>VZTI01005470.1:882529-1121337 GCA_013397865.1 Struthidea cinerea | reverse complement strand
TTTTTTAATAGGGTTAATGCAATATTAATTGCTCGTAGCTGCTATAAGAATGCGCCGCGTTTTTCCAGGAACAAATCGATGGAACGGGGAGGCGAGCGCGGAGCAGGAGGCGCAGCCCCGGGGCCGCCCGGGTGAGTACGGCCGCCGACGGGGCCCTCCGCGCCCGCGCAACTCCCGCTCCCCTTCCCGCCCCGGCCCGCCGGTCGCTGCCCCGCTGAGGATGGGGGCGGGTCGTCGTTTTTCCTCCCCAAATCCTCTCTCGGGGGAAACCCCAGCAGCGCCCACTCCCGGGACAGCCCGGCTGGCTTGTGATCCCGGCGCGGTGACCGGGGCGGGAGGATGGGAGACAACGTTCCCCTCCCTCCTTTATGGTTGTTGTTATTTTGGCAGGTGAGACCCCCAAGCCCTCCCGGAGGAGGGAGCCCGGCGGCGCAGGAGGGGAACCTGCCCCGCAGCTGAGGCTCGGCGCTCCCCGCAAAGGTAAAGGAGGGGCTTGGAGGGAAGACGAGGATACCCCTCAAGTCAGTGGGGCGAGGGATGGGGGATAGAAAAAGAATCACAGCCCCCACCAGCCAAAAAATCCCCCAGGAAAATCCGCGGGCTGCCCCAGGCAGCCGGGACCCCCTTCCGAGGGCGGGGGCTTTGCTGACCTGCTGACACGGCTCCTCTATGCGGGAGCATCCCGGAGCCCGAGCAGGGCCAGGGGTGGGCGGGCAGGAGCCGCGGCCGCTGCGCGGGGCAGGTCACGCCTTCCCTGGCCCGCGGCTGGGCCCTCCGCTGGCACTTGTTGACAGAAAAAAAAAAAAAAAAATTAAAAGCCAGAAATAGAAAAAAACAACCTAAACGAGCAAACCAACCCAAAACCTGCCCCCAAACTGGCCACGACCCCCGAACGAAAACAACGGAGGGAAAAAAGAGGCGCTCGCTGCGCGCCGGGCGGCAGCTGGGACACCCCGAGAGTGTGTGTGTGGGCGGGATCCGGCTCCGCAGGTGGGCCCCCGGCGCAGCGCTGCTCAGCCGGGCGGGCTGAGGCCCCCGCGGGCGTTGGGCCCTGTCCCCCGCAGCGGCACAGCTGCCCCCTGCCCCCGCCACCAGCCCCANCCGGGAAACCCGGGCGCCCTGGGGCGTGCGGAGCGCTGCCGCTGTGCGGGGGTGGCGGTGCGGGAGCGGCGGCCCGCGCAGCCCCGCGGAGTTTGCGCGGCGGTGGGGCCGGGGGCTGCGCGCCCCGTCGGGCTGCGGCATCGCTCGGCGGCGCGGCGGGGCTGGGCTGGGCTGGCCTCCCCGTTTATACAGAACAGGATCATTTACATAAAGTCCTTAAGGCAAATAACTGTTGGGGCTCTAATTTATATCTGATCGAAAATTAGCCGTCATTATGCGCTCCATTAGCAGCGTCTTTAATGTGCTTCTAAGCACCATTTGTCAAGCGGCTTGTTAATATCCTTCAAGTCTTTAAAGTTGAGAGCTCATTAAAGAGTGCGCTCTGTTATTGATGTAATTTAGATGAGTTTGGAGGAGCGAGTGCGCCGCGGACAACCTGGATGAGCGGGGAGAGGCTGGGGCTCCCCCCGGGGCTGGGGGACCAGCGCCCCCGGCACGGTGGCCCCTCACGGTCGCCCCTCACGGCGGCGCCGGGCCCGCTCCTCGGCGGAGCCGGGGGGAGCCTCTCCGGGCCGAGGCGGAGCAAACCCGGCTAATGATGTGCAGACGTGACTCCGCCGCCTCTCCCCCACTCCAACGGAAGAGCATAAAGGCCAATAAATTACCTCCGCTGCTTATCTGAAAATCCATCTATCCTGTCGCGCTTTTTTTTCCCCTCCGCTGGAGGAGATCGCGTTTGTGCAACACGCCGAAGCCTCACCTCGAGGGCGGGCTGTGGGCAGCGCCCTCCGGCCCCCCCGGGAGGCTCCGGAGCCCGGCTCGGCCCCTCCCCGCCCCAAATCCTGCCGAAACCAGCTGCTTGTGGGGGCAGCCCCGGCTGAGCTCTGTGTCCCCCCCTCCCCCGGGCAGTGCGGAGCCGAGCGGGGGCTGGCGGGGAGGGTCCTCCCCTGCGCCGCCGTCCCCGGGCTTCCCCCGGGCGAAAGCAATAAAGCGGGTAATTAGACTGCTAAAGACGGATGTAAATAACGGGGAGGAGGCGGCAGTGACAGGCGTGCGACGGGGCCGCTGCCCCCCGGGGATGAGAAAAGGAACCCGCAGTGCTCGCCCCGAGGCTTTGTGAGGGGTGCCCGCTGCCCCAGCGGCTGGTGAGCCCCGGCAGTTCAGGAGGCAATTCAACTCACCACCCATCAGAGGGGCCCCGTGGCCCCCGGAACCCCCCACAGTGTGCAGGGCAAGGGCCAGGGCAGAGGGGATGCGGTGGGGGAACTGCTGCAAGTATCAGCAGCCTTTCAAACCCCCCCGCAGGGGCTCTAAGTGGCCTTTCACGCAGGCTTCTGTCAAAGAGGTGTTTCCGTCACCCCACGGTCCCAGGGACACACGTACACCCTGGGAATTTTTCCCAGAAGCGTGATGTGTCAGCAGCCACACGTGTGATCCAGCCCTGCTCGGCTCTCGGGCAGTGAGCCCGGGTGTGCTCCCCATCGGCGCAGGGTGGGGTGATCCAGCCCTGACCCTCACGTGACAGATGGGTGATCCTGACGAGCTGGGCACATCTTCTGCACTTTGCATGCTCTAGCATGGTGTCCTAGTCCTAGAGCCTGGAGATGACCTGTTCTGGAGCCACCACCTCCATACTGGTCCCCAAAGCTCTCTGGGCAGAGGAGGAGAAAAATACCCTCCAGGCAGCGAGCGAAAACACCACCCTGGGTGGGCAAAAGCATGAGGTACAAAGAGCCACCAGGCGGCCCGAGAGTGACGTGATGAGCTGTCCTTGCAGATGTGATTGTCACCAGGAGCACACAGGAGCTGCACCACAGCGGCGCATTGCCCTGAGCTGGCTGGCCTGCGTTCACTTTGTCCATCTGTGTGTGGCATTTGGGGACAGAGTCCTCTCAGGGTGTGTGTGGGCACATGTGGGTGGCCTGCTGGGTTTGAGGAAGGCTCGTTGCATATGGGAAGCCCTTGCTTACCCATCTTTGCACTCAGTCACAGCTTTTCTCTTGCCTGTGGCACCATATTATTTTGGAGGGAAAACCATAGAAGTAGGCGGGATAAACTTGGAGAATGGACATTTTTTAGGGAGGACAATTACAGGGAGATAGCTTTGACTGCATTGAACAAAGCCATTAAAAACCAGGGTGTCAAACATAGACTTGTCCATGCCAGATGGGGAGGGAAACCCATGGAAGAGTCTCATGTTATGACCACACCAACATTTTATGGCAGCAGTGGTGGCAGCTTTCACAAAAGTGAAAAGCAGTTCAGTTTCTTGCCATATTTTGTGGGCAGAACTTGTGGAAGTGCAGCAGCGAATGAACCATGTCCTATTCCCACCCCCAGACACTCTCGTGGCGGGGCTTCTGGTAGTGACAGGTATGGCAAAGCCCACTGGGCAGCAGCAGGAGCCCCCTGGGCCAAAGAAGGGTGTGATGAGGAGAGCTTGTGCAAACCTCGGCATAATAAAAGCCTCCACCCCACAGGTACAAACACACACAGACACTGTGGATGCCGTGTAAAAAAAGGCAAAAGGTGTCACCTTTTGAAATAGTTTTTACATCCTGAGTTAAATTTCTTTCCTGACTGCTCTTCACTTCAGAAATACAGATTCTTTAAGAATACAGTCTTAAAACACAGTGTCTTTAAAAATTACTGTGAATGGACACATCTGGTGCTTGATATTAACCCTTCTGAATTTCTTGTACCTAAATACATTACACAAAGGTGCCGACAAACCTTTCCTACTGGCACTTCCTCGTGGAGAAGGGGCACCAGTCCCTGGGGAGGCCCAGCTAGATCCCCTTGCTGATGGATGCAGCTCACCTGTGACGGGGGGAGTGTCTCCCTGCTCCCAGCTTCCCTCCTACCTGGCTGCACTTTAAACCACTCTTCCTTTCAGCTTCCATTGCCAGGCAGACATGACGGGGATGTCAGCAGTGGGCTTGGGGTGGTGAAGTGGGGATGGGTCTGATCCCTGTCTCTCTGCCCGGGTTATTCCCCTGTCTGCTCAGAAAGGCTGGGGAAACACCTCCCACAGCCGGGGCATTCGGAGAGGGGTGGCAGCCCAGACGGTACCTTTGCTGCCGGCCCTGCTGGGGACACTCTTAACACCCAGGGTCAGGGCTTGCAGCAGCACCTGCATTACAGGAAGTGTCTCAGCACCCTCCTAGAGTAGCTGAGGGCATGGGATCCTTGGAGGCCACCTTGTTCAGCCCCCCTGGAGCCTGGGATACAGGTCAGCATCTCCTGGCTGTGCCTGCACCAGGGAACGAAGCAGGGCAGGGCACCAGCCTGGCCACAGACAGCTCTGCCTCCCCTGTGCTGGCTGGAGCCAATAGATACCCTCCCAAGCAATGCTTGGCCATGGGCTGGGGACAGCATCTGCTCCAAACAGGCTGTTCAGTGGTGCCCACGCCGTTTTGGGGAGGCAAGGGAATAGAGGAAGGGAATCAGCCGTCACACAGCACTGCTTGGCCCCAGGCTGGAGAAGGGCTCCCAGCTGGTTCTGCAGACTGGCAAGGATGCAGCCACCAGAGACCACCCACCACTTACTTAAAGCTTTGTCTCTTCTGTAAAGCCTCTTCCCTGATGGGGAGGTCGGGCTGTGTTTGGCCTGGATATGAAGACCAGATCCTCTCCCCACAACCTGCTGAGCTGCTGTGTCCCCCTGACCCAGGCAGCAGCACTTTCAACTCATGGACTAGTCTG
Source organism: Struthidea cinerea (assembly GCA_013397865.1). NCBI lineage: Eukaryota > Metazoa > Chordata > Aves > Passeriformes > Corcoracidae > Struthidea > Struthidea cinerea. Next base: position 1,116,531 of record VZTI01005470.1, on the reverse strand, counting down.
GATTAGAACTAGACAGCTGATGGGCTCTTGCCCACACCCAGGTTTGCCAGGCACTGGCACCAGGACGCGGTGAAATTCCGACCTCGCCGAGGACCCTATTGCCTGTCCTTTGGATGATCCCAGAGCAGCCCTGCATCCTGGTGGCCCCGCATGTGCCGATGAGCAGGGACAGGGCAGGTGCGGGATGGAGCCAAGGGGCTGCTCTCCCAGGCAGCCCATGGGGATGGAGCACGAGGCAGCCCTGGGAAGGTGTGGAGAGGGTTTTCCTTCTTTGAGACAGCTGTTAAAATGTTTTCATTTAATCAGCCATAGAGCGCACGGCTGAGTTAAACAGCTGGCACCTGGGCTGATGCGTGGGGATGTGTAATTCTGATTCCTACCTTTCTGTTTCAAAGCTGTGTCGTTTTGAGCACTTTGATCCAGAGACTAAACTTATTGTGGCATATTTATGTATATGACATTTTCCTTTGCTCCTTTATTTATTTATTTCTGCGAAACACAGCACTGACAAGGTTTCTAGTGCCGAGGCGGAGGTGCTTTCTGAAGGAAAACACACGGTCCAAACTCCAGCATGTGCTGCAAGAGTCCTGTTTTATACATGTCACAGGCTCCAACAGCAGGAGCAGTGGAAAAGTGTGGAAGAGCTCATGCAGGAAAAGGGAAAACCAGGCTGGGGGTGAGTGACAGTGTATTTAATGCTGCATTCCAATGGACTGACTGTTCTTTGGTTTTATGAGGATGCTTTTTTCCCAGAGTTTTACAATTCTTTCAGGGCCATTATGGCAATTCAGTGCTTTTACCCCTCCCTGATAGTAGCATACTGATCCCCAAAACATTCCCAGGAAGCAGGGATGTGCCGCTATCCAACCTTACAGCAGAGGAAAATAGAGGAGTTCAGGATGAGGAACTGGAAAGAAGTTTCCCAAGTCCTAAGAGGGCTCTTAGAACTGGGACAAATCCTGCCTCATCTGACAACCTCCAAAAAAACTGAACCAGTACCACCCTTGAATATCTCACTCCCAGGACACTGGCAGTAGGAGATACTCCATGAAATATTCCCCTCGAAGCAGTGGTTTTAATTGCCCAGCAGTGGCACTGCAGTTTTCTTAAAGCTCAGCCTCAGGTGTAGTGCAGAGGGGAGGTGAAAGCTGACTTCCCTGAATTTGGGCCTTTGGGTTGGGTTCTCTGGTGTCAAATAAGGCACAAACTCCGGCTGACATTAGAGGATGGAGCCTTAATAAATCCTCTTGCCTGGGGCTTTCAGTCCATGTGTGATTTTCTGCCTTTTCCCTTGTGTGGGACACATATGGGGTCTGTTACCTCTGTCGGCTGCACAAAATCTGTGGGGATATATCCACAGCTAAACCCCTTCCCTATCTGTTGCACTGGCTTGAAGTGGGCTTAAAACACTTTTTAAACTGGTTTGAGGCTGGGGAGGTACAAACAGAGGCACAAACAGACAGGGACAGCCATGTGGAGTGTGGTCACCCGGCAAGGGAAGGGGGAACCAGGAAGCCAGGTCCCATCCATGACTGAGCTACATGAGGAAGGGACGCTGCTTGTGTGGACATTTCAGCACTTGGGGCACCTCCTTCACCCTTTCCTGCCTCCCAGGTAGCTTCTGTTCCAACAATCCTCATCCTGCCACTGCAGCAGCAGCCCCAGCTCTGATGGCTGAGGCTGGCATTTATTACGTGGGTCCTCCTGTCCACGGACACATGTGAACACCAACAGCCCTGTTACCCACACGGAAACGGGACACCCCCTTTCTGTAGAAACATTTTAAACATCCTCAGCAACTGTTATAGAAAGTCTTGGGCTTCACATTAAGAGAGCCCTGACTGATGTTAAAATTTAACTGGGAAAACCCAAAAGGCTAAATTAAAAAAAAAAAAAATACTCCTTGAAAAGGAATGGAGGAATTGCTGGGGCTATTCACTTCTCATCTTTAGAAAAGACTCTTTGACTCATACACCTCCAAACTGAATCCCTGGGAAGTGCTGACACCAACTCTCCCTTCACCTCTCCAGTTCACTTCTTCCCTTCTTTGCCCTATGGGTGTTTGTGAGCCAAGTCTGCTTGCCCAGAGAGAATCAGCAGCTGGTTGGGCTGCTTCACTGGTTTCTGTGCCAGATCCCAGTGAGATCTCAACCAGGTGCATGTTTTAGGCATGACAATCTTTGAACTGTCCCAGACTGAACAGAGAAAAATCAGAAGCTTTTATCACATAATGGTACCTGTACATCCGAAGGAGGAAAACCACCTGCAATTACAGGAGAAATATAACACTGAATGTGGTTCATTTTCAGTCCAGGCTTTCTAGGAAGAAGATGTTGCTCCACCTCTCCTCTCACTTCAAAATTGCAAGCCTTGTCTTGATCTGGGAAAGCACTGTGTTCAGATTATGGGCAAATACGATAAACCAACATCTCAGAACATGTGTAGTTCTTTATTTTGAGGTACCTGTAGGCACTTTTGGCTGGCATTTCATCACACCTCAATCTTCTTTCTGCAGAGGCAGAATCACTCTGATACACTGTAAAACAACATTGCTTGCTACCTTACACCCTAGGCAGTGAGCTGTAACTAAGATGCACACGTGCAACCTGATATTTCTTGTGCCAAACACCTCTGCAAAGCCAGCTGCATGACAGTGTCACATATATAAGTCATTGTATTGCCCTGATGACACCCCCTGGTTAGAAGTACCCCTGAAAATCCTCCTGGAGTACAAAAGTGCCAGAAGAATAAAAATCGTAATTACAAATCTTAACTAAATACACAGTATTTATGTGGCCCTTTTAATATTCCATTTCTGTGGCAAGTTTTCCCATCGCGTGTCGTTCAGTCATGTTGGGACAATTTGTTAAATAATGTAGAGGCACTTCATCATGGAACAACATTTGAGGTGATTTACAGTTCCATCTTTTAGCAGCACACCTGTAAATCGCTATAAATAATGCTAACCCCTATTAAGGAGACATCCGGGTGCTCCCAGACAAGAGGGAATTAATGGGGAGGCAGTTTGTGGATGATCCTGGGTAGGAGCACTGCCAGTTTGGGTTGTTTCAAAACACAGACCTGCACAGCCCACAGCCAGGCCTGAAGGGGAAGTTGTGGGATGTCCAATCAAGTTGTGGAATGGCAGAGTTTGGAAGGCATTTAGCAGCAGGCTGGTGTCCAGAGATCAGTGACATTCCAGGCTTAAGTGCCTTTGTTTCTCTTGAGGCTGTAATGGAATTTTTACAGGTAAGATGCTTGCAGTGAAGCTTAATTTGAAAGAGCTCCTCATCTTTACTTCTCATCTGTATCAAGTCTTCATTCAGCAGCAAGGATAAAACGAAGGAAGGCTATGAAGCACTGGAATTGTGGAGACAGAGGGGAGACTTTGAATGAAGGTGAAGAAGATAAAAAATGAGTCTAAGGAAAAGTGGGGAAGAAAGTGCAAATGGGGAAAGGATACAGCAGGCTCAAAAATCTCAGATTTACTGTAATTAGTATTTGTGTGTCAACGCAAAGTGTTTCTGCTGAGAAGTGGGATTCTTAGTTCTGCTATGAATATCCACCTACCTGAAAAAAGATATTTTTTTTCATGATGCAATGCTGTATGTGGAAAATGGTGAGGAAAGAGGATCAAGCTCCTAACCAAGGACTGGCCATGCAAACCAGACAAGATCATAGAAAGTACTTACCCCAGATGAGTGATCATCACACAGGGAGGCAAAAAACCAGCTGAAGATGGCAGGACCACATTAAATCAGGAAATAAACCTTTTCAGCTCATAGCACTGTTATGAACACTTGCATTTCAAAGGTGTTGAGGATGATTTCCAGGTAGAAATTCAAAAGGTCCCAGTACAGAGATCAGGAAGAAAAGGTATCATGACCCATAATTTGGGGCTGCCACATGCAGATTTTTACTTCAGCTTGCAATACCTGTGAAGACATTGAAGCCTTTGCTTCAGAAGTCAAGAGCTGACCTGTTCTTCCATTACAGGAGAGCTGTCACATGAAAGAGCTTTAGCACACACCTGGAATGGTCTTCAAAAGTTCAGAAACCAGAGGAAAAAGTAAAAGAGCTTCCTCTTATCTTCCTTGAACACAGCTCTGACCTACACCTGAGACTGAACCAAACTCACTCTATTTTAGAGGTAGAAAAGCCTCTTCCTGGCTCACTTAGTCAACACCATGACAGGCTCATGAGTCTGGGTTTGGTTTCACAGACTCTTTCAGCTGATGAAGACCACTATATATTTCCAGCACCTTTTTCCTTTGAAAAAATAGTTAACTTCAGTCTCACAGTCCTGAAGATATTTCACTCTTGTCTGATATTAAGAAACACACAACAGGGACTGCAGGAATGAATCACAGCATCTGATGGTGAGATTAAACCCAGCAGCTTTCAGGGGAAGTGCATTATCTCACTGATGGAAATACCTCAACTCCCTACAGTGGGACGTGGGATGTGGGAGAAACAGAGAGGGTGACTAAGGCAAGCATACTTCTTGCAAATATATTAGTTTAGTTTTTTTAATCTTTTACTTTCCTCACCTTTACAGCTTCTTTTTTTATTTACTTTGTATAAACTACCAAGTTTTGTGGCACAGATAGTTTCAGAAAGTAATTTTCTAGGCAGGTTCCACTATCCTGAATTTTCTAGCCAGAAAGAAGGAGGAAAAAACTGTAAACATGACTTACATGAGTGACTCCACCCAGGAACACTGATTAAACATCACCTGCTCCGAGGTGGTTTGGTGTGTGTGTGGAAGTGCAGTCTCGAGCAGATGTTTATTTGCTTTTGCCAAAAGCACAGCAGAACCTGAATGTGTCAGTGATGTTGTCCTCCAAGAACAGAGGTTTGTAGAGGCAAAGTAAAAGCAAAAGCCCTAATTAATAGAAATTTTCTAATATCACAGAGCTCCTCTGAGAGTATCAGGGCTCAGCAGACATGAGAGCTCATTGCAATTCAGAACGTAAAAGTTAAAGGGGTTGCTGTGAGAGAGAAGCAACCAGGAGAAGGAAGGCAGGTAATCCTGAACTTCCCTTACCATAAATAAATTTTGGGTTAATCTGTACTGCAAGCTTGGCATGAGCCCAGTCTGCCCAGAAAGCAGCCAGCAATGCCAAGGAAACCTTTTTCCTGGTACTTATGTGGAAAGGGAGAGAGTCTAATTTCCTCAGCCGAGAGATGCTGAGGAGCCGGGAGGCAGGCAACTCTTATGAAAGCAAAGAGCAGAGAGTAACAATGGCCACCAGGCTTCAAGGAGGGCTCTTTGAAGATGTTTTTAAAGGCACTCCTGTGGTTAAGTCCAGATTTAAGTCACTACAGTTGTAAACTGTGAACTTGTGGCCAGATGGGACAATGTTTTCTGACAGTCCAGGAAGATCAGGAGCAACGTTGTCAGGAATAGAACAGCTCAGTGCAGGAGGCAGCAGCCTTTCAAAGCTGATTTACCTCTTTGTATGGATACGTATGTCCCAAATCAGGGGCTGGATGTGCCAGTTACAAAAGCTGCCTCCCAGCGACAAGGGTTACCTCTCAGCTGTCTGTCTGGTGTCAGAGATCTCACTCCTAGCTGGGTTTGGAGCTGAGTGGTAGCTGGAGCTACTGCCACTCCTGTCCCTGGCTTGTCCATGTGCTACTGAAAATCTGTTGTCCACTGGTTTTCTGTGCCACGTGTCCCATGCTGGAGGAGATCTAGCTGCAGAACTGAGCAGGAAAATGAGCAGCTGCTGGGACTACTTGAAAGCAAATCCCCCTGCTATCCTCCTCAGCTCCTGGAGACTCTAGGCCTGTGTCAAAAGACGACTCACACACGGAAATACCCATTAACATGAGTTATCTTCAAAGATAGCACATACATTCTATCTACTTGTAAGCATTTGTGTGGCAAATATGAAGGTATTATGAAGTGATGCTGTCAAACAAGACACAGGAAAAAAAAAAAAGAACAAAGTCCTCATTCTCTTCTTTGTAGGAGCTGTGTTCAGAAATACCTGCCTGAATCTAAGGACCAAGTCCCTGATGTACACCACTTCTGAGGGCTGAGGAGTTCTCACCTCATGTGTAACAGCTGAACCTCACAGAACTATTCAAGACTTTAACCTATTTCTTGCATTTTTACATGTATATTATTGCTTTTTCCAGTTACAAACTACTTTTTCCTAGCAGGAAACAAATGTGTAGCTTTAGTAATACCTATCATCAATCTTATTTATTCCATCTATTTCCAAGTAATTATATATAGAGTATTTCTTAGTCTATATTCGGATGGCCTATTTAGAGATGAATGGATTCCTTCCAGAATGGCAATGACCTTTCTGTGACTCAAACATTAATTTTCTAAATGGCATCACAGGTGAAATACCTTATACATCATCATAATTAACAAGATATACCCTATTAACTCAGAATAAAAACAAGCTTTTCATAATTATAAACAGAATCCTTTCTGAGATACAACCTTCCTCTCTGCTATGAATTGTTAGTCAATATCATTGGATGCATCCGCAGTGAAACCTACTAAAACCCCACCCAAAAAGCAACCTTGTCAGCCTAACATATCCTAGGCACACACAAAATGTATATTTTAGAGACATTACACTTCAGAACTATCCAGAGATTCATCTGCTATAATATGTTTGGCAAGTCTCTAGTTTGAAATGGACAACCGGCATTACAGGCTGAATTGATCTGCCTGCTTTTCTAACTTTGTTAAAGTCAACTCTGCCTGTGATTTCTCAGAGCACAGAAAAACTTGTAAACTGCAATTCATACTCTCTCATGAGTCCTCCTTTCTGGCTGCAAATGAAGGGTCAGGGGATCAGGTGCCTTCTGGTAAAACTTGGAGGAAGGATTGCAAGGATAAAGAACGAGGCAGGGTGGAGAATGACTGTGTTCCATAAGAGGAGCTCCTTAAAATTAAAGCACCTCTCACGTAAAGAGACAAAGGACATTACACCGATGTGAGCTCTGATCCCTGCAGATCTTAAAAGCAGGACTGTGTCTGACAAGAGATCAGCGTAGGGAAGTGATGTTGGGAGGGCACTGGTGATTCAGAGAGTGGTGATTTTTTTTCTGCAGCAGCCCTGTGTCAATACCTCAGCCAAGTACAGTGAGCACTGTGCTTTCAGCTGGAGCCTGTGAGGTGTTACACCGAGGCTGCTGTGACCCGTGGAGCTCTGACTCCTTCTAACAGCGGAGAGGTTTATTCCAGGATCCTGTCCAAACAGTAATATATGGAACAACATCCTGCCTAACCTCCTGGCCCAATTAATTTGAAGAGGGAAGCAGAGCCTTCGTTTACCCACTGAAGAAGTCTGCAAGGGGCAGAACAACGCCTGCATTCTGCCAGACTGAGTTACTCATCAGACAAATTGTTACTGGGATGGGAGACAGGTATATTTAGCTCAATAAACATAATCTGCTCCCAAAGGTTCCTGACTTTCAAGAACAGAATTCACATTTACATTGCTATAAGATGATAAATTTCCCCTTATTTTTATTAAAAGCTGTATGAGGAAAAAGTGTTAAAAAGTATGGGAGAGTTAATGCTCTAGGAGATTAAGTCATGATCGTTTTTCACAAGCAAACAAGAGTTATCATGTAGTAACAAGGGCAGATTGGCAAAAAATAGAGAAAATAATGGATGCTATTTAACATAACTACACAATAACTTTTGAGACACATAAACAGAATGTTCAGTTCCTGCAGAAATGTACATGGGATTAAAGGCCCTTAAGAATTTAGAAACCTGCCTGTGACAAATTGATAATTGTCTTTTCTAGAATATTGGTGTAGTTTATGTTATTTTATGTACTTTTTTTTTACTACAAAGGCCAAATTCAAATACATAATTTCTTTCAACAATATTTTGATAAAAGAAATTCCAAGTATCTAAAATTAGCAGTCATGCTATACTCACAAAGATTAGAAGAGCCTGTAAGTTAACAGGTTTTTAAGGCATTATTTGCAAAATTGTGCTGGTTTTAGAATGTTTTTCTTATTTCATACCAACATTATTAAAATATTAGGGGTAAACTTAAGGAGTAAACAATACAGATGTTGTTTATATGTAATTCGCAGTCCTGTTTCTCTTTCTGGTTTCCACAAAATGTTTACCTCTTTTCAGCACTCAGCAAAGAGATTTGTTGCCTATATGTGTGCATAATTGCATGTGGGAATATTTCTATACAACTTCTCAGCCTTGCAAAAGCCTTCTAAATTAACATTGTTATAATAAGCATGGTGTTCAGACAATAAAGACCTATAAACAAAAGAATAAAATTATTGAGCTATTTGTATTTAAATTGCATGTACACAGTATTTTGGGTCAAAAATGGTCTAACAAGAGCTGGTTAATGATACATTCTTACTATTCTTTAACAGGAAGAAACCCTATTGTCAGATGTCAACCAAATACTCAGACTACAATCCTGAAGAAAACCATGAATTGAGTTATTACTATGGCAAAAGCTAATGCTTGCTCAAACACCATCATAAAACCTAATTATAGGTCTAATGGACCCGCTACAAACTCTGAATCTGGAAACCTCCATTTAAAGAAAGGAATAGTTGGCTATTGGGAGTGATAAAGCTTTGTTTGTTTAGTTTAAAAGAAGGGGTTTTCTAATACGTGAAATTATGCATCATCAATTTTCCTAAATAAAATTTGAAGGTTCCAAATCCTGTCTTTATGTGTATTTTGCAAAGTGTTAACTTCCATCTTCTGTCCTCTAACTCTTCCTCAGGCCAACAGTGGTGGCGGCAGGCTCTGAGGCCTCTGAGGACTGTGAAGACCACAGATGTCAGTGGGTCATGTGGGAAACCCACTGTCAGGAGTTTCACCAGCTCAAAATGGGACACAATTCTCTACACAGAGTCCAAAATCAGTGCTTCAGATTATTTATCAAAAAGAACCTAAGCAGAATTTTAGTTTACCTGATGGTGTGAAGTGCAGAGTCACAGAATGAGCCAGGTTGGGAGGGAGCACAGTGGGTCATCTGGTCCCATCTTCAGGCAGGGTTATCCCACAGTGCATGGCACTGGATTGCATCCAGATGGATTTTAAACAAACCTACTTGTGTTTTGAGTCCAACCTGTGTTATAGATTGGATCGAAATTGCATCACAGTGTGCCACCCAGGCTGGATCTATTCTATTTCAGCTACAGTCGAACCCCAACCTTTACACACATGATAAAATCACTGGTAGCTCTAGGAATAAGTTTCTCTGAAAGGGACCATAATCTGGGATTTAAACAAAACTCTCCGGACACATTTGGAACCTGATCTTTCAAGGCATTGAGCATCTTGGATTCCCATTCATGTTTAATATCTTAACAGGAGGATCTTGACACTTTGGAAGACATTAAGCAATAGGGGCACAAAGTACAAACTTTCTATTCTACTACTCTTTTTTTTTTTTTTTTAATTTATTTCAATGACAGGTGCTTTTTTTGATAATAGCATTTTAATGACAAAATCCTTGCTGAAATTCCTACTTTGTTGCACGTCTCTTCAAGGATCTTCCTGTACTCATTATACATCAGCTTCTCTGTCAGTAAGCAGGCATCCTCTAGAATAAAAAACAGCAAATAGAAAAATATTAAAATGTCAGAAGTTTATGTATATACATTGATATCTACATGTTTTATATTTGGGGTTGGCAGCTGATTAAGCAGATTTGTTTCTGTCTCAAAGGCTTATTTCTGTAAATTAAAAGTAATTACACGATCAAAGGCAATTAAATTCTTAAACTGGGAATATGTGTAAAAAAAACTGAGGGAAGTGTGAATTCATTCATTTTTGAGCAGGAAAAATATAATTATTTAGACATAGTAAGACGAGATGATGTGTAATTGCCTGTCAGAATCAGGTTAAGTATTGATAGCAATGACATTTTGTAAAAATCAGCATATTGGTATAAAGTCTGCAGATTAAGAGCAAATACTGTACCAGGAAGATCTAGAACTGGTGTCTTGGACAGAGGCTCACAGAGGCTTTGAGGCACTTGTTTCTTTATCGGGTTCTGTTATTAAAAATAAAAAAAGTGCATTATTGTTTTAGACCTACAACACTTTTAATGGTTAAAAGGCCTAAACAGTTTAATTGAAAACCACATCATACAGTAAAAGGTCTCAAGAGCAGGAAATCTAAAAAACACAGAGGTGAGTCACAGAAGACATAATCCTAGAAATACAGAACTGACAGGGATTTCTGCTCTCATTTCTAGCACTCCTGTGCAGCAGTTCTCCAACAGGACAGGTCCGGGTGGGACCAGCTGGGGAGCCAACAAGGGAGATGCATTTGGGAGAAGACAATGGCCAAGACAGCACTGAAAGATGGCGGGCAGGAGGAACACTGTGCAGGGGAGGAAGTAAGCAGTGCAGGAAGCAAGATAAGGCTGCCACCTCTCAGTGGGGTCTTCCTCATGGGATGTGATCCAAAGAACAGGTGGCTGGGAGGCCATGGCTTGACTCTGCAGTTCTTGACAGCCACAGGTTTCCTTTGCTCCAGTGATCTGTGATGCTCAGCCTCATTCCCTCCTCACTCCATTTCCACACCAAACTCCCACCTCCTGGCTGCATTTTCTGCTCTCCTCCCAGGGACTCTCCAGCAACACACCTCCCTCTACCTCATTCCAACCACACCATCCCTGGGGCATTGTTCCTTATTTTGGGAACTACTGGTCTGCTTCACCTCCTCAAATGAAGAAAGCGCATATGTATCTAGTCCATCCCTGACATCTATTCTCCAAGGCTTCTGATGAAGGCTGTTTCACAACATCCCTAATCTCTCTCTTTCAGTGCTTCACAGCCTTATTGCTCGGTTTCTTCCCTAATACTTAAGATAAATATTTATTGCAAATTAAACTGATTTTTCTCTTGTCCTACCTTTTGCAGACACGAAGAGCAACGGAACATTGAATAACTCCTTATAGCTTGAGAGACTGTTTTCCTTTCTCTAATCTTCTCTTTTGGAGGCTAAGCAAACACAGTCTCTTCAATATTCAAAAGGAATTCATATTTTCTTGACTGGATCCTCCTCCTCAATTTGTCACTACCTCTCTGATGCCTAAAACTGGACTTTGTCTTTCAGCCACAGCAATACCAACGGTGCTTGTATGGCATCATAATTTAATTCATGGCCAAAATAAACCATCCAGTTCTGGTGGGGATGAAAAATAATGTTCAAGGCAGTGTGTCTGCTGGTGCAATGTTTGGAACAGATTAAAACTACTGGACTACTCAAGACTCAATGAAATTTATGTTTTGTCATTTCATAGACTTTTATTAAGTATAGTTGCTAACTAGGACTTTATCCATAGTTGTATGCAAGCAAGAACAGGATAAGTAAATCTATGAAGAATATCTGAGAATTAGCATTCTCATATGAAGTCTCATTTTGTATGAGGGCAGTGTGTGTGTTAGTGGTTTACTCTGTATTTAACAATGTAGTTATTCCAGGTGACGTGTCCTGAAACCAGGCCTAAAGTAAATGAATGGGCATTCCTTTCCTAGCAGACCATGTCTAAATGAAAAAAATCTAATAAAACCTGCACAGCTTGGTCTGGTTTAGGAACTCAACCAGTAGGAAGCCGCCCAGAGCTCCAGGCAGTCCAGAAGTGCTCACAGGCGTCGGAACTACGCTGTCCCACCCCAGTTTTACACCAGCGCAGTGTTATTGCTCTTTCCAGTGGATGGACTTTGGTGTAAAAGTGGTGCAAAGCAGGTGACTCAAGCCCAAAATGTGTCTGGGTACAGCAACATCTGTATTTCCAGGCAAACACACAGAAAAGCGTGTCTCTGACAGCTACATACACTGATACGTGCAAGAGACGGTGGGGATGTGCACATGACAGATGGGGAGTTACAGCAGAAATTGCTTTTCTCATGCACCTTTTGGCCTTTTGCCTTCACACTTGGACACCAAGCTATTATTGGCTGATTAACAGTTCTGCCCTCCCAGCACATATTAAGCATATCAAGGATAACTGATGGAATACTGAGCCATAAATGTTTTCTTGGCATTTGTTTGGCCTGTGCTATTTAGAAACAATAAAAGCATCTCATATTCATAATGATAATACATATATACCACCGCAGATCACACCATCAAGCATTCTCCTTCCATCTTATTGTGCAAAATGTGGATATAACATTAATGTGTATTAATAGAATGTAAATATAATTAATCATAATAGGATGTTCCTGACAGATTATCACTACTGTTGATAAAATATAATTAAAATTGTCTGGTTGGATTTTCAGTGCAGCTAGAATTGGCATCTCTGTTCCTTCTGTTTCTGTGTGCCTATCTACACAATGTTACACTTCTAAAAAATCTCATTATTTCTGGGAGAAAACAATGCAGGGCTGCCAGTCCTCTACATGATATGATTAGTGAAAAGTCATACAAAAAAAAAGGAGGCCACACCCACAAAGACTGAAGCTACTACTAACTCTAGAGAGGACAGGAATTTTAGGCACCATTCTCTCAAAAGATTATAAAGAAAATGAAACAGTTGACACCTGTATTCCTAAGACGCCATGCCCATGTGATGGGAAAGCATTCAAATCCAACTTTTGCATTATTCAAAGACTGCTGGACTTTATTAAACAAGAATTCCACTGGAAGCTCCATGAAATGATGAAGTCATAAGAGGACTATTGTTTTGGGCAGCTGAAACTGCTTTGAAAAAAAAAAGAAAGTATTTTGAGGAGATGACAAAAGTTAAGAATGAGAGTAGCCCGCAGGAGGTGACCCAGAACCCATTTTTCAATGTGTTTTCCAAGAAAATAATAAGGTAGGGTCTACTGGAAGTAGAAGGTGGTGGGCTTGGATACAAAGAAAGGGCTTCCTTGTGCACTGCCACCTCATCACTGGAATTCCCTGCTGCAGGATGCTGAGTTTTCTGTGGGCTCAGGAAGTGCCATGGCAAACAAATAGGAGGAAAGTCCATAGCCTCTCCTACTCCTCCACTATAGCTCACCTCCTTGAGCAGCATCCTACACATCACCTCAAACAAGATATGGAAACATGCTGTTACATTCTCACATGGATTCAGGTGCACGCACACAAACAAGACCCCATTTGCAACTCCTGCTAATGAGACTGAACTCTGACTATAGTGTACATACAAAAGTAGTAGCATTTTCATTACATCTATTTTCCTTTTACAGAATTCATTTCACATATTCAGATCCACCATTAGCCAATACTGCATTTTTTGTCACAAAAGGGAGAGAAAGCGAGACTATCTCGACACATTATCATGTTGGTGCAAGGCAGCTGAGATATAATCCATTATTGTAATTTAAAACTACTTGCATTTTTAAAGGTCATGCAGCTGTTTTGAGTTATATAACCTGAAGAATGATGTAATGGTGTAGGAATAGAGACAGAGCAGAAAATAATATGACTGCCAACAACATGCTCATCCCACACTTGTAGATGATCTTCCCATGTATTTTTCTGTCTTGATAGATGAAAATTGATGTAATGCCTTTCTAAAAGCAAGTTGGGCCTACCTGTTTAACCATGTATTCTGACTTGGTTCACTTGGAATGGAGGTGGTTATACTTGGAGGTTTTATGAATATAAAGATTAATGAATTTGTACAATTTGGGCATGCAAAGCATTTTTATCAGGCATATTCCATTTAGAATAAGCAGTAAACCATATATAAGGGTTCTGTCAAAGTTTACTGAATAGGGCCCTGGGTAGCTAATGTAACATTTCTCCAACAAATCAAAGGTATTGTTCTATGCTCACATGAATATACAGTAGCCATTACCTTAAATTTAAAACTCACTGTGAGCAGCAAACACACTGTGGGGATATGAAGGCCATATTGTATCAGTGGAGTCTGCAGAGATTTTCTTCATATGGCTTTGCCTGGTTGAAATATATGTTGCAGTTGAAAGCTAAAGGGATTACTTTTGAATAGTCATCACAAAGGTTGATTATATTCGTATATCATTTAGGTGGACCCTGCAGGCTATTATTCCATTAGCTGTGCTGGCCCTGCACTGTCAAAAAGTTGATCGTATAATGTAAAAAGGGTCCATGCTATGTTAAGGTATGTGGAGTAACTTGAAGCAGTAATCTTTTAAGAGCAGTACAGCTCTGTACTTGAAGGTAGATTGCATTTAAAATAAATACCCACAAAATGGAATAAGTACAATAAACCTACTCCTGTTTCCTATTTTTCCTTCTTCAAATAGGCTGTATGTAATTTGAGTAAGTTAATTGCACCAGGTAAGGTATTAGCTATGGAGTATTTTTTCATGCTCACAGCCAAAGAACTACACCTCAAAATAGCTGCGTCTTTACATGAAACCCTCACAGAAACGACGTTTCTGGTGACATAGGTTTGTTGATTATGCTTCCCTTGCACATGCAAACACACACGCATTTTCTTCCAGTGCTTAATAAAATGGATCTTCAGATGGTTCCATTATGTGGATGCCTTAATATTATTTTATGCTAAAACATGGACAGCGCATTAGATTGAAAGCATCTGACTGCTCCAGGAGGCAGAGTAATCATGGACTATCCCTAGATAGCAAATGCTCCCATTGAGGAAACAATACCAACAACACAGGCTAATGAATCACAGCAGTTATTAATCACGGGCATTTGTAAAAGCCACACATAACAGAGATGGACTCCCAAGATTAGGAAGGCTAGAAGGTGGGACCGAGAAAAAGATAAAAGATCATCCAATTGCATTTTAGAATAAGTTTATGGATGAGTATTTGCTTCAGTACAGTTGTGCCTGTGCTTGCCTCTGTCTTTCTAAGCAGGCAGAGAAAGAGAAACAATTTAGGCGGCTCGGCTCTCTCAGTTTTCAGATCCTTGAAGGACTATCTGGCAAAAATAAATAAATAATAAACACACACTTACAAGACCCTTAGGGCTTATGGCCTAGTTGGAAGTGAGACAGTGCTTCTTTTATTAGACAAAGTTGTTTAATTTAGATTGTAAAAGCAAGAGTTGGTTCTCTTTCCGTACACCATATATATTATTCAGGGCAATGAATAAGTCTTTATGAGTACAAATGGGAGCCTTTAATGAACTACAGCAAGCACTTGAGCAGGTAGGTTTCTCTGAATAAAGGCTTCACAGATGGGTAAGTTTATGAATGAGAAGCAGAATTTATTTCATAAGCTTTTCAAGAGCCTACTCAGGCTATGGCACTATAAGGGAAGTACAAGGTTTTTCTGGTTTGGGTGAGAAAACCTAATGGGAATATGAATTTTTCCCTGACTAATAACTTGCATTGTTTACTTATTCATATTCAGCAGTTCTCAGACAAATAATCTTCCTCTCTTACATTGTTTGGGCATGTTCCAGACATTACAACAATGGAAATCTCTCTTGATCTTACATTTTTCAGTTTTGTGCATTGTTACACACTCATCTGTGACATCTTTTGCACAAACTATTTGTTCAATATCAATTTTAAATAACAGCTCTATCAGGTCAAACTGTTGACTGTAGAGAGAAAAGCAGGGATTTTTGTCAAGGCCAAAATATGACACTGTGTCTTTTGTGTATCTGGAAGTTAGAGATCCCCAAAATTCTATGCAACTATTGGTGACACAGAAAAATCAGCTTTGGAAAATAATCATCAAGAAGACCACTTCAAGCATGAAGAAACCTAAACAAAAGAGCTGCCAGTTTTTAGCTTATAGTTTTACCTTTACTGTCAACAAATTCTACATTAAATCCAAACTATTAGCTTAAAATTTCAATACAGCATCTTGTCTCTAGCTCTACTTGGAGTATTTGCCATTCAGTGTCTTAAAACACTCTCAGTCAAAGGCAAAGATTTCCAGCAACACAAAGCAGGTGAGCATCTGCCCAGCTGGTTAATCAGAGTTTCCACAATGCAAAGTAGAGTTCCCAAATGGCCTAGAGAAGGGTTTCTTTCAGTCCCCATCCAGGTGCAGAATGAAGATCACACCTGGAACCTAACTGCTGTCTCTTAAAACAGGACAAGTCCTGAAGGGACCTTCTGAGAAAGCAAACTTCTGAGCAAAGGGTGTCTGCTTGCTCTTGTGGTGGAAGCCAAACCTGCCCTTGGCTACCCTGAGAAGCTGGTGAGGAGAGAACATGAAAGGAGTATAAAAACACTTCTATTACCTCTATATCTGCCAAGAGCCATCACTAAAGATTGAGCCCAAGATCTACTCAGAAATGTGTATGAAAGGAAATCCTTACCCCGCTCACAGTAGTCCTATAGGCTTTTACAGAAATGTGTCTATCTCAATGATGTGTGCATCGAAGTTTTAACACACATCTTTGGAGTTATGAAAGAAATCTACTCTCATTGCAAAGGGCAAAGAAGCAGTAAGTAGGCTGATGTTTCTGACAACATACTGATCACAACACAAGCAGCATATTTGTTCCTAATTTGTGTGCAGAATTATCATGGCTACTTCACTTTAAAACAAAGCAAAGCCAGGTATATTGGGTACTCAGTACCTAATGACAGTACAGTAGCTCTGAAAACACAGATTTCAGGCATAGTGATGATTCCGACAGCAATTCATACCAAAGCCACTACACTGAAAAATTACTGCTGTCTTCCCCCAGTTCACTACAGCTCTTGTTCTGTAAATTTAAACACTCTGCTGGAGAATCTCCTCTTTGTGTTTACTGTGCAACCTTCTTGTATACACACAAACTCTCATCCCTTATCCTTTACTCATACAGATGTAGTGCATTTTGTCTATTAAGCGCTTGGTATAAAGGCACAATTAAAACATGCAAGACAGCATAGCAGGACAGTTCATTCCTGCCTTTTGTGAACACCATCTTCTACCCATTGAGCAAAACACGCCAATGAGCAGAAGAGCTCAGTACTAAATCACTGGCAGTGTGTAATATTTATTCCTGAATATGCAGCTTGATGTGTCTTCAAAGGACCTGAGTGTCACAGAATGCTTAGCACCCCTTTCTCTGAAATTCAGGCTCCTCAAAGGTGTCCCAGGGGAGGGAAAGCTGGGAAGCACAGATTACTTAAACACGTCCTCTTGCTTAACTGTATGCCATCATCATACTGAGGTTCAAATACAGTATCAGCCTGCTCTGACTAAAAGTATCTCTGATTTTAGTTCTTTTCGCTTTATCTTTGTATTTTGACATGAGTGTCCTGTGTAATTTTGTTGAGAGTCTCTTGTTCTGCAGATCTCATTCTTTATGTTCTGGTTTGGCTCTGCTGTTTTCTGGCTTCTAAAGGTTTATTTTCTCTTCTATAATTGCATATATAAGAGCACTTCTTCATGGCTGAGACTTCCAGCATCTCCAGTGACTACTCTGCCTGGTGGCCAGCAAACTGTTGCGAACATCTGAGGTCTCTATAATGCAGGTTTTTTTGCCTGGGAAATTGTCTTCCAAGAGCTTAGCCAAAGGTATCATCTGGGTACAGAAGCAGAAGCCAGAAAAGCAGAGAAAAGCCAGCAATGCATCTGCTACAAAAAAAAAAAAAAAAAAAACCAAAACCAAATGCCAGGGAGATTTTTTTCTCCTTATCTAACTTCAGCTTTACATCTTCTCAGGCAACTTAGGCATGACTGCATCCTCTCTGGTTAAGGAGACGCAGGGAAGTGTCTGGAAGATTATGTTCTTCAAAAAGAAGTTATGGAATCCCTTATGGAAGTATCAATTTTCTTGTGACTGAGCTTGTCTGGGGAGAATATTGTTCCCCTCTAAGATTGATGCAAAGTGCTCCAACTTATCTTTTAAAAATAACCAACAAAAACCAGCTGCTGGAAATAAAGGTCCTGGTTTATGCAGGGTCCTCGCATTCACATGTGGCGACACTGGTGTGCTATGGGAGATACCCCTCCCATGGGCACTTTGGAGAATCTTCTTTGTCTCAGCTTTCCTTGCTGATTTTACCAACAGATTGAGACCATAGAATCAGAGACCAGACCTAATTCTCCTCACCAGGCATTGGGAACAATACTTTTGCTGGTCACAGCAACACAGGGCATTTAGTTTCTCCCTCCTAGTTTTTGAATTTATGGCCATGTTCTTCCAGACAATGTGTGACAACTTGAAAGGCCACTACTTGTCTTTACAGATAAGTAGAGAGCTCCAGTTTCCACGCCAGTCATCCGCTTCTTTTGATGAGAAATAGATTCGCATGAAAAAAAGATTACACTGAAAAATGGAAATGGATTTTCTGTTTTATTAGCAGTAGCACAAGACTTGTGAGCTACTTTAGAAAGTTATAGAACTACAGAGACTTAAGAAAAAGCCAGCAGAAGCTAGAATTTAAAAATAAATGCTCTGGCTAGTCTGGGCCCAATTCTCAAGTGATGCAGCCAATGCAGCTTCACTGAAGTTAGCATGGTTATGTCAGCTTTGCCAAATTGCTTCAAAACAGATCTTTTTAGAAAAAAATTGACTTCAGGAATTTTAAATTCACTTTGAATTATGCCATACCAGTCACATTGTTTTGCTCTAGGAACAGCAGAAATTAGAAGTATGCACCAGGCAAGCAAATGTCTTCATGAAGTAAAAGATGTCACTCACTCCTCAATCACAGTGATGAGAGGCACCAGCAGGTACTCCCAGGGTCCAGACACTTAACAGGGCTGAGGGGAGGCATGGAATTAAAGACGCAAGGGAAGGAGAGCAGCAATGGATGACCTGGTTTCTTTTGGACCTTTTCTACGACCACAATGCAAGGGGAGAAAAGGGAACAGGGTTATTTAGGTGCTGCTGCTCAGTTCTGTCCCTCACAAAGGTACCAGTGGAAGTGCAGGCAGACACCAGCTGCTGCTGGTTTGAAATGCTTTCTTAAGATAAGATAAATCATGCAAAGCTGCCAGCTGAGAAATAAGGAAGGAATTTTTCCCCAGGGCACAAGTCCGATAGGGATTCTGGCAGATTTTTTTTTTTTTTTATAAACTGTTCCCACAATCGAGGAAATCTGTTATGATGTTATCTTAGGTTTGAAAATATCACAATTTCCCCAAATTCACAAAGTGAGTGGTGAACTTGAGACGATTTCAGGTATCTGAATCTATTACAGATGGGGGGACCCCTTGACTGTGCCATCATGCCCCTTCATGGGAGGATGTGAGAGTCTCTTTGGAAGCTGGATAAATTCCAAGCACTAGGTAGAAGACTCTGGACAACAGTAATTTGATAATTTAACACCAGTCTGTACTCAGAAAAATGTTTGGTGCTTTGACAGAAAAGCAGGTCTTCCCAATAAAAACAGAAACAGTGGCTTAAAATCTATGCTGGGATCTGTATGATCTGATCAAATCACAGTCCTACCTCACAGCAAAGCTCACAAGGTATAATAGACAAAATTCCTTGCTGTACATTAGAATAAGACACCCCTACTTGGAGGTTTCAGTCCCCAGGTCACAGGCGAGCCTGCCAGCCATGGCAGTGGGTAATAGCCCCGGGAAGGTTGCCTTGCCCCACTGCAAGTCTCCCGGGTGAGCTGCTTGCTGTGGCTCTATTTAATTCTTAATCTCTGCATCTCTGTTTAATTCCTAGCTGCTTTAGAGACCTGTTGTAACACAGCAGTTAAAAAAAAATATTCACATGTACTGCCAGGCCTCCCCAAAGAGCACTAACTTGACACGTAGGCCATGACAGCTGGGCTTGGACTACTAAGAAATCTAATCCAGGGTTTCCATCATCTCAGTTGTTGCCTTTCTTTCATTACAGTTTGACTCAGCCCCTAATGGATTCAGCTTTATAAAATCAGAAAAAGAGGAAAAGAAAGCAATTTATTCATGTTTCACTAGAGCTCACAGAAGACATGAATTTTCTCTAAAAATGCAAATTATTTTGTGCCACACAAGCGAGACTGGGCAGCTAAAGCTCTTAGAGGAAGGGTCTTTCCCAGGGCTAATGTTTTTATACCCAGTGATTGAATAAATCGATCCCTTTTTTATCACATCTCTTCTGTTCTCCTTTTTTCTCAGAAGAATGTAACCAAAGGTACCAAAGCACCCTTTTTAATTCTAAGAAAACTGATTATGCGTGTTAATTTTGTTTTTAATCCCAGACATATCAAAATAAACACCATAGGCATGCGTAGCAGAAATCAATATCTCTTAAGCGTCAAGTTAGTAAAAACAAGGATTTAGTAAGAATCCAAGATGTAAAAGACTAATGTACAAACTAAGCCCTTATTTATGTAATGTGCCATTATACAAGCTCAATATAAACCTGAAAGAAACTATTTCAGAAGAGCAGAAATGGTTTACTTGCACTGCATCAAAAATGACCCCATAAGACCTCCTTTACTGAACTAGCCCAGATATTTAATGTGAACATATGTTTTTAAAGGATTTCTTGTCTTATGTCCAGTCATTCTTGTTAATTCATGGGACAGCATACTGCAGATGTGCTTTTTTCTGTGTTACATAAAGCAAAAATTACATTTAACAAGTGTGAGGTTGGTCATAAAAAATAAATAAAAATAGACTCTTAAAAGCTGGGAAATCACAAAGTGAAGCTATCAGTCATTCTTATTGAGAAGGGTAAGGACAATGTGAAATAAAACTTGCACATCTATGAAGAGACATTCCTAATATGCTAGCACATGGCTGTTATTTCACATTCTCTATAGGTTGCTTTCATTGGCCCAATATTTCTTCCTTTAGGGTAAGCTGCAGTGCCCATTTGCACTAGATGCCCTTTCTAGTCACTGACTTCAATTTTAATAGTAATTAAATTAAACATTTTGAACCTAGCTGTAAGTTTGTTTAAAGAAGAGACAACAAAGCCAGTGTTTCTGTGCTTTCTACATGCGGGTAACAACTTTAAACTACATATTTGTTTAACAGTAGTGTTATTTGTTAATATAAGTGTTTAATATGCAAATAAAATACCTTTCAGATTAGTTTTCTAATACTAATTTGTGCATCTTATTAATATGCAAACTAATCAGAGCATTATGAAGAGTATTTAGTTCTTTATGGTTTTACTCCTTTCTGAGTGCAGAGGAGATAAGCAACACCACTTCAAAAAAAGGAATATTCTCTTCTACTCTTCTGCTGACACTAAAGATCTCCATCTTGCATCCATCATTTGTACTTTTCTTTCAAGAGTTGGTATAAGATGGCATTGAGAAAGAGGAATCACTCTGTCTTCTAGGACATCGTTAGTCTAGAGATCGGTAAATTCACCTATATCAAAAGTATAGACATCTCAAATACACATTTCCTTTATATATTTACATTTGAATTATTATTTGTAATGGCAAAGTAGCTTCACAATTAACAATCATGTGAAAAGGCAAGTTTAGTATGAAATTTGTTTTCCGATTTTATGGGAAAAACATGTCACAGATAGAAACAGTTGCAACTCAGTTCCCCCTGAGCTTTCAGGTAATGCTTTAACAAAACAAAGTATTTTGTTGTAACTTCATCTGACATTTAATCTCACACACAAATGATTTACAATTAAATAAAGACAACAGCTCCTGGAATCTTAAAAGTAGTTTTAGTAGAGAAGTTTAAATTACAAAATGAGAGATTTCTTTTGAAGAGTTCTGGATCTGTTAATGGACAACTAAATTTAATAGGACAATGCTAAATAATGATTTTGTATATAATATGTTTGCTAAGGAGATATTTATTCACCAAAAGTAAGTGTAAACAACCTAATATAAGCCAAACTACTGGTTCAGCTCTGGACTGAATCCTGACTTTGTAAAACTTCCCAAGTCACTTTATTAACCACAGGGGGTATAATGTCAATCAAAGGTTACAATTTTACCTACGTACTTTCATGTACTGTTTTTTATAAATGTGGTTCTTCACTATATACAGAAAGTAAATAGAAAAAACAGCAGTCTTAGGACACTGTGAAATAAAGGATTAAAAGTTAAGCTGTTGAAAAAGGGACATGAATTTTCCATAAATTTTTTTTGCAGACATTTAAATAAATCATGACATCTTAATTCAAGCATACATCATACACTTGTAAGAAAATACGACTTGGCAAAAAATTTAATATGCTAGCTTTGAAGATAATTTTGAAAAGCTCACACAAACTACCACAGAGCACACATTGCATCTTCTGAAATTTCCAAAACAAGCCAGCAAGTCTAGAGCCTTTCAGGACTCCTTTACAAACTGAAGACCAGGCAAAAATGAGCCACAAAGGATCACAAATTGATTTTTTTTTTTTGTTTCTTTCAAATTCCTGCCCCTACTTTTTGGGCTACCAGGTAGAACTTTCAGAAGATACAACTCTTTCCTTCTTTGAGTGCTGATGCTTTCTACTGTTTCACCACATTCATGCATTCCAAACTATTTCTCTCTCTCCCTTTCTCTCAAGTACCCAAAGCCTTCCAGGACACTTCCACTGAACCATTCCCTCAATTCATTTCCCCGAAGAGGTTTGAATGTTCTTCCAATATCTAATGCAGTGGTATTTGCCTAACACAGCAGA
Organism: Struthidea cinerea; assembly: GCA_013397865.1. Taxonomy (NCBI): domain Eukaryota; kingdom Metazoa; phylum Chordata; class Aves; order Passeriformes; family Corcoracidae; genus Struthidea; species Struthidea cinerea. The sequence continues at coordinate 1,094,087 of VZTI01005470.1, read as the reverse complement.
CAAGATAAAGCAATACTCCCTGAAAAAGCCTCTTTTTCCACTCCCATTTCAATAAGGACGTTATCTCTAAATCCAAATAATGGTACTTCGCTATCAAATCAAACTTCATCTCTGATCACTTAACAAGTGCTGTGAGGAGACAAAAAGGAGAGAAATCCCTATCAGGGAAGTATTGCAGGGAAAAGATGAAAGAAAACCCTGAAGGCAGCAAAAATATGAAAAGAAGGGTAAAGGAAAAAGGAGTGGAAATTGTCATGAACAATACAGCAATTTTTTTTTTTTTTTCAAACGAATAAGGCAATACAAGGAAAACCAGGAAGAGACTAAAAGTTTAGTAACCACAACATGCTGTATTCTGACACTGATTACTGGGGAAGCTTCCCCTGAACTTTTCAACATGCAAGAAGAAAGGTACAGATGTCTCTATTATATAGCTCTCAATTAAAAGTAGAATCAGGGCCTCTGTGGGTTGACATGCCTGCCAGAAATTCCCCTGGATAGCCCAGGAGGATGTAGCTGTTTTGCAATCACTCTGTATCCTGCTCATCTGCCACTGACACAGAAAGCTGCTCTCTGCTACACCCCAGGAAAATCAGCTCAACACCCTCACTGCAGCTGTGAACAGCTGATGACTCCCTGGCTTTAAAGTGAACCCTAATGTGAACTTTCATGGTGCCAAGATATCAGACAGAATTTTCTAAAGTACAAAGGCTGGAAGTTTTCAGGGTATGGGCATCAAAGTACAACTTGACCCAGTGCTTTATTTTACGATGACCACACAAAAATAACAGAGCACCGATCTCAGGTATCACATCTCCACAGATTGCATAATTTTCCTATTTCTAGTTGTGTCCCTAAGAATGAAATAGTGGGAAAAAGCATAATTACATATTTATTTTTCTTTTTTTTCCCCAGAAAAACAAACACACACACAAAAAGTTGAACGAGAGCTCAGCGAATAAAAGATAACACCAGAAAGGCGGAAGGTATTCTTGGATGGTGGTCACTAAAGAAGGCCTCCAGCAAAGTTCTACATCAGCATTTCTATTTTCTAGATGAGAGAGGAACAGTCCCAAACGGACGCACTGTTGGAGTAGGATTAGACCAAACTGAGAAATCAATCAGGCAAGAAAGTAGTCCTTGCTCAAGAGGCTTAAAGGACATGTACAAAGGTGTTGCTTGAATCAGCCTCAGTACAAGAGTAACATGGAGTGCTAAACAAGACATTAATTAAAACCAAGAATGTGCCATTGGAGGAGAGACCAGTAAAAACCTGACTTTCATACCAGGCAAATTAGCTACAACTCTAATAAAGGATATAATGATAGATAAATAAATGAAAATGTTATAATGAGGAGAAGAAATCAAGATAGCTTTTGCAGGGGTCTCATGAGGCTATTTTCTTTTGAGGAATACAAGAGATCTGGATGACTATTACCTGGTTGATTAGATTCCTAGAATGTTTCAGATACCTGCTCTGGATTAACAACTAAGGTTGTTAAAGGTAGAAAATAAAGATAAGAATAGATGGATTGATTTTCATCATGAAGAAACATCAGTAGTGAATTAAACAGGGATCTAAGGCAGAATTTGTACAGTAAACATTTACAAAATCCCCAACAACTCAAAATGTTAGTGAACAGCAAAGTGACAGAACCTACTGCTGACAGAAGAATTACACAGGGTAATCGAAATCAAAACTTTAAAGAACTTCAAAAAGAGTTTGTGACTGGGCAATAAAGCATCAGATAAAATTCAATGTTGATAAATGCAAATGAATGCACTTATTGAAAATGGCTTTTATGCACAGGGAGATTGGAAGCTTCAGCTTGATAGAAAGATGAGTGATAGCAGGATATAAAGAGATGTATCTATTTTCATGAGTGCCATGAAGAAAACAGTGAGAAATGATAACTTACTTTCTTACAGAGCAAAAGTTGAGGGGCAACAACTGAAGCTGCAAAACAAAGGGCTAAGGGCAGATCAGGAAGCTGCATTTTAGCTGCCAAATTCAATGAGGTGCCTTGGCTGCCAGTTATGTAACAGAAATGCACTGGAGAAGTTCATGGACAAATACAGGAAAACCTATTAAATATAATGGGATCTAGATTCAGCTTCTTCTTCAGGAAGTCGCTAACTTGCAGGTTGCTGAAGATATGGAGAGAATACCAAGCAGAAGTCTTTACTTCCAAATTTCCCGTTCTTATTTTTCCCTAATCTATTAGCCACTGCTGGACAGACACCAGGCTAAACAGGCCTTTGATGCAGTTTACTACAGTCTTTTTTCCGTACATCATGTTAGTATTAGAAAAGCATGATCTCTAATCATGGAGATTAGAGAAGGGTTAGCATAAAAAAACCTACAGAGAAACTCTTCCAATAGCTCCATGTAGGAAACAAGACTTAAATGACCTCTGCTAAACACTACCACGGGTTTTCATCACTCTCTCAATTTCATTTTTTTTGGTGACTATAACCCATTCTATTAAACTTGACATTTTCTGAACGTTATCACCTACTTGACTTTCATTCAAAAGCTACTAACAAACGATGGTTTGTGAGTGCTGATCCCTCCAAGATACCAAATGACTATTTTTTCCTGCAAGAATAACAACAATTCTGCCTGTGGTGCTAATGTAAAGGCATTCAGACTGTTTTTCTATGTTTTCAAACAACAATAGAACATATCAGCATTGCCATGGAAAGACTGGACGCTAAACTTTCACCTTCACACTTCACCCAAGAGCTGCATCTTGTGCTCTATATACTGAAATTGGGAGCACACTAGTGGTTATTAAAAATCCCAAGGCAAGCACTGATATTTACAAACAGGAGCACCATTTCCTAGAGCGAGAGGAGTTTGCAGGCTGGTCTTCAGCTTGCAGATCATCTACAGCAGCCCTGTGGGAGGACAGTTTTTATAAATAAAATATTTGTGAACAGCGGTAGTTACAGCATTATTACAAAGTCCAAAAAAAGATATCAAAGGGCAGTGTTGCATGTGTTGAACAACAAGTCTGCGTTTTTTTTTTTTCCCTGAACAGCTGTATACTTCTATACTGTGCCCAGAAAAACAGAATTTTTAAGGTAGTTTAAAACACAATGCAAGACACATTTTTTAAAAACTGGTGATATTACTTTTGTGTACCCATGGAATTATTTTTACCTACACAATTAGCTATGGTGGTTACCATTTTTACATACTTTGCTAACAAGTCTTGAGGCTTTTTCAGGTAACTCAGGAACTGCCTTGACTCCCCACTGATGTGAGATTAGTCCAATTTCTATGTGTTTATTCCTGAGATGGAAAGGACTTAGGTAGGTACAGACTTCACGTTTTCTCTGCTTAGAAAAATTGTAACTTTAGGATTTGGGTTGTAATGTGGCAAAAAAAAAAAAAAACCAAAACCCCTTCTTCCTCTGCTATTCTTTGTCATATTGAGCAGACTCAATTTACTGAAACTTGTGTTTGAATGAAAATGCTAAACAGTTATTGGATAACATTTTTATAATACATCTATCATTTACATTGAAAAAAAAAAAGTGGGATAGACTAGAAACCTGCATAAATGTATGAAAAGAAGGTCATCAAAATACATCACCCAGCCTGAAGAATATGCCAGCAACGCAGAGTATCTGCCAGACACAGAGGCAGGAATACAACGTGATACACAATCTCAGTTCTTTGTAAACAGAACATTACACTCAGCTGATTGATGTGAAAGGCACAGGTGATCCCAGAGCATGCTGTGGGATTAAGTATTACTACCACACCTGTAGATCATTCAGTAAAACCTGGCAGGAGTTTTAATCCTTTAAAGTATTGTTACTGCATCACTGTCCAGACTTTCAGAGATGTTATCAGTGGGACAAATACAAATATCTGTATTGATCTTGCTGTTTCTTCCTACACAATGTCATTTGCTTCAGTCAGAGACTAAAATACAGTTGAGTCTTGATTTTGCATGACCACTAAGCATAAGCGTTATGGGCGGCAGTAATTTATGACAGAATTTTGTGGCAACCTCTGAGATTTTTAGGGTAACGCACCATGAAAGTAGGAGTTATTGAAAGACAATAGTTTTGTATGCAGGTTTGAGTCAGATTTCTCAAAGAATCTCTGGATTTCATAAAGCCGTTGTTACCAATATTTTAAAAAAATCTGATTTTCTTCTGATATACTAATGTGGAAGTGTTCAGTGTGGTTCCTAAGAGTTAATTGTCCACAACTGACCATGACAGCATCGGTCACAGAAGACTTGGACATTAATCTTTTAAAATTATGTAATTTTATTTATTAATAGGAAATGCCTACAAAGCCCACAAAACAGAATCTCCCGCTGTTTTGGGGATGTGTGTGTGTGTGACAAGGCTATCCCTGTGGTTTCAGTGGGGCATTTTTGTAAAACAGAGTCACTGCTCTCTCTGTCCTTCTAGTAATCACAAAATCTTCAGAACTAACCTTTCCAAGCAAGCTTCCACTGCAGATTTTTTCCTGCATATATTTCAGTGCTGAAATAGGAACCATACAGAACATTCCTGGATGATACCATGTGAGCTGAGGGTCAAAGACGTCTTGTATTGCTTTGGGTAGGGTGTAGGAGTTGGAGAAGAGCTTAGCTAAGCATCATCCCTGAAGTGGTGGTGGTGTTGTTGTTGTTGTTTATTTTTTTTAGCAGCCTGGTGCCTGTTCCCCTTTCACTTATTCTATCTTTGGTGTAGTATAGTATACATAATTTAAATAACCAGGGAATCTCTCTGGGCTCAAAACCACCTGCTGGCTTATATTAGCTAATTAATGGTGATTTATCCAAGTTACTAATTTGAGTGGAGCTGATTGCCTTTAGGAATTTTGAGAACGTTGTAAGAATTTTGATTATAATTATGCTTATTTGATGGGCAGTCTACTTAAAATACTTCAAGAAAAAATCTGCCTGCCAGCTGATTTTTAACTGTGCCAAATGAATGACTCTGTGTTGTTTTCCTACTCGAGATCATGTATTCAGGTAGTTTGTTTACTCTGATACTCAATTTCATCTTGGTCTGACTCCCTATCATTTTCTCTTTTCTATCAGGGTTTATTTGCCTAGCTTTGAAACAATGACTGCTTGAAAAATAGTCCTGATCGTGAACCTGCGGAGCTTAATCATTTTCACAAAAACTAATATAGCAGATTCATTTTAGCCAAACGTCTCTGTCATGCTGACCTGATTCCCAGGGCCTGAAAGTGTGAATTTAATGGTGGTACAATGTCTGAAGTAAGAATATAATAGAAAACCCTCAGCAGTATATCTATTGGATCAGTGTAATTTCTTTTTTCTCTACTGGTCTCAGTGTCTCTTAAGGCAATCTAGTCTGCAGACAGCGAAGGACACCAGCCTTCTCTTTTATTGTGATCCCAATGCTACTTATGCTAAACAAAGAATCAAGTCCCTTGATAAGGTAGGCAGTAGACATAAGCACATAATCCTAGAGGAAAATGTATTCTATTAAAAAACTTATTCTTTTGCTGTGAATTTAAGAGGATGCTACTAGGAGGTCTATCCTGAAGAACAGAAGACAAAGTTATTACAGCTTAGCTGTATCACTCTTGCTTTTTAACATTAGGGATAAGGATATTTTTATCTTAATCATTTTCAGGTTCTAAAAATGAAAATTATACACTACATTCTCTGGTGGTAGACAGGTTGCCTTCCAGTACACATTTGTAGATAAAAATTTACCAGAGCTAAAATACTGCCCCAAACTGAAACAACTGTTTCCAACGTAACTCAAGCATGATAAATTCTACTTCTGCTGGATTTACTGTCATAAAAATACTCTTATTGTGCAAATTCCTTCCACAGAAACTTCCATGATAAAGGAAACTTAGGATATGACCCAGAAGAACTGTGCTCTCACAGGTTCTTCTTTGTACAAAGCTTTCTATCAAAGTCTTGTCTACTACTGAGGAGGTGGAGGAAATTGTAGACAAGTTCCTAAAAGCCTCAATTAATTTTATATGAGAAAGTATATGAAAAGCTATAATTTATAGAAAGTGTCTTTAAAACTGGATTGCTCCATTTAAGCATTTAATTCCACATCTTTGACTGAAATCCAAGAAGTGCAAGATAATAAAGAATGGTCCTGGAATAATACTGCTGTTCAGAATCAGAATCAACTGTACCTGGATAATTTTGGACAGCCACTTTTCTAACACACTCTTTCAAAACTTTCAAAATCACACATATTTCCATCTCTCCCTAGGCTTCTTATAAATGAAGTGTATATTTCCATTGGGAGTTCTGGGTAATCAACATCTCAAACTGCTTTAAATATTTAGGTATGGTTTTCACTGTGTAATTATAAATAGCCAGTATTAAGAGATATGACCTTGGGTTTCAGGGAGCTCTTTCCTTGAATAACGAAAGATTAAGAGAAGAATTAATGAATAGCTGTGCTTTTCTGTGATTATTGAAGAAACAAGAGAAAAAGATGCATCAGAGAGAAAAGGTGAGTCAACATTTGCAAGGCAAATCAGTGCCAAGGAGTGGAATAAATTCCTATCTCATAGTGCACGCCCTCAGTGCTTTATCCTCTCCAGATATTACTCTCCATGTGCTTTTCTCGTAGTCTGAATCCTTCCTGTGGTGTCAAAGGTTGCTTATTATGACAATCAGACTTTTGTCCAATTTAAGCTGCTCTTTACTGTTATGCTTTTCCTCTCTGAATAGTGTTCAATGAAATAAAGCAGAGACAGAGTAGGTTCATTCATTAAAAATTACCTTACTGTTAAGTAAATTGGAGACAAAGGACAGAAGTGTTACAGTTCACTTCTGCAGTTGAGCTTGTTCAGCCAGATCACAGTAAAAGCTACAAGGCTTCTGTTGTCTTCCACAGCAAAATAACTACAGCTACTGTTAGTTTTTTCACACAAAAAACACACCTTTTTTGGCAGTGAAGACAAAGCCAACTCTCCCTCCAGTTCCTCTACAATCTTTGATCTCTTAATTCCCATTTCTCCTTCCCCTTGATGTTCTGGTCTCTCTGATCTCTGTTCATCACTACCATATATGTTCGTATAATCTCCCACCTGTAATAACTGTAGGACAACCAGAACCTCATCCTTCATTTCTGGCAGACATGCATTTCTTTGGAAATAAAAAACTAGGCAATCTTGCAGTTTCATTTTAGACCAGCTCATCAGTGATGTTTTGATTATGACTGCCCAAATTCAATGAGCAAGTCAGTGAATCATTTCTATGAACAGACTTACAAGATTTTAGAATAATTAGAAATATGCAAAAGAAATCCAAGGGACTCTTTGTCATGTTATTTCATATTTAAAGTATTGTCAGATTTAGCTCACTCAATTGCTGGTTGTGAAAATGTGAGTTTTGCTTAACGTGTTGATAACATAATGCTCCATTTTAATTTTTGAGCAACTTTTTGATGTGTTTACTTAATATGTGTCCAAGAAAAAAGACTAACCTTTCAGTAACGAAATGAAGTAGCTAAACTTGGGGAAAACATGATATATATGAAGTGTTTGCCATAACCACGTACTAAAAAACACATGAAAGTATAAATTACATACAGTACACTCAAAATCTGCTGCATCCCACATTCTGAAAAGCAATTTATTGGAAGATATATGGCATTGTGATATCTAGCAAACGCATACCTATTAGTATTCCCTATTAGTATTCCCTATTTTTTAAACAAGGAGTTCTCCCAATTCCTCCACCACAAAAATGAATATGCTGACTAATCAAATTAAATATTGTTTACCTGAAGAGCTACTATAGAATTAAATGATCTTCATATTGCTAACCCCCTTCTTCACAGCTGGTGAAAACAAATAGAGCTTAAATTCAAATCTCTGAGCAAAGGATAAACCAAACTTCCCCTCTGTAGAATGTACTTTGTTTAGGCTCTATTCACATGTAAAACATTTAGGACTGCTTGGTATTTTGAACACACTGTATTTTTCACAAAATAACTGTGCAGCTTTGGACTTACTAACCATTATTTTGAAAAATACTTTCTTGTGAAAAAACGCCCTTTAATGCCCTTTACCTCATAGGTACTGTCTTGTGCAATGTACTTATTAAAAAGAGCACATCCCTGTAGCCCAGAGGGCTGACAGCTCCCTCCAAAGCTGTACTGCTGCTCTGAGCTAACCTCCAGGGGCTACTCGAGAGTGATGCAGCCTTCATCCCCTCCTACAGAGTCTGAACAGATCATGCCTACAACAGTCTCAACCTCAGCTATCCTGAGAAATGCTTTTCCTAAGGTGGTTACTGAACTCCACTTCTGGTAGAGAGTCAGTTTGGCTGAGCAGAGAAGGAAAAAAATCACCTATCATTTTCAAAAAATTTCAAACAATTTTATGAAAGAATAAGAGCATGGATTCAGTGCAACTGAAGGCTTTTTTCTCCTGCTCAGACACAGGTAACATTTGTTTCCATTATATCACTCATCCGTGACTTTTTATCTCACATGATGAAAATATAACAAAGAAATAAAACTGCCAAACTCTGAGCCTTATGACTAAGACAGGGAATGCTTGCAGACAGCACTGAAGAACAAAAAAGCACTGAACAAATTCAGTTCAAAAAGACTGATCATATCCTGAGGTACAGCTAGGGCTTTTTTGTTGTTGCCTGTTAAAAGTGGCATAAAATCTTTAGAGATTTTTTCCTCCAAAGATGATATTTCTCTAGTTTACTAGATACACTGTTTTGCTTTGCATGAACACCCTCTTTGACATTAAGTTCAGCCTTCAGGCTAGCGTCGCTTATCTCTGTTTCCAAAAATCCTCATATTTGATTGTCACATTTATTAAGTCAGACTCTGAAAAAAACTTCCATCAATCTGTAGCCCTTTTCTCTTTCTCTTCTTCCTCCAAAATGTAAGCAAATAATTTAAATGCTTGTAGGAAACTGCTGAAATTATAGATACAGTTTAACCATACGGTACTGCACCCAATTCATTTTTCAAATAGTTGCCTGGATTTCAAATCTATAAATATTTGTCATTTCTAGAGGCCAAAAGACATGGAAAAACACTCCAATATTTAATACATTACAATATACACCCCCATGTCCCAATTTTCTATTTGCTTTATTTCCCTCGAAAAGCCCTAATTTCTTGGGTTAATAGATTCCTTAATATTGAGTAGAGAAAGAAAACACTAACAGACCCAACAGGATTTCTGTCAAATTCATCTTACTTCTTAGTTACCTATGGCTAACCTTGAGTTTACAGGGAAACATTTTTAAATTGAAAATATAAATTGTAATGAACATCATACTATATCAGAAGTCTTGGCAGCAAGAGAAACAATCTTGGGAGTGCACAGAAAATGTTGAATGAGAAAATTGATCTCTTGGTTGATCCCAGCTAGTGGGGAAACTGACACTTCACTTGCAGCATGTGGTCATCTTTGAATGCTAATTACCAGAGGTTTTAAGACTCCAATAATGGGAAGAGATGGAATGGTCCTGGGTTGGAAAGTGGACATGAAAAAGACTGGTTTGTTATTCTAGCCAGAGAGAAAAGAAACAGGCAGTGGAAGGAGGGAAGAGTCCAAACTGCAGTTGTGAGCTTTGCTCCAATAAGTGGATTTCATTCTCAGTCTTCATAGCCCTCCCTCACATTAGACCTGAATAGGAATTTGATTCCAGGCTTTCCAACAACCAGCAAAAATGAATATTGTTGCCATCAGAATCGATGGGATGGAAAAATTTGATACTTTGGTAGCCTTGAAATGGTTTCTGCAGAGAAGAGGAGCATGGATAAGAAGAGAAGAGCTAGAGAACTTCCAGAAAGGAAAGGATGAGGGGACGAACTGGGGTAAGCAAGGAATACCTTTCAATATCCTTAAGCCAAGAAATATTTTTGAAAGCTGTTTTACAAAAAACATCAACATCTTAAAGCTGACTTCACAGATGGGCAAACTGAGACACACAGAAATGAAATTTATTACCCACCCTTTTTAGCAAACAAAAAAATGCAGATTTTTATTCACAGAAATTCTTTCCTTTTTCTCTTTTCTAGGCCATGAGATCCTGTCACCGGCATTTCACAGGCTTATCTCCAGAATTACAGCATATTGGGAGTGATGCTGCCTGTATTCTGATATGAATGTCAAACATATATAAAAATCACCCTCATCATAATGACAACTCATAAACCACTGAAAAAAAGCTTCTACAATGGACAGGACACAGTCCACTCCTCAAGCTGTTCTAAAGTTTTTCCCAGTGGCTAATCAGAAGCATCCCTCCATGAACTGCAATTTTTCAGTCCACTACTTTTAGTTCAACCTATCATGGACAAAGAGAAAAGATCATTATTTATTTTATCCCCCTCTTCAAATTCTGCAAAGCTCAGACCTGCTATTTTGTTCTTCCCTCAGTCTCTTCTATAGACACAGAAGCTCAAAATCTACCATTAAATCAATATTTTCTTTTGGTCATGATTTTTAGCTCCTTTTCATCCTTCCTGCACCTTCTCCAGCTGTTCTGCATACTCCATAAAGCATGAAACCCAGCACTGCTATGATACTAAGCTGAGACCTTATTGGTGTTGAGTAGAGCGGAAGGATTACTTCACAAGTCATCATTTTTTAATACCCCAGTAAGATGTCTGCAGATTTTGCAACAGCTTAACACTGTTCATTGAGGTTCAGCTTGTGATTTGCTGCAAGTCCTGATTTTTTTCCCACCCTCTACAGAACTGGTACTTGCTCTCTTTTGGTAATTATGCCCTTGATTACTCCTGATTATGTATACTCACACATACACACACACTAAGACTGAAAATGTTACACGTGTTTCTCAATTTGCCAAGATCCTTTAGAATTGCACCACCATGAACAAAAAGCTTACACTCCTTCCCTAGTTTGTGTTCTCTTCCAATGTAAAGCATACTATTCCAGTCTCCAGATGAGGAATGAAAATATAACCTAGTACAGACTCAAATCCTTGTAGAATAGCAAGCTAAACAGCTTTCCATTTCTAACAACAGCCACAGATAGCTTTTATTTGTCAGAGGTTTTTTTAATAATCATTATTCACCCACTTGATAGTAGATTCATGTAGTTCAGGCTTCCTTTCTTGCTTATAAATGTTGCATATAATACTATATCAAAAGCTCCAGACAGATTATATTTGATATATTCTCCTTATTTTAACTTCTTTACCTGAAAGTCCTGTTGCTTGTTAATTATTTAGGCTTGACACAATTAGTATTAGCAAATCCATTTTGGCTGTTGCAGATTTCCTTGTTTTCTTCTAGATACCTATTAAACATCCGGTTGTATGTTCTGATATTTTTCCAATATAGGATCTTAAGTTGATCTATCTGAAATTCCACGGTGGCTCCTCCTTTTTCCATTTCCAAAAACAGGCATCAGGTTTGTCTTTTTCCACTACTCTGGAACCTGACTTGACCTCCATCAGTTTTCAAAAATGGCTAATGACCTCGAGATTGTTCCAGCCAGTTTTTTAAGGGTTGTAGGATCAAGTTTCTGTGGCCCATCTGATTTGAAGATCTATCTCCTCTAAGTACTCTCTAGCCTACTTTCCCCTGTTTTAGCCTAGGATCTTGCTGGTTTTTTTTTTTCTTGTGGCACATATAAACTCTGTTTGCCACATGATCCCAGCTGACCTTTTCAGTGAAGATTAAAGCCAAAAAAGCATTAAAGCACACTGGCCTCCCCTAGGTCATCTCCTAAGAGTTTCTCCCCTCTGTCATAGAGCAGACTAATACTGTCCTTGATCTTCCGCTGGCTAATAACGTGCCAATAGTTTGTTATCCTTGATGGCCCTTGTTAACTGTATCTCTACCACAGCAACTCTTATTTTATACTTTATCAGAACATGAATCTTTTCTCTTCTGCCACGCGGTCTACTTTCTCCATCCATTTCTTCATTCTGTGTAATTAGAAAACCCCAAACACTGTTATACTGGTATATAAAAGGAGATGCACTTTTTGAATGCACCAAAACATACACCTCTGCCTGCAAAATGTCCTGGTGTTATGAATTTTTCAGTATTAGCAGGAATAGAGGTGCTATATAAACAATGCTTTAACCATTTATTGATTGGTGCTTTAACAACATCTGACTCTGCTAAAATCACAACCAGATGATGAGAAACTCATTGTTTTATTTAAACTCGATGCTGCACCACTCCCAATATCGGAGACTTTAATTTAGGGATAAAAATTGGTGCTGACAAAAAAAATTCACTGGAAAGGAAATAATATCAAAATTAAACATATCTCAGCACTGGACTTTTGGCATGTTCCTTAGTACAGCTACTGAGAGGTGGGTGTAACAGAAGCAGTTCCCCCAGGGTCTGGCAACAGTGAGGGCACCATCTGGGTTCTGTGGTCTCAGAAAGTGCAAGGGGAAGGGGAGGGAAAACTCAGGAAGGGGGATGAGAGGGAAATATTATGAAGGGAGATGACTGCCATGGCAAGTGAGAGTAAGAGGGAGGGGGAGAACAAATGTTTTGCTTCCTTTGGGGGCCTAAGAGCTCCTGCTATCTCTATCCTTCAAATGTGAAATTTATTACTTAAATCCCATAAATTATTTTTTTTCTTCTGCAACTTGCATCTGAAAGTAAACAACAAGCAAATGAGCAATAATTAAAGGTCAGCCTTTTAAATTTTATTTAAATCTTTTGACTGAGCTATTTCTAGAATAAGGGTCTACACCAGACCCTCACTGCAGTGAAACTATTTATATGGGCAGGGACTACTCACATGAGTAAGAATCACAAATGTATTTCCTAATACATTTGCACACACACAAAAAAAATTTGATCCATTTTTCTGCGTGTTTCATGGATACAATTTGAAACAATGAAGAAAAGGCTTCAGAAGCGGTCTTATTTCTGTTTATCTCAAGTTGGAAAGAAAACAAATTAATAATTTGCAAAGCAACAAGAATTCAACCTTGAAATGCCTCTGGTCATCAATTGTTGCAAGAAAGGAAAAACAAAATGCAGAAGAAACATGGGGATTACATTTAAAATCCAAGAAAAGAACAGCTCCTGTACAGAAGAAATGTTTGCTTTATACTCTGCACAGATGCTGTACAAGCAAAATTCTCAGTATATTAATATAAACTATCTGAAAAAATTCAACCCGATTTCATAAGACCAGCAAAAACAAAACAAAGGGAAGCATGACGTTTATGGGTTTTTCCTCTAGCACAACCATGCAAGCTGAGCTGTGAAACTGTGATGGAAATATTAGAGCTGTTGTGCCTGAAAAAACGCAGTGATCATTTCATTCTTCCTGTCTTTTAATGCTCCAGGGTTTTGGAGACGAATAGGAGCAATAAGTTCACTTTGCAGAATTAATGCTGTAATTCTTTATCATAAGAGCAGAGCATTACCTCAATCTGATTTTTCTACAAAATGGTTCAAAGTCTATTTTTAATGATGGCCCTAATTTGTTAACACCTTTTAAATTATTAATCCCCTTTATATTCAAGTAGTTATTGCATGTCATAACAATGTATCTATGCAGGGAAATTTAATAGTATTTTCTGCATGTCAAGAAAAGGCTTGTTCTGCAAAATGCTATTAAAACTGATAATGAGCTAAATATTTGCCATAGCAAACACTGAAATTACTATATCAATCAACTTTGGGTTCTCTTATTCAATAAACAAAATTTAACCTATTAACTTTGCCTAATTTTAGGCAGGAAAAAGCTTGTTTTCAGGCATATCCTGCCCTTGACTTCATATCTTTATCATCTGATAACTACATTTTCCTGGCCAATTAAGCCATTGTTTTGAATCAAATGTAGCAATATAAGCCTTTTATTCTGTCTTGTATGCAACTATATTACTGGATCCTGAATACGATTTTCTCCCAGCAAATTTAGACTACATTTTAAAGCTCACATATATCACAGGAAGATGATAAGCTATGTTCCAGACACCTTCCACATTAAAGAAAAAAAAAAAAAAAAAAAAAAGAAAGGATTTATGAGGAAGTCAAAGGGTAAAATAAAACCTTATATTGCAAATCTCTTAACTCTTCAGATCTCCCCAGATCTGTTTACGTGGCAGGTTTCTTGTGTTAATATTTTCAGAAAAAACCTCCAAAAATACAAAAACCTGCACGCAAGCATCACTGCTGACAGGCACGCAAAGGAGAGCATCCTCTTTCATGAGCATCTAAAGCATAAATCTGAATGCTGATTGAATACCTAACACCCCATTCAGTGACAAAAAAGAGGCAGATTCCATCTCTGCCGGCTACACGCGAGCTGGAATGGTTTATTACATAAGCTGGAGCCTCGCCTCGGCAGTGTGTGCTGTTGTGTGATGCTGCTGCTCATGCATAAGTGGCTGCACTCACCCGCTCGTCGCTTTTGTCACTGCAAATTGTCGTGTGATCAAGAGGGATCAAAGCGCACCCTCTAGAGGCTAAACAGAACCCCCGGCCCCGCGCACGGCACCCGCTCCCCTGCCCACACCCGGGGGCTCTCTCTGGCCCCGAGTCACTTCTTGCAAACAAAATGACCACAGTCAGTCACGAGAGGGTATTAAAAATATCAGCTTTGCCTTGGTGTCTCGATGTAAAATGCCAGAAGGGAAGGAGTGCTCTTTTGTAAGTGCACCCCGCATAGCATTGCTGTCCAGGACTGTAAGGGCGTGGAAATTAAATGAGGAATGTGATTTTTTTTTTTTTTTACCCCGGCCTACTGTAAGGGTCATGCTTTGCTCAGGCTGGACTTCCATCATGAAGCTCATCACGACTTCAAAGGAACATAAAGGAAGCAAAGTGCAGTCAAAAGACACGATCCCACAGTTCCATGGAAAAGGGTGTATGTACTAAATTCAATAATCAGAGAATCACAATGGGTTTGGGTTGGAAGGGACCTTTAAAGGTCATCCAGTCCAACAAGCAGGGACTTCTTCAACCAGATCAAGTTGCTCAGAGGCCCATGCAACCTGACGTTGGATGTTTCCAGGGATGGGGCATCCACCACCTCTCTGGGCAACCTGTCACAGAGTTTCATCAGTTTTATTATAAAAACCTTCTTATTTATATCCAGTCTAAATCTATGCTACTTCCATCTAAAACCATTGCCACTCATCCTATCACAACAGGCTCTGCTCAACAGTTTGTCCCCACCTTTCTTAGAGGTTCCCTTCATGTGCTGAAATACTGCAATGAGGTTTCCTCAGAGGCTTCTCTTTTCAAGGCTGAACAACCTCAGTTCTCTCAGCCCTTCCTCATGAGAAGTGCTCCAGCCCTCTGACCATGTTTGTGACCCTCCTCTTGACTCACTCCATATCTTCCCTGTGCTGAGGACCCCAGAGCAGAAAGCAGTAATCTTTATTTCTTACTGAAAGACAATTTCTTAGTATAGAATATTTCCAATTAAATGATGGAGAGCCACTGCTGAATGGAAATTAACTGTTCTGTGTCATTTAAGTAAGACAATTCTACTTGCAAAGGCTCATGCTCATGGACCTTTTTCCTCAGCTTACATTGAAATTATTGCTTCTTTTCTCATATTTCACATCTTAATTAAATAAAGCACCTGTGTGAAAGAATAACAATTTCATTTAATTAGGGGCAAGAACAGGATTAAGCTATTTTTCCTATATAAATTACTTCAAGAGTTGACCTAAAAGCACCAAAACTCCCCTCGGAACAATACTGTCATATTAAATCTCCTACACTTTGCTCTCCAACACAGAACTCTGTTCATTAAGAAACAATTTTCTATTAAAGATTTTACTTTTCATAATGAATAATAAAAATCTTGATTTTTCAAAAGGATACCACGGATTGGTTGTAAGTACATGTTATACTGTTTCATGGTTTTCTCTGGTCATCAAGACAGACCAAATTTTTAGGTAAAAGTTTGCAATTATTCATGTATATAATTGCATTGATGTAAACAAGACTGAGCTTGTGTCAGGAATTTGTGTGTAAATGCAGTTAAATGATAACAGCAATTATGCCCCTAGTGAGCACAATAAAGCCGTGAAATCCTGAATACCTTAAGGTTAAATAGAAAAGAATCTCCCATTTACAGAGGGATTGCTGTTGGAGGTTCAGAAACCTTCTCAGTTTCCTTGTAGTGACATGCAAGACACAAAAAAATTACCATTAGTAGCTGCAGTTTCAGTTAAAACTGATTTAAGGAACGCGCTTTGTAGTTTCAAATATTTCTGCTTACAGCGCTGCTCATATGACAGGAAAACGAGGATAAAGAGTGACTTTGCAACAGGGGAGCGTTGCTCACTTCTGTCTCACACTGTGCCAATACAGAGAAGCACACACTGGAGCTACACCATGCAGAGATGTGCTGTTTATATGTATTTCATGCAGTCAGGAGGTACAGGGTAGAGCACTCCACCACAATCAGCCAGTGGAGACAACTTTGGAATAAGGAAAGATCTATGAAGAGCTAGGATTAATTTAAAAAAAAAAAAAAAAAATTACTGGGGAGTGTGTCTGTGAATAATCCCTTTTTAAAATCAAAACTATTATTTGAAGAATTAAATAAAAAATAAAGTTTCAGCTAACTCCTGCAGCAACCAAACTTTTCAGCTGCAGACATGACAGAATCACAATTAAAACAACACTGATGGAGGAAAATTTTTTCATCTCCTTCCAGGAAAACGAGGTAAGAGGTGCTGTAAGAGCACAATCCTTCAGTCTTCTAAGTAATGATTACTTCAAAAGCTCTTAAGCCCTTGCTTTATCCATGGAAACTGAGATTCTCAGGCACACAGGAAACCTCTGTCTAGTAAAATGAAATGCAACTGCCTCCTTAATATCTAGACCACAAAGTTCTGTGTATACAGAAATCACAAGGTCAGGGGAAAAAAAAGTTTTCCTGTTAACTGAGACTGTTTATGTCAGACATGAGCAGGTCCCACACATGCATCCTCAGAGACAAATACTTGAAAATGTTTACAGATAGAGAGGCACTGGAGACTCAATGGTTATGAAAACTTGAACAAGAAGCTCAAGTTTATGGAAATCAATAATGGAGAACATATTTCATTTTAAGTCTGACAATTTTCTTCCTTTTTTCCATTAAGAACACACGTCCCCAAACACAATATAACAACCAAACCAGTGTGTGCGTCTGCAGTGCACAGTGTACCTGTAAGTGGGGGAGAGAAACATCCTTTTTCTCCAGAGAAGCTCCATTAATCAATCTGGAGATTTCACAGCACAGTGAGACAACTGAAATTGGAAGAAGAAAATCAAACACACCTCTATGTCACATGGAGTGAAAGAATGTATGGAAGAACAGCTCGCTGCCTGGCCATAACTATTTCCACAGGATACACTTTCTGTTCAACTATGATGAAGTAATTTTTCTGAAGTAGAGTCTCCTTGAGCAGAATGTTTGCTGGATGCAATTTGAGTGGGTTTTATTGATCATTTGATCTAGTTGAAGATTGATGCTTTTTGTACTCTCTTCCCTTAGTTATAACTACTGCAGAAGACAAACACAGCCTCAGATTTTCTTTTCCATGAATGAGTCCTAAGCAAACAAGAGCCTTGCCAGCTTCTAACTTAGGTAGAAGCATCTCTGTAGGAAACTTTTACTAATGAAGGCAGCTATTGTTAGATCTTAGTTGGGATAGAAAAAAGAGGGACATTTAAAAAAGAATTTGAGTCGAGAAACTGGAGCAAGGGAACTATGGCAGATAGTTTTAAAAGAGATTCTAAGATGAGAAAAAACCTAAACCCTTAATTAAGTTGTTATGGAATGGAAAAAAAAAAAGAATTAATGAAAAGGGAATAAAAGCATTTGACAAGGGCTCAAAAGGTGAGCTATCTGACTTGTGAATATTTTGATTTCTCATTGCAGAAGACTGGATAAACAGGAGTCAGTTCAGCTTTACGAGAGTGCAGTTGTGAAGGCACACACTAGTACTGTAATTTCATTTTTTGAGAATATGGATTCAAGTAGTGTACTCTGAACCTAGAGAAAAATCAGTCTGGTTTTTGAAGTATCAAAATATCCAGCGTAGAACTGATAAAGAGTCTGTTCAATTCTCCTATTTGTGTTTCTAGAAAAAAACATCCTCAATCACAAATAAGGATCTAAAGTATTTTATTTAAGTTCAGTTGCATCTCTAGGAAGAGATGAAGTATGAGTGGATTAACCTGGTAAAATGAATTGAGAAATCTAGCTGCTTTCCTGCTTCAGAAACTTATGTAAGGGGAAGAGTCCTGAATTATGTAAGAGACTTTGAATAACAAAGCTTCACAGCACTTAGGGAGACCATTTAAGAATATGTACCAATCCTTCCCCCTGCATTGGTTTATTTCTTGGGGGTGAAGCCCTTGTTCTTCCTGCCCTTTTGGAGTGGATATCAACCTACTGTGCTCAGCTGAGTGATATGGACTAGTCCTACTGAGCAGTACAACTGGAAAATAAACAGGGAAACAGGACCCTTGCATCTGCTCTCTATCTCCTTCCATCAGTCGTGCTCATAAGGAAGAGCTACATTCAATCATATATAATTTATACTTAGACTAAGTAATCCTTATAACCATCCTCTTCAGAAATCACTGGAAAGTTTTCTCCTAAACACCAGTATGTGCCAGATAATTCCTGTCTCTTCCATTTACTGTAAAGACGGAAGGGATGAATTTGAAGAATACAGAGTTTCAATTATACACAACTTCCCCTTTTTTTCCTTTTTTCTGCATAATTTTACCCTTTAGAACAGACTGCTTGTGGATGCTGTGGAAAATCAATTGCCAGCTTTTTCTAAGAACAGACAAGACAAACTTCTCTTGGAAATTACATACTTTGTATTGTTACTCCTATACAGGGGCTGGAGAAGATGACTTCCTAGAGTCCTTTCCATTACTATTTTTCTATGATCCTATGCTTATTGTCCTGGCTCATTAAATTCCACAGTTCTGGAAAAGACTGGAGATGATGCTGCCAAGGTGATTTGGGCATCTTCAAATTAACCCCACAGGCTTTGGCACTGAGAAACACAAAGACTGCCAACTGCTCTCTGCTTTTTCCCTAGCCTGCCTCTGATCCTTCTAACTGGCATCTAGTCAAAGTTAAGACTGAACTTGTACACTTCTGTGTTGAAAGGAATCAAAGTCCCAGAGTTTACCAGAGTGTCCCAGAGACAAATATTAGAACCAGATTATTTTAAATAGCAGATTAGATGGAAACTAAAAGCAGGTTTGATTGTCCTATCCAAGTATCTCCAAGTAAAGAAAACCTCTGTTTCCATGTCTTATCATATTCCACTCCGATGTCTGAGGCACTTGCATCTTCACAAGTGGTGAAGATCCCACATCTCTCCATCAGAAAACAATTATTTCCCCTTTACAGATTGTATTGAAGACAAATCTCTTTCTAACAGTGCCATTAACATGTATCAAAAGAAGCCCAGGGAGCATATCCAAGGAAGGTAACTGAGAGGTGCTTTACAATACTGGGAAGCAAATTAGATGAGTTAACATTGATGATAATTTAACTAATAAGCTTAAAATATTACAATACAACTGGAAAGAAGCAACAAAGTAGCAGTTTGTTGTTATCTGGCTTACAATTTCAAAAGATGCAAAACATTTGCTGTTGTGTCAGCCTTACTGACGCCACTCAGCTTTCAGTGTTTACTCGGATATAGACAGGCTGTTGCATGGTGAGAGCCACAAGCAGTAGGTTAAGTTATTCCACATACATTAAGTCTGACTCGAGGGTTCAAGGCTCAGCCTGGCAAGCTAACAGCATGTTCTACAATTATGCAGATAAGAAGCACTTGAGCAAACAGCATCTGAAGAAATGCCATGCTGAAAATGCCACGTCACTACAACACTGAATAGCATCAATAGTGATGGCTGCCTCTTTCTGCAAATATCAGATGTCACAGCATTCAATTTATCTGCATCCAAAAAATGTTTTCAAACTTGCACTGAAAGGAATCTTAGTTCCTGAACTGATACTCAATTCTCTCTGGAATTGAAAGGGATGGAGCGATGTCATGTCTTGTACTGGAACCTTCTTCTAGCACTTCCAAAAGACTGACACTGTTGTCTTTAGTCCAGCCAAGGAGGGGAGTAACAGTGTCCTGCTGTTTTGGTCCTCTGGTAACAAAACTGATATGAAGAAAGAATTATACTGCAGTTTGCACAGTATTACTTTATGCTGCAGCTTGTGCATGGTACTACCAGTTCCAGATGGCTCAGGGAACAAGGGATTTAATTTGAAAGAGAAATGTTGCAAGAATCTAAACACAGAACTTAAATATAAGGTTCTAATGATTGAGAAGTAAGGCCTAGATCTACTGCACAAGGTACTATTGTAGACCACATAGTAAATTTTAAGGTGATGCCTAAAAATCATAGGAAGACGTAAATGAAATTAAAAAATAGCTTGAGTAAATGTAGCCTACAAAACTAAAAATAAATAAAAACAAAGCAGCTGTAAATACGAGACGTATTGTTGTATACACATAATGATGTGTGTATTTATATATTTTGTGGGTATAACTGAAGAACAGAGTTCAAAATGCCCTTAAAAATCTATACACCTGGGTGCAAATCCTCTAGATCTCTTAATCAAATGAGGAAAAAAAACCCACTCTGAAAATAAACTCTTATTGTCACTTCAATACAAGGTTAAAATGGATCCATTGCTGACTTCATCCATTTGCCAATTGTTGACAGCTGTCAATACAGGGATTTGATTTCTTTATCCAAGCAACAAACATTACATTCGTATCTTCAGAGAAAGATCTTGACTGTGAGCTGCAGTTTCACTGCCCCAACTCAATTACTGCATTCTTGAACTGCAGTGTATTCATTTGTGGGCAGTGGGGCAGCCAGTGGGAGGGTATTGATTGGAGTATAATGTCATGTGTAGCAGCGAGAGTAAGATGAAAAGTGTTTTCTGCTTAATGGGTTGGTATTAAGTAGGTGGGAATGGCTTCTAATTAGCCAACAATTGCTGTGTTTCTCAGTTTCCCTCCCTTCCCTCCTCCTGTCGGTCACCAGCTGCCAATCTCTCTCTCCTTTTCCTTTTTTGTGTGGAGTTCATTGCTCACTGCAGTGAAAGCCTTTGTTTAAAAAAGAGGGCTCCCAGGGTCTCATCTGCCAGGGTACAGCTTGCTGCCTGCGATGAGTAGCAACTGTCAGTTTATTTTATCTCAGCCTTTTCATCATTCGGCTGAAACTGGTCGAGTGAAACCACCTGAGAGACCTGAGGATTCAGTACCTACAAGTCATTAGCCAGGACTGCTCAGTCTCTCCCCACACAGCAAGTCAACTGAACACTGCTTAAAATATAGTCCACTTTAACCCCATATTTTCCTACGGACGTATTAGGACTCCTCCTGCATCTTCCACATTTTAGTTGCACGATCATTCCTTAAATACACTACAACTATGATTAGTGAGAAATATATTTTCCCAGAGAATATATTCCTTAGAAATACAAAATATAACACAGTAAAATCTAGTTAATAGAATAGCTTCAGTCAGAACCTCCCCCTTATCTAGGTTATGTTCTCCAGCACAAATATCATACCTAGCAACGCCCTCAATTATTTGAACCTTTGCTTGCCTTGAAGTTTTTGATAATGCAGTTCAAAGGGACAAAATCTACTTATAGATACAGTTGTGGCATCCTCCTCAAATCAGTAAGATTTTATGGGCATAAAAAAAGAAGCAGTTTTTGGTCCACAATTCTTAACATATATGCAACATTCTCCTCTCTTTGCCATACAGTTCCTCTCTCTGTAGGTACACACATATATGTTCATGTACTCCACATGCACACCCACTATGGCTAATGGAGTTGCAGTACAATCATTAAAAACTTATCTAAGTATGTGAGAGAAAGAAATATTTTATTTTGAACTGAAAACAAAGTGAAATGTATCTAAATCAAATTCCACGTCATTAGCCCAAGCTATCTTTTTCTGGTGACCACAGCTAACTTGTTGCAGTCATTACTAACAGTTTTAATACAGCAACTGAAGTATTGCTTTCCCGTGTATGAACAGTGAGCCTTTTCAAGATCTATAAGAGATGACAAGAACAGAAATCCAGTTATCCTTCAATATCAGTTGATTTCTTAATGCTTGAAATCGGTAATGTTTCATCTCAATTCTCTTCTTACTGCACCGTAAGTGTGCATACTTGTATGAATAGCAACAAAATGAAATATAATTTGATTTCATGCTATTCTCAGAACTGAGCTAAAGGTACTAGTGAGGACGAGCTCACTCTTGGAGAATTACACATTTCAAGACACTCTTTGGCAGATTGAAAGATTCTGGAGTCAAAGAACTGGGCTGTATGGCACCCTGAAGTGACATTTTCCACCAGGGTCCTGAAGCGTGAGGTAAACAGAGGGCTGCAAGTGCTGCACCCAGGAGAAGAAGTAGTGGATACTGTGCAGAACACGTCCCTCTCCCCTCCTGGTTCATACCAACTGGTTTTCCTTGACACCTCTGGTATGGTCTGAAGTTCCTATTCCTCAAATTCTTTGGGTGCACAACGTAAGCTGAGCAAGATTACTCTAGAGCACAGGCATCCTCCATTTTCCAGCTTCAGTCTTCTATCAGCAATGAGTTAAATGCACAGTGCTAACAGATGCCCAGTTGGGATGCACACAGTCAGATAGCTCCGTGCCTCTGTTCATGTGACCTATAAATACCAGACAGTGTGAAATCCACCTTCACAAGAAAGACAGGGGTTGAGTGTCGGCTTTCACAGACATTGTCATTAACAGATGAATAAACATAAGGTTTACTTACGAGGGGTGTTGGGCACTGGCAGTTCCCATTTCAAAAACTGCTGCGGAAGATTAATTCCCTACAGGAGCTGACACTAGCTACATTTTGTTTGACTAACAGCTGTAGCAGCTCCACATCCCAAAAATTAAAAAATAAGACAGAATTTTAAGGAAAAGAAATTGTATTAAACCATTGTAGCAAACACGGAAAAAATATTAAAAAGACTTTGAATAAGAACAATTTCAAATCATCCTCTCCATATCAATTACTCTATTGGATACTTATCGATGCCAATATTGTAGGATAGTAGCTTCATGTTCAAAATGATGTGCTTGTATTACACACTATGAAAAATACTGTATAATTACTTGGCTCTGTGGGAAGACTTGTATGAGGCCTTCCACGGGAATATTCTGTATTATAGATAATATTGAATGCTTAACTGAGTGAGTAGAAACAAGTAGATGAGCCTGGAGGCATGGTCATCTACTTAAACATGCATTTGGATCTTCAAGCTAATTAATCACCCAGCTGTGTACTTAAACTTAGTCAATCCATTCCCACAGGTGACTAAGATCTATTTAAAGGCCATTTTGATACTTCACAATTTTCTATTAACCAACTTGTCAAGATACTCAATAGGAAGTGTGATTCTTTCCACTTCATTCTCTGATCACAATGTAATAAAAACACAGAGCATGAAGAACAGTGTGAAAACAGGAAATTAGAGAAAAAACTCTCAAAAACCTCCTACTGATTCTACTACAAGCACAAAAGATATACCTAAGAAGATGTAAGTTGAGATGCCAGCTACTGAGTATAGAGGTAACTGACTTAACTCCTTAAACATTGGCATAAACATGCATAAAATTGCAATTCAGAGTGAAGGTGTAGGGCCAAAAAAGGAGAAAGAATAATTTGCAATGTAAAAGAGAAGAACAGGCAAGAAAACACAAGAGAACAGACAGGGAATGAAGAGAAATAAAAAAATAGTAAATGTTTCAGAAACAGTTCAAAAAATCACAAAATATCTCTGGTGATTACAAAAAAAGAATAAAGAGAGGTAGATTTTTGGGCAAAAGAAATACGGTTTCATAAATACATAAAATTGTGGAAGTAACACTTCACTTTTCAAAACAGATTGGCTCATTCTAAATGTAAATCATTTAAATCCTGACTATCCCCAGACCACAGGGTGTTAATAAAAACAGCAATTTGTTACTTATACATAAGAGGAACATAAAAGGATGTATCTAGGCAGGGAAAAGGATATCAGAAAAAAAATCTCTCAAAGATGCAGAAAAAAAAGCTGGCTTGGGAAACCCAGGAGAAAGAAGGTGTTTGATACACTGCCTGTGACTCCTGAGATGACCTAAGGGTTCTGTTACAGAACACACACACTGAACACAGTTTCTTTGTCTTGGCTTTGATTTTCCGTGTCCAAAGATTGTTGGGGAGCTTTGGGTAAGCAAGGGTTTGCAGCAGAGAGCTGTTTTCATGTTGGCCTGAGGTCCATACTGGTTGGCATGTCTGCAGACAGCACCAATAAAAGATTCTTTACAAAGTCTAAATGACAACAACCATCTCAGTATTAAACAAACCCACAAAAGCCTGATCTCTGGCTCTTTCTGAGGATCCATTCTCCCTTCTGAGCATAAACCCACTAGATACACCTCTGCTCGTGTACGCAGCGAAGGAAGGGAAAGGATGGGCACATATGGAGAGGCCCCAGAGCCACTCCAAAAGTTTTCCAACTGGCTGTTCCTGCTTTGGCCCTGCCACAGGGCACTGCCAGAGCACAACTCCTGCCAGCTGTTTTGTTCTGTGACTCTTCTTGTCATCAATGCTGCAGTCAAACCTAAAACTTCTAGGCGCCTCAAATCAAGGATTTCTCCAGAAGTGATCTAACAGGGTGGGCAAGAGCTTCAATTTCTTTTGCACCATTCTATAAAATCAAGCAGGACTGAACTTCTGCCCTGAGAATATCCACTTTTTAAACTGGAAAAGAACTCCACTTATGCAGAAGTACTGACAATGCAGTGCACAAAACTATGCTAGTTCAGTGCATAAAGCTACACTAAAGCATCTGACAATATACTGCAATTTGAACATCACTTCCAACTTTTTTTTTCCGCAAGAAAGAACAATTCACCTTATTTAGGAAACCATTTTCTGCTGATCTAGGGAGCTTGTCTGAGAAAACACAGCTGGATGCCAACAATATTTAGCACAGGATGTGTCTAAAGGAAATGTGTGGCAAGATTTAGATGGTTCCATACAAAATATCAGATGGCAAAAAACCTAGATGAGATCCAAATTCTCCTGTGGGTAAAATGTTTTTATATAACTATTGATGACAAGAACACTCACAATCACAGTCAGGGTGATTTTTTTTTAACCTATAACACCACTTAGTCATAAAAGAACTGCCAACACTCAGCAGACTATGAAGAAACTTCTAACACATTAATCCATGGTTAAACATAAAAATGTTCCATGAACCCTCCTCTAAAATATGGTACAGCCAATCCACACACCTGACCTAGATATGATCCTGTCTAGCAATTCCCAGTTATTTAAGTCACTATTTAAAATAAATCACAGTTAAAAACCCCTGGATGTTGCATTAGTACCAAGCATGAAAACACTGAATATCAGCACTCCCATCTTTTCAGACAAACTTCAGCCACCAACAGAAACCAAAACAAGCTGCTGCACTCCTTGCAAAACTGGCACAGATGTTTATACCATGTTCTCAGGCTCTTCACTGAGAATCTGGTGCATCCAGCCACTGACCACAATGCGCTGAAAAACCTCCCTGTCACCCTCAGTTCTTCTCTTCACACTTGATTCTTTCTGTAGTCCAAGAAATAGTAACTCTCACTTGCTAAAAATATCAGTGTATCCCTAAGCAGACTTAATACATACTTAAAAAAAACCAAATCCCAACTAATAATAAATAACATAACACATATGAACCACATAAGCTGATTTTCAGAAACACACCTGTTCCGTGCTATCCACATCTATACACAAGCGTGGTCTATTTCAATGCTTAGTTAAGACTGCTTTAAGACTTAGTTAAGAATATTTTAAGACTGTATCTAGCATTAACATAAAAAAGACAGATATTTTTAAAAGCTAAAGCTGAGACAAGATAAAATTTAGTGATGAGCGCTAGGTGAGGTGAACAAAGAACAGGCAGCACAAGTTTACCAAATTTTAAGGAAAAAAAAGACAGAATCACCTCTCAATTTTTTTTTCCTAATAATTTTCCTAATTTCAGCATTTTAAACCATGGTATTTTTCCAGAAGGAAGTAAATAATTCTGTTTGAGAAACCCCATAAAAAGGTGCAGAAGCCATCCTGTGAATTTCAGTAGGGGACTGAAGCATTTGAACTACTTTCAGAACAGGCTTATTAAAAAGTGAGCCTTTGTGCCTTTGGCACAAGGGCAGCCTTGGAGTCTGTACTTGGTCACACACCTCCTTTACATAATTTAAAGTCATAGTTCTTATTTACCAGTGTGAACAATAACATGCATAATTATATACCCACTATATATAATGAACAACAGTGCGTATAATTCCCTTACTTCATGTTTAGCTGCATTTTCTGAGAAACCCCAAAATCTGTCTCTAAAATCCTTTCAATTTCTCCCTATTTCCAGACTAGCACACAGTGCACAGAGTGCTGAGAGGGAGGCGGTGACATTAGAAGTTTTCCTAGAATTAGTGTACTTTAGACAAAAGAGACAGTAAAAAAGAGCAGTTTATCACATTATGAAGCAGCCTGTCCTGCTGTTGGACACTATTACCAAAATGGCCCATAAATTACACTGCTCTGCTAAGTTACACTAGAGAAAAGTTAACTGAATTTGTTTAGCATAATCTTTGATCTCATATCTCACTTCTGACTCTCCCATCCTTTAGGGATAATCCTTTTATTAATCAATGACAAAGTTACACACAAGTTCAATCTAAAATGCACCTGGTAAGATTGTTGTTTTCCAAAACATTAGCAATATTGTGCTGGCCTCACCTTTTACATAAAAAAGACTATAAAACATCTTAAAGAGCTTTCAAAAATGTGACTCAGTAGGATGAAAATGTAATTTTTTGAACAACACAAAAGGACACAGTCACACTATGGAAAGTACCATTCCTTATATCCATGAGAGGAGGCTGGAGAAAGAATATTGAGGGACCACATACCTGGGAGTAAGAACAAAAGCTCATTGGATTGTATTTTACGAGCTATAGGTTTAGCTGGTGCAAGCATTTTAAATTATATTGAAGGCTTCTCAGGTGTGAAATGCTAGAAATAGTCCTGATCATGCTGAAGTTGACAGGACCAGATAATTCCATTGATCATAAGGCTACACAATTGATGACAATATGCAGTATTTAAAGTTATCATAAAAAACTCCAACAAAATAAACACAGGAAACCTATGGTAAAATGTGTCAATTTTGCCAAGTCCTCCAAATTAAAGAAATGTAAATCTAAATTGTGGTCACAATAGTATGTAGCACATACTACTGCTCAAGAAAACAACTGAAGACTTTGTAGGATGAGGAAACCATCATATTTTAAGTCTACTCTTAAAAGTGTTCAGATGATTTCAAGCATTCTAGGGCTCTTGCTGAGGCACAGCCCTGCCAGACACAAAAACCTGGACTGAGAGTTGCCAGACTCACAGAAAACAATTTCTGGTCAGCATTTCATGTCATCAACATGCAAAATCTGATTCAAAAATTTCCTGCCTTCAGCACCTTTAATTATTCTTCTTTCCTCTAGAAGGCAGCAAGTCAGGTGATTATTTATTGAAAGACCTGTGAAATGTTTTCTCATCAGACAGTGTTAGGCTGTGGGCTCCTTTTTAGGATTTTATGTGGAGTCACAGTCCTTTTTGCCTATTGATTCTGCTGATAATGTTTTTTATACATTTTACTAAACATAAAAAGAACAATAAAACCATATTTGTTGTTGCAGTGGCATCCCACTATGATATAAATAACTCTCTTGTAAGTGAAGTCAGGTGACTGAGTCAAAGGCAGCAGATAAAAACACATTCTCCTTTGCATTTTTAAACATAGTTTTCTGACAATCCCATCCCTTTTGTCCATGATAACTCTGGTCAAAACATCTATTTTATTAATAAATGTTGAGGTAAATTGAGTAATTAATGGTTCTTCCTGCCTGGTTATTGAAATGATTGATTCAGAAAATAAGTCTTGGTTGAAAGACATAAGGTAATATGGCAGTACTTGAATTTAAATGTAATTGCTCCCCCACTAGCTTAAGTATTTCTTTTGCCTAAGACTACAGAAACTGCTCTTATTTTTTTGACACAGAAAAAAAATTTCAGTCAGAACAGTTATAAATAAAAACTTACTACCTTTCTTCTCCCTTCCATTAAATTTCCCTGCGGATTAAGAACTACCATTGTATCTTGTCTTTCTCTGTTCTATCCTCAAAAAGACTGAGAAAAATCTAGTAGATTATCAACATTGAGCTGTTTGAATGAGCTAGAAATACTGCTCTATTATCACAGCAGGAATTTCCTAAGTGATGAGTTCATCATAGGATGCACAGACGTTCTACTGGAAGGTAGAAAAAAGGCTGTACCTGAAACTCAAAGCCAGCAAATCCTAATCTTGAACTGGCGCCAGGTCATGTTTTGCCAGACAAAGATATTAAAAATGTAATGCCAGTACTAACGAGAGATTTGGCATACGAAACATGAGGAATGTTACAGATTGTGCTGACAGTGTGACACTATGTTTTCCTGGATGTAATCTGGGTATCATGAGAGTAAGCTTGGAGCACTAATGAGAAGAATGATATTGAACTGGAAGAGCTGCTAAATATGCAGTAGCCACAGGGTTCCTGGAGTGAACTGGAACTGAAATGAAAACTGTAATACTGGAAGCAACAGAGGGTAAACTAGGCAGAAATACAGAAGGAAGGGAATCTCAGCAGGCAAAACTTGTTTGTGGTACCATGCTTGCCAGGACATAAAGGGCTTTTCTAATCATAGTCTGTTTATCCCTAAGTACAGTTAAAGAGGAGCAGGAATCTCGAGCTTAAAGGGGCACATATAATTTCAGGATATAAATGTGTTTCACAACTGACTGGAAAAAGCGATGTATAAAAGTTGATCAGAAAACCCCCTGAGGTGCAAGAACTAAAATTCATATTGGTGATACAAAGTTCATTCTATGTCTTGGAGGTTCCTGTAGTTTTTCTCCTGTTGCCATTGTTGATTTTTGTTTGCCTCGTATTTGTATCAGCTACAGTTAGTGATCCTCATATGCAACGGATATAAAATTCTTTTATGGATTTTTTTTTTTACCATCTCTGTTGGAATTCTCGGCATTTGCACTACAGGTCTAGACAGGAGACATGCACCCAAATAACTCTGACAGTCAACAAAATCTCTTAGTGTGCTAAATGTTCACTTATCGAGACACAAATCACAAATATAGCCATTGAAAAAGTGTTACCATCACTAGAACTTTCAACAGAATGCTATCTAATTTATCTCTTCAGCCTGCAAATGAACGCCTGTGTTCCACAACTCTCAGTAGCTCCCAGTGTTGCCTGCGGTATCCTGGCTCCTGTTAAACTGCTAATATCTTCAATTACCACTTATTTTATATACGAAATTCACCACTGAAGTTATACTTAATTTTCCACTTCTATGAAAGGGTGAGATACACAAGAAAGCAGCAGCCAGGCAGTTCTTTGTCTTTAGGAGTAGAATTACTGAGGGAATAACATGGTAACACTGAAGCTCCATATTGTGATTGCCCCAGCTGTCATTTGTTTCCACTGTACTCCAGATTCACACTCTTCACAGGAATGCAGAGGAGGAAGTTTTAAGGTAGAGTAGACTTATACCTCCCCCTTCCTCAGTACAATGGAGTTTACTACTATCAGTACTTGGAGATAATGCATAATTCGGTTTGTCTTGTATTAATGTATTGTACAAGGGAAAAAGAGCAAAGAAGATTTAACCCATGAAGAAAGAGGTCTACTCCACACCAAATCCACCTCTGCTCTTTCTGAGACAAGGAAACATAGTAAAGAAATCAGACTTGTTCTTATTTTTCCCCTTTCTCTCTAATGTCAAGTACAAGGATACCAAAAATGAAGCAGTGTGTTCTTCTGGATTCAGAACTATGTCAAGCAGAAATTACTTCTCTCTTTTAGAATAAGGGATCTTATTTTTGGATGCACTTGAAAAATGTACTGCAAATGAAGATTATTATTATTATTTTCTTTAAAGATTAAAACAATTATATTTTGACTAAAACATGCAAATGTGATGTTTTGGCAAACAGCACTGAAGAAATGTAAGTTACCATCCAGAGCAACTACTACCATCCATTTCTCCCTGCTATATTGTATTTTAACTTGTTTAATTCAGCCTCTAAAACAAGCGCATTGAGGAGTAAGCCTAACCTCCATTCCGTACAAGGATTAAACCCAGGAAATAGTTTAATAAAACTCTACAAGAAAAATGACTTAAGTGTTGAGGACAATCCAGCACTAATGTGTTTCATAAGCGCTGCCTTACCGCCTGTGAGAGGGTCAGCGCACATGTCACTTCTGTTCTGCTTCCATGCCAGCAGGCACTGCAGGCTGCGGGGATCTGCTGCTGCTGCTACGTGGCTGTTAAACGCCACCATCAGCTGGTGAGCCTTCGCGATGCCACAGTAACTCTCTGTTTCAGCCACCAAGGGCAAATTGTTTAAAGCTTTCGCTGCCTCAGAGGCCTGGCTGAAATATTCGAGAGCTTCATTATAGTTCCCCTAGTTAAGGAGAGAGGGGAAAAAAAAAATTAAAGACTACTTGTAGTCACCTGTATTTTACCTTGACGTTAGAGCCTGCTCCTCTGACGCCCCAGAGATGTGGCAGCCCATAGAATGACTCATGGCAGGACATTAAGCAAATCACTCTCCCTTGCTGTTTTCTAACCTCTAAAATCCAGATAACACTGCTCATGTCTTTCTCAGGAATTGAACGGTTTTTTGGTTATCTCTCTAGCATTTTTAACATACAAATCCAAGTATATCAATGGTAAGTGTTACTAAAGATTGCAGCCAGGCCATTTAGAAATTATTGCTGTTGTTTCATGGCTTTCAACATATCTGTGGGAGGAAAGGTCCTAATGTATGGTGGTACTAAATTAAAAAAAATAAATCCTAAAAATGGAAAAAAGGGGGATAATGACGTGATAGACCTAAAGCAAAGAAAAGAACATAAATTAAAACTTACTCATTTATGGGGGAAGAAAGGGGCATACAAAAACCCAGGGATATTCCTAATCACAAAAAGAGAAACAATAGGAGAAATGTAACCCAACTGTTGCTGAATAGAAAACTCAAATCATTTATCTCTTAATCCTACCACTGGTGTGGAGTTCTGTTGCCCTGATGGCAGAAACTTTCTGACTGAAAACATTTTCAGAGCTGTCTTATCCTTTCACTCTCATCTTGATTTAATGAGATTGAAATTCCCTTCTGCATAGAGACCGGGAGGAGACACTCCAACTGGTACCTGTTTCACCTGAAACCACTTTTTGGGATGAAAATTCCCATAACTGCTAAAATGTGCTTATAATTAAAAAAGGGAAAAAAAAGAGAATAGGAACGAGAATAGAACAGAATAGAAATTCTGGTAGTCTTTCAGCTTTGTTTAATACAGCAGAAGAGCAGAATTAGGCCTATGAGGACACAGCAATGAATAAAGAATGATAAGCTGTAATACAATAAAAAGCAGAAACACATACCTGCCATACTCATGAGAACTATAGCAGGTTAAGTGATGCAATTAGTGAGAGGAAGGCAGCAAATCAGACTAAGAAACTTGAAAAAAGTGAAATGAGAAATGACAGAGTGTATCATGCTAACTTCAGAGTGTACATATTAAGTAAGCAACCTGCTTAACAAACTGGGGGAAATGAAACCTAATACTCCTGCATAACACAAACCCAGGCATTATAGGAAACATCTGGGTAAAACAACCATGACTAGAAAGCAAACTGAGTGTACAGAATTAAAGAAAGACAGCGCTGGTGAGGAAATAGTGAGATGAGAGAACTGTAGAGATACAGCAGCAGTATGGATGAGCAAAGTGAATTTGGTCAAACTCACTTGTGTTTGGAAGAACAGGAAGCGTTATCTCCCCAGTTTACTAAAGGTCCCCAAGGATAGATCTGGGTATAAACAGAGATATCTTTAATTTGATGGACAGTACTACTGCAAATTTTATCACTGGGGGATGTACAGAGTTGAATAAAAAGACCCTAATAATGACTTAACTTAGAGAATACCGGTGATGACAGCTGACACCAGCAGGCAGCGATCCAAAAGAGGAAATGTTAATTTACACTCAGTTTTGGTAAACACTGCTGACCTTGCAGAAAAAAATGGTATAGAAAATAGGGAATTGGAAAAATCAAGAATTTTTTATTTACGTTTAAACTAAATATTTTATATAATTAATAAGATTAAGTTACTACATTGGTGCCCTTCTACACCACTGCCCCAGCTCAAGGCAGAAAATTCTGAACTGAGAAAGAGAATTTAAAGAATAATCAAATAGAGATAAATTCTTAAAATACCAGTTCTATTGAATTGATTATTAGCAATGGTGGCAGAAGGAATGAAATACAGAAGTAGTTAAACAGAATTTATTTAATTCTTTTCCAGATTTGGAGAAGTTTGGCACAGTGTCATGTCACCCTGCTTTCTTCTAAGTTTCAGATCCATTTTACAGTTACTTCATCAAGTTTTCAAAGACTTTAAAACTTAGTTTTCAATGGGAAATTCAGCATTTATGCTAAGAACACATGTAAACAGAAAACTCTCAGGCTAATTTAGAGAATAGAGAATAAAAATATTTTCTACTGCTTAGGAAATAAAAACAGGACAGCAATTTTGGTAGTGGGAATTCTCCGTAAGAGGAACCCGGGAAAAAAAAGGGGCATTTAGGGGCAGTGTAAGTGAAAAGGGGAAAGTACTCTGTTCAAGACGTTACACACAGAACTTACGACAAAAAAATAGGCAGCAGAAGATAGAAAGGGTATTTCTATTTCTGTTTTATTCATACTGAAAGTGTTTCCTAAGTTCCACGTTATCCAGCATACAGAACAGATTCTTTTTATTACTTATTGTATTTAAATAATTTCATGTAGCATTTCAGCTCTAAAATAGGTGTTAAAGGACTCAGCAAGAATCTTTCACTTTTGCAGCAATGTCTTTAACCCTTTTGATTTCAAAACCCAAGTGCTACTGCAGTGCGAGTGGTGACAGAAAAGAAAGTCCTTCCACTACTAACAGACCTTTGACAAACTACTTGCTGCTAGAACCCATTTCATAAATTTGGCTGAGGAAATGTAGAGAAGAAATGGAGCTAAGATTATAAACAGCTCATTAGTATGCAACGCAGTAGACATTCATGGATAGTGCAATAAAATTTCATTTGCATTAACCAGTGACTCTTTATGGGCATATATGACCCCAGTGGTGATTTGGATGCAGATTTTTCACAACATGGAAAGTTGGTCCGGATAAGAACTTGGAGTTTTTTATTCATCTATTTTAGAACAAAGCTCTGTGTGTTAAATATGATGTGAAATTTTCACCTTTCCCAGAAAATTAAGGCACATTTCATTTAGTCACACAGTGACTTCTCCTTTGGTAACTCCTGCAAGGTGTAACACTGGGATCAAATCCTTCTGCATCATCTCATATGCAAAACCAGACTTTACCATGAAGTAAACCCAGTTGTTTGAGATCATTACTACAAATAGTACTCACTCTTTCATTGTGAACTTTTCCAAGTAAGACATTTGCATCCACCAGGCTTTGGCTCAGATGAGCGTTCTCAGCATCCTTCATAAACTCTCCCAAGTACTTCACAGCTTCATTTGTTTTTCCCTGACTGAAGCAAAGGACAGGGACAAAATTAAATATTTACTCAGATGGCTTCTTCCAACACTGAAGATCTGCCCCCTTGTTCTGAAGTAACTTTACTTTGTGATGACTCATCCATGACTGGATTTTATTTCCAAATGGCCTCTAGCACTACCTGTGCTGAGCCCAATGAGACTACTTCACACAGAGTGTCTGAGGGCAAAACTGGATCCTTTCAGCAAAATAGAACAAAACTTTTCTTCAGAATATTGTGCCATACTTAAAGGCCAAGAATGAGAACACAGGTGGATGATTTAACAGGGGTTTTGGACCTTCCATTATATATTTTTTTTTCTACTGAGCTGCAGATAATATTTTCAATTCAGCTGGACCTCAGATCCTGACAAAATAGGGGAAGGAGGTATGAAGGCTGTTTTTTCAGCAAGGCTTTCTGTCATTCAGAGCTGCCATTTTATGCTCTAGAATCTGGTGGTGCAGCAGCAGCTCCATAGAAGTGCTGTATCTCAGTTCTGGGGGTGACAGCCTTTCCCTGGAACACAATACTGCCCTTTGGCTGGGTGGATCAAAGGTGGCCAGGGTCACACAGGCAAACCTATAAACTGTGGATTGCAGGTGCCACCCCCAAATCCCAGTGAGTTCAGAGCAACCTGAGGTCACAGCTGCATCTAACTTGAAAATTGGCTAATGTACATTGACAATAAAATTTGCAGATTTGCTCTTTTTTTTTTAATAAAGTCAGTCATATTAACAATATAAGATCTCAGCAGTGTGACTGCAAGATATAAGCCAGACATCTGAGCTTGCTTGTGAATAAGGTACCGTGCCCTTTTTTCCTTTAAGGCCGGAGTGTTACTCCAGCTGACCTCAATATTAGCCATGAACTTGAGTCACTAATGTAGGAGCGTAGCATGCTAAATGTCAAGGCACCAAGCAAGACAAAAAATCCAGTCTTAATTAAGGAATTCACAGAAACAGGAGTTTCTGTAAGTGATAAAGAATTGTGATTTATTTTCTCACCATCTTAAACCACCTTCAAGTTATATTCCTGCAGCAAATGACAGCCTGGCATTTATTTACATTACAGTTTTTTATTACAAACTATATTAGGGATATGTGCTTTCAAAACCTGGCAGAACTCTGCACTTCCCTGTTTTATGCTATTGGAGTAATTATAACAGCCAGCCACGAAACAGGAAACACAGCAAAGCTTAGCTGCAAATTGACAATATTGCAGTGATTATCTGTAGGTGACTGAGAGGGCAAGATTGCTACAAAAGGATGCTAAATCACTGCAAACTAACATTCTTGAAATGTTCAAGTATATGCTACTGTAAAGCTTAGTGGTCAATTAGCAGACTTGGATTTACCAAACTTTCCTAATGTAAGTATTTTATTACCATGAGAATATGAAACATACTGGACTGTAAATACTTGCCAAATGTCAAAAGGCTTCTAAATTTTAGAATTAGAAATACATATTTTTTTAACCTATTTTTTTTTCCGAAGAAAAGAAAACCAAATGTTTCCCTACAGAAATACAGCATATGATTTATATAAGTTAAAGGACAAGGTTAAAGTGTTAGACAAATATTAATTCCAGTTTTTCTAGTTTTCTATATGCAGTGCACAGGTGCAACTTGAAGAGCATATTATATGGTATAATCATTAAATCCATTCAACCAGACCTTTGAGAGTTAAAAACATATATTCTGAGGAAAAGGACTCCTTGGTCCAAGGAATGAGAATGAAACAGTGCAGAATATTTGTGTATCAAGGTGATTCCAGTTTCCAATTGGGAAAACAGGACTGTTAACACCCACATCCCCTGACAACTGTCCAATTATGTATATCACACTTGGCCTACTGTTTGCAGTAGAAGTAATCAATAAAGGATGTGGTTGAGTGAACATAGATTTTGGTTGAACCAATGCATGAAAACTTAATCATTTACTCAGAGTGGAGAAATCAAATAGAGCAGAGATGAAACAGCCACTAAGGGGTTTGTTGATTGTGCCACCAAGTTTGTGGGCTAGAGACTGAAAGTAATAAAGCAAATGGAATCAGTGACAGGAGAAAATGTAAAAAGGTTTTCTTAATTTCATGAATTAATAGAAATGTTTTGATGTATTTTTGGCCATTTTTTATTTTTCACATCAAAACCTATGCTCCACATATAGAAAATATGAAAATTGCTAGGGCATATAACCTGTTTGAGGAAAACAGGAATCAATTTGATGCATATCAGAAAGGTATTTCTCACTGTTAGAACTTCACTTATGCCAGGTAGCAATCGGTTGGTACAGTTTAACAATTTTTCAAAGAAAGTACTTTTAAAAGCACTACAGCTTGAGATATTTAAAGTATGCTAGAAGGATTACTGAAACATTTTATCCTGCACAAGACCTGGTAACATGATAAACAGGTCTTTCCTACTCAAAGGGCTAATATTTTATAGTTCCTTCAAAAATCTACATGTTATTTTATACAGCCATATACTTTCTATCTCCTTAGACATCACCTTCCTAAATGCATAAAATGCAATTTCCAAAAGATATAGTCATTCATGATCCCACAGAACAGTTATGATGACTTCAGCAGAAGAGATTACACATCTACAGCAACTCATTTTCCAGTTTCATGCTAAAATGCCCTATGAGATTTTTACCCCTATTAGACTTTTATGAAAATATGCACCTTTTACAGGATTGCTCATGTGATGGAATTGGATGTATAAATCATGTGTCCACAAGAAGTCATTACCATGGTGGACACTGGCAGAATAAGTCAAGAACATGATGCTATTATGTCAGATTCTTTCCCCTGGAAAATGACATGCCTAAATGCACATGATAAAGATTTTCAGCTTCCCATGGTCTCTGGAAACATCTGCAGCAAAGATTTCACAAAATATTCCAAAGCCCTTCTGAGCGATTCAGGAGGGCTCAGGCACTTTCTCCAACCTGTCACAAGGAAATCAGTGCAAATTCTCACAGACATTATGGTTGTAACACATTATTTTTGGGAAGCAGCCGTCTTTATGTGAAGATGTTACCCCTCAAATTTAAAATTATTTACACAAATCTAGCCTAAATCATGTAAAAATACAAGTAAAGGAAAATGGAACAAACTGAATATGGGGATTCTGTCACCAGCAGTAATTATTGGTGCATTTATCCAATATGTTCTGTGTCCAGCTCTGGCATCCTCAGCACAGGACGGACATGGACCTGTTGGAGTGGGTGCAGAGGAGGCCACCAAGATGCTCAGAGGACTGGAGCACCTCTCCTGTGAAGACAGGCTGAGAGAGCTGGGGTTGTTCAGCCTGCAGAAGTCTCCAGGGAGACCTTACAGTATCTAAAGTGAGCTTATAAAAAAGATAGGGACAAGTTGCTGAGCAGGGCCTGCTGCAACAAGACAAGGGGCAAGGGTTCTAAACTGAAGGATGATCAATTTAGATGAGATGTATGGAAGAAATGTTTTACAACGAGAGTGGTACAACACTGGAACAAGGTACCCACAGAGGTGGTGGATGCCCCATCCCTGGAAACATTCAAGGCCAGTCAAGATGGGGCTTCAAGTAAACTGACCCAGTTGAAGATGCCCCTACTCACTGCAGGACAATGGACTAGCTGACATGTAAAGATCCCTTCCAAGCCGAACTATTTTATGATTCTGTCATTCTATGATTCATAGGTGTCCAGACTTTTTTACATACGAGTTTCCCAAACAACTGAAAGTTGCTGAGAACCATCATGATATTTTACAGGGTTGAACAGTAAATGCCTATCACATAACCAAAGCTCTTCAAAGCAGATACATATGCAAGGTGTTTAATTTGGTAAATGCTCTCATGGAATAACTAGCAGATGGTTTTTATAAAAAGTACTATGACAGCCATTTTCCAAAGAAAGGGTTTGTGGCGGGCTCTTCACCACTGAATTGATTAAATCCCTGATCCTGTACATGAGACTGAATTCCTCCTTCACCTGAATCAATCAGAATGCTCCTCTTCTACAAGAATGCCTTAAATACTAAACTGTGAATCTTACTGCTCTTAGTATCTGCTCCCACTGCTCCTCACCTACTGTTTTCCTTCTTTTTCAAACTGCAACAACGGAAACCAGTGGGACTGTGCATTTCTGGATAGCTAAAGAATGCTGCCAGAAGGTGTGGAGTACAGATTTGATGCAGAAGAAAATCACTAGCCACTTCTTCCCTTAGGTCTGCTTTTAAGAAAAGAATTGCATTGGCATGGTCTTTCAGATGAAGGGTTTAGCAAATTGACTTCAGAAAGATCTCAAAATCTGCAACTTTTGAGTAAATAAATATATGTGCCCTCATTCCAGAATTCCTACATCACAGAAAGGAAATTAATATACATGGTTTACCAGGGATGTTCTCTTGACTGTCTTAATCCAGCCTCTACCCAGACTGCTGCTTTTTGTGAATACAAGGAGCTCATGAATGCTACTGAGAGCTCAGAAAACTTTGTACTCATTGCAAAACCACTCACTGTAACAGCTGGTGTTTTAGCTACCAAATCTTTCCTGGTTCGGCTTAAGAGAGTTTTAAAACTGGGACCTGGTATTCTTAGTCTGTTCTGTGTCTTTTTAAATACCTTATCCCATGTCCTTACTTAGGATGCTCAGAGTACATGTGGACATGAATTATGCATCAGAGAGGTGAAGAGGGCTGTGGTTGTGGCTGATCCCTATGTGCTCTGATAAGGCCAAGAGACAAGGGATCTGACTCAAAGAGGAGAATTTGCTCTGCACACTGAAATAAACCTGGTGACAAGTCCCTCTCCATAAACAATTGCCAAGCTCTATCACGCATCATATGCACTATGGTCTTCAAACACAGGATAAATCAAGAATAACCTGCAACCTTCACTTTAATCTCTTTTTCCCCTACCTCATATGATAATTTCATTAGAGTACTTAATGCCAAAATTATTTGTATCTGAACTAATTCACCTGGAGGAAGATATTAATGCCAGACACTGAAACAAAAATATCGAACACAAACATCATATTTGCAACAAATTTGTACCTAGTTACACATGCACAAACCAGAAATGCCTCCACAGAAGAAGTGAGTGCAATAAATGGAAACTTACAGTTCAGAAAATATTACACTGAGACACCTACTGAAGCTTGCTACATTCTTCCAGGTTTTCTCTCTTTTTTAAACCTGGAAAATAGGCCTGCATTTCTATTTTCTGGTAAGGAAAGGTAAGGTAAGGTCTCCCTCCCAAACAAAAAAAAAACCCAACAACTTAAAAAGCCCTCAAAATGTGGAAGAAAAAGGACATATTACAGTTTACAAGTAAAGAAAAATGAGGACCATACACTTTAAAAAAACATGTAACAGTTTAAAATAACTTTCAATGAAAGGGTCACTCACTGCAAGAAGGGCACTGCTTAAAATTTAAGCAGTCAGTAATGGGAAGCGACAGACCTCTAACAATTTAAGTCTTTCACAGCTGAGTGAATCTGCGCTGACAGTCAGACAAGGATGTGCTAACCTACCTTGCCAGGATCTTGGCTACAGCTGCATATGCTCTGCCCAGGCCACCAGAATCACAAAGGCTTGTGAAGATTTCTACAGAGGTGTTCAAAATCTATGAAACAGGAAGATAAAACAGGTAAATATCCCAACAGGAATTTCCACTTTTTATTCCCCTCCCAATCTCTCTGTCCACACAGAACACAAAATTAAAGCTTTCTCACTTCTACAACTGTTCTCTAATGAGCCATAATGGGACTAGGGTTTTGATCATTATTTAGAGTTGTTTGAAACTACTCAATAATTACAAATCACAAAGATGTAACTTGCAATTATATCTCTGTATTTTGGCAGTTTGCAAAAACCAAAGAGGTACTCCCTGATTTGTAGTATAAATTTCCTTATCCATAATTTAAAACATTTTAAGAGCCTGTGCTTTTATGAGTTTCTGATAATCAATAACTTAAGATGGTATCCTTTGCATTCATAGTGTTTTAGAATGATATGCTGAAGTACAACTCAATATTATTTTTCTTTCTTTAACCTGTCACAATTTATCTTAGCACAATTCAGATGGCCCAAAATTGGATAAATTACAGGTTATACATTTAATCTATGTTGTCTTAAAGTACTGTAGATGGTGCTGGTATTTTTCTGATTATTCATACACAAGCAGTTTGTCAACATTAGTTTGGAATCTACTCTATTATTATGAACCCTCCCATAACTGAAGGCTTACAGCTGCTGCATAAAAACATATGATCTTAATTTAATTTAACACTGACATCACCTGTATCGCAGAATTCCTCTTTTCATCCATGTTTTTTTTCAATGGCGATGACAGGAGAGTGCATATAAAATTAAATCTTATTCTTTCATCCCTCCTCTTTGTTGCTTGACCCAATCTATTACACACATGAGAAAACAGGAAATCTCCAAAGACCCTCTATGGAAATCCTTTTTGCACGTTTCCAAGAAAGGAGTAGTGAATGTCATTTCCCAGCTCTGAAGGGGGATGGGAGATGTCGAGGGACATATGACAGTATCCGGCATGCCCCAGGATGCCTATTTATACTGAGGTAAAAGATTGGCCATTTTCTATTAAGAGTGCATCCCCTGTCCCTGGCAAAGTGCATGGTTCAGAAGAAGACAACCTGTGTGTGCTAATGCTGTGGGTGTCACCATTTCTATTGCTGTTTCCACCACTCAGATGTCCTGGTTCTTGAAAGAGTTTTACTACATGCAGCAGTAACCCCGGACATGGCTGTTATTTTTTAGCTACATAAGCTCTGTGTGCACAAAAAATAGCATTTATTAATGTGCACTGCCCTATTCATCATCCCTCAGGTACTTTCTTATCAGCTGTGTTCTAATGTTGCATCCTATCCTTGCAGGTCACTGCCAATTGAGTTATCAATGCATTAGGTGTGACAGAAAGAGTACAAAGGCACCTCAGTTAGGAAGTTGTCACATCAGTTCAGAACTCTCCCTAAACTGAATACATACTCGATGTTGTCAATGCCTGCAGTACATCCCTCTAATAATCCAGGATGGTAGCAGGAACACACACAGGTGTCCAAGAAATAATTCTTAGTATTGCATTTAACTCAGGGGACGTACAGCATTTGTTGTAATAATCGTGTCCATATTAGACAACCTGACATTAGAGTGTCAGGAGGTGTCAAAAATGTTATGTGCTGGACTGAAATTACTCCTACTTTAAACTGGCCTCTACAATATTAAACTTGGACATAGGGCCTGCAGTCATTACTATCTAGCACAGAAAGGTTACTAAGGAACTAAGGCTTTGGCTACTGTACATTTTTTTTTCCATTAAAGATATCACAAAGCCTAAAAAATACAGATAAATCCAAGGAAAAATCATACACAACATAGCTGAAGTAAAAAGTTGGTTCACTGCATCACTGCAACAGCTGCGAGAAAGAAGGAAGTAAATAAATAAAGCCACTCATTCATATTGATGAAAAGCGCTCATTTTGGTCCCAGGTTACTACTACTCTACACAAATCAGATATTTCATTCTAAATAATGAGGAAATAACATTAATTAAATCATCTACATGAAAGGGAGGAAATCTTGATAAATTAGCATAGAAAATGTACTCTTTGTGTCTGCATTTCAAATGACTCCTCCAGCTTCAGGTAATACGTAGGGACACAGAAAGGGACACACGGGCTTGATGGAAGGGAGCTGTGTAGTGCCCCTGGATGCCATAACTGCCCAGTACCCATCTATGTGAAAGAAGTGAAGAAAGGTCTCTTCTATGGTGTATGCCTGACCTTCAACATTCAAGACAGAAACATTTCAGGACAGAACCATTTCAGGATAGAAAAAGATGAACAGATAGGACAGGTTAAAATGATAGTTAAACACAAAAGAATTACAGGACTTCACCCAGTCTCTTGCAATTACAGCCCATTTTTCATTTTTATTTAAAACAAAAAAAATTATAAAGTTTGCATGCTGGAAAATCAAGTAGAATTAACAGAGTGATGCCTGCCAGAATCTGTAAAAAGCCTAAAACCAACAAACAGGCATGCAAATATTCCTGTTTATTTTTATGGGATAGGAACAACCAGTCCACCTAACTGGCTTCCGGTGGATACCACATAGGAAAAGACATATATGTGGCAGAGAGTATTGAGTGGGCAGGGCTGCACCAGTCATCTACCAGCTCTCTGAGAAGTGGATAAATATTGGCAACACATACCATTTGGATCTAACGGAATTTATAGGCTCCCAAAGGAAGTTTACCTCTAGACAGAAGCATAGCCAGAAATGGGTGTTTTATATATATATCTATTTTGGCCAATCTGTGCAGGGGAAAATGACATCCAAGGAAGAGGTGGAATAATTAATAATTAATGCTGAAAACTCCTACACAAGTGTGCAGTTTTACTGGATGGCAAAAATTCAGACAACAACAGAAAAACCAACTTATTAAGGTAAGATGCTTCTGCTCCAGTATTCTATAACAAATATTGTGTTTGAAAATGTCATCTTGGTAATTTTCTTCGTGTTCAGGAAATGTTAATAAAAATATATAACAATGTGTAAAGAGATACTGAATGGGACTATGTAAGAATCTATACTGGTAATGTATATTAAAACCAGAGAGTTTGGGTATTACAGAAATTTAGCTAAATTTCCTTCTCAAAGGTTAGACAAAGTTTCCAGAGATTTAGACTTACTGAAGGGGCAAAATGTCTTTTTTTTCCTTTACATTTTGTTTTGTTTGTTTGTTATTTTAGAATTAACTATGTACAAAGAGTTAGTTCTTTGTACATAGAATTAACTATGTACAAAGGAAGGAAGCTGTTGCAATAGATTTATCTTGATCATGCTAGACTCTATTATAAAATTATAACATTTCTATATTGTTCCAAAGACAGTTTGATACTCCTAGCAACTACTGGGGAAAGATTGTTGTACATGAGGTTGAACAGAGTAGATTAATGTATTATATAAAAAATACAATATTTTTAATATTAATAATCTATATAAAAATGTAACCTAAGTTTAACAACATAGCAATTATAAAAACCACACTGATTCCGGTCACAGATTAGTTTTTGGATCAATGTGACCGGGCACACTGACTATCTCAAACTTTCTACTTCTGTGGGTCTGTGGAAACACTGGTTTAAAAAAACCAAATAACATGAAAGTCAAAGTCTAATATAGAAATGAACAGTGGGTTTCAATAACTTTTCCTCCTTCGTGCAGGATGTGGGACGGCAGAAGTTTAAGGTGGACTTAGTCTTCCATGTAACAGACCACAGGATAGATCCTGTGGGAGCATCCATTCACAAAATCAACTCTCTATGTCTTTGTAAGTCTGTTGTGTCTACAATTACAGTGTAAAAATAAAGTATTGAGCTCTGCTTAAATCCACAAACTAGAGCCTATTTGAGGTATGGCTCTCACACTAATTCTCTAGCTAATGGTGAATTCCATATTTACCTCATTCTCCAAGAAAAATATTAGTGAGATCTCAGGCAAAGATTAACTTCCCAGTTATGTCAGCATTATGCCAGGCTGACCCTCCAGGGTTTATTCCATTAATATAAAACAGATACAGAAGCTCCTCCCCTAAGAACCCCCTCCATCCCAAACCCCACCCTTTATTTTTTATTGTTGTCACACCTGTAATTCTTTCATGTGTACATAAAAACATGCACACACACCCCCTTAGCATACACAGGACTCAGACAAAAGCACAGAGGCTCTGCTGAACACTGATACATCTGGGAATAATGGACAAAAGAGCAAATATTGAAAGTATGAATTTATGTTGAATAAAGAACATCTATCCAACTGAACACAAGATTAATGCTACTACCAGCATTTCACTGTTTTGGTAAAATACATTTCTCTGACAAGCACATGATGAGATAATGTTGATTTATAATACTGTAACTTTAAAAACCACAAAAACATAGTTCTGTTCTCAGCTTTAGATTTGATATTGTTGCCAAACTTTATTGGAAATACATTTATTTTGATTTCTGCAAATCTAGCTGTGTTTAGCCATTTCACAGCTGGTGAGCAGGAAAGATGCTTCTGCCTCATTTACAGATCTTGAACATGAATCAGACAATCAGCTGGACCATTAGTCAAAGAGATCAGTAGCTAATGATTCCTGACAGGCACTGCAGTGGCAGGCTAAGGCCCAGCCTGACTAGCAGCATCTGACAGTATTTTTCTGAAGCCAACAATAGGTGTTGGTAGACAGACAATGCAATCAAGTGAGACTACTGGCTTCATACCACTTAGTACCTCTTAAATACTTTCAGAAAAAAACCACGTAGTTCTGATGGTTGCTAAATTCTTACTTTGATATAGGCCAGTGAAAATAAGAGACAACAGTATGGTATGCATAGGCTCTTTGCAGCTCAATGAACTCTGCCCAGTAGCTGCCCCAGAAATGTATATTTAAAAATTACAAAAAAAGTGCCGTCTTTATTACCATAATTTGAGTGGTTACCTACCTGTGGCCATCCTGAATAAGATCAAAGAAAAGTTTCACAATACAAACCCAGATGTATTCTTATTTTTGCCAAAACCTAGCATGGGAGAGGTTGGACAGCAAAAAGAAAATTGTATAGTCCATGTAATGTATTGATCACAATGAGCAGAGCTCATTGATCCCAGGAGTGTTATACACTAGTATCAGCTGAATGGCAGGCCACAGCTCGTTAAATGCCGAATGTGCTCAGGCACAGTGAGCATCCAGGGTAGAAGCTACACCTCACAGTTAGGGATACGGAAACCGGGTGCCATGCCCAGGAAAGAGGCAGCACTCCCTGATTCGCCTGAA
This sequence comes from Struthidea cinerea, assembly GCA_013397865.1. Taxonomy (NCBI): domain Eukaryota; kingdom Metazoa; phylum Chordata; class Aves; order Passeriformes; family Corcoracidae; genus Struthidea; species Struthidea cinerea. The sequence continues at coordinate 1,049,524 of VZTI01005470.1, read as the reverse complement.
CTGTTACTTCTCCCCCTTTACCCACAACTAAAATTCACCAACTCAATCCTGTGAATGTTACTCCCTGCCCTTAGCCACATCCACTTACACTGGGCTATAGTTTTGGATAAATAATCAGAAATCCACAAATGCTGTCAATCTTCCTACAGAGACAGAAAGAATTTGTCTGGAATTGGCCAGACTGGTCTGTTCCAGAACTCCTATCCCAGGGACTTTATTACGATAATGCATAGCATAAGCACACAGAGCAAGGGGATCAGGGACAGGCAAGGGAAGTAGAAGAATCCACCCAGAAGCCTCTCCAAGTCAAATGTCAACGTGGAACACCCTTGTTGAAGGCTTTCCAGAGCTTGGACATGGCTATCACTGAGGTGCTTCTTGGCTCTCGCTCTCCCGTGTGGGTAACTAACCCAGTCCACATTCCTCCTCCCCTGTTACACTGGGCTATCAAATGCAGCATTTACCCTTATGCTCTACAAACAGCAATACATGCTTCAGGTTACTCGTGTCTGCATCTGCTTGAAGGATTAAAGGAGGGAAGACAAACATTTCACTCATTCCTCAACAGTTTGTCAAGATCAGGCCTAAGGCTCTTTGCCTGTATCAAGTCTTACTTGTCTGCTTTGTATAACACTCAGGGCATGTACATTTTGCTTTGATTCTGAATGGATGATATGTAAATACAAGTAACTAATTGAAAAAGTTCCTTTCCCCAGAGCAATTTCAAACTTCTGTTGGCTTCCAGAAGGTCAGGAGTTCACCCTGTATGCTTCATTTTGATGCACAGAAAGTTTAAAACAGATGAAATATACAGATGATTGAATAAACAACTTTTGTTTCTGCATTACTGTCTTAATTCTGGCGTTCTGTGCCACTAATAATTATATTAATTCTGATTCTTTACGCAACAAATTTGCAGGAATGAAGTAATAATTTTCTTATTTCCTATACCTCATAAAGGGTTTTATTATTTATTCATATTTGAAAAAATTTAAAAAAGTCATCCAGGTCCTTCAGAGCAAAAAAATACACGAACATCAAATCCAAGTATTTTCATTTGCTATTATTGTACAATTTGAAATTTCCACTGCAAAAGACATTGCCCTAGTAAAGGTTATTGCAATCTATATTTAGGACAGGAATGTAATGTTTTCCAAGCCAGTCACTGTTGACATATTTCTTCAAAACAAAGCATGGCTTAACAGTCTGGAGTGAAGAAGCTTCATCTGTTACCCTTTAACAGCAATATAAGAGGAAAAAACAGTTTATGTATCCTTTCCATCCTGACAGATGTGACAATAGCTGGAAACACTGTGCCTGCCAAGAGCTTTTATCAAGTATGTTATAACAACTAGTAATAAGTGTAAATAATAAATGGCTATGATCTTATGGGAAACGGTGGCAATACTAAACAATTTTTGGTGCTTGCTGATGGGAGTCTGCTAGTCCTGGAATTCCCTGGCTTCCCAGTAGAGTTTTGGCCTGACAATAAACAACAGTTTAATACTTTATCTAATCCCAGCCAGGAGGTAAGTTCAACAGCAAGCTTTTGCAGATGTTCACATCCAATAATCTATTCATAATTGATGAAACAGGGAGGTCAGATGTAATGGTTGCTACTATTCCAGCAACAAATAAATGGTTATTGACAAAACAAGGCAGTGTGGCGCTGAGTGCTGAGCAGTGACAAGCATGAAACAGTGCTGAGACAGAAGTAGTGATGTGAATACAGCCCTTCATCTTGAGAATTCCTCTATGTGATGTGTGGCACGAGGGCCACTCTGACATATAAGCAGATGGAGGTGACTTGTAAAGGAAAAATGAGATTCTGCAAGCACATAAAAGACAAAGGCAGAGCCGGGGGAAGAAACAGGAGAAAAGGGTGGACAGGACTGGAAATTGGGGTAAGTGCAATAATGTGAATTGTTAAGAAATGTTCTTGTATAGCAGCACTGTGATCCAGATGTCTGGACTGCTTTTATCAGATTGTTGTGTCTGCATGAATGTACCTGGCTGTCAGATCACTGTGGGCTGCTAAGACAGTAATACCATAATATAAACATGTGCATGCTTAAATTCCCATTACTTCTTAGACAAATCACCTATAAACATTCTGCTTCATGCTCACTAATATCTTGAACAGATATTTTTAACTACACAAAGTTTTCCTAGCTAAAAGCAGGCAAACAAACAGTTAAAATTTGCATAACAATGGTAAAAACTGCAGAGATAAACTAGGAAAGTACAAAACCAATTTATGTTAGATAAAAAGCATTACTTTTCTGCAAACCAATACAAAAGTTAAGGAAGAGATCTCCTTCAGCTGAAAATCTTATATTCTTCAAGTTTTAACCCATGTAATGCAGTGAAAGGATTAATAGACTCTTCTTATTGACTGAATAAAACTTGGGTCATTTAGATGCAAATAGACACTTAAGATCTTTTGCATCCATTTCAGTGCTAAAAGATAGTATTTCTACAATGTTTATTGTGTAATATACTAGTATGAAAAACAGCTGAATGAAATGGGGACCTTTACTGTTATATGTAGTCATAAAAAGATTTCAGACAGAAATATTTTAAATATTAATATTACTAAAATCATTTAAAGCAGCAAGGAATGTGAAATCGATTTCTTTAGAAGTCCAGTTTATTTCACCCTTTGCTACCAATTCTTTTGATCAGCTCTGAAATAATACATAAGCTGAAAGCAAAACAGCAAAACAAATTGCTTCTAGCAAGGAGGCACCAAGCTCTAGGTTTTACACTGGCACGCCTCAGTGTTTTAACTTCTCAGGTTATTTATCTATCAAAGAATAAATTTTAAATTCCTCAAGATCTAATGCCTGAATCAAGACCTATTTTCCAATTTAGCCATCGATGGTTCTGATCAAGCAAAGTTGTTAAGCATTTGCTTACACTTGAATATATGACTTGTCCCCCTGAAGTCATTGAGAATAACTGAATTGAAATTTAAAAACATGTTTAATAAGTGAATTGCTGTAGCTTGAACAATACCAATTTGAGAAACCAATCTAATTTTAAAAGCTTTACTTTACAGAATTTTTTTTTATCATTTGTTCATTAGAATTAACTATACAACGGAAAACAAAACCTCCAAGATTATGAATACATTTGCATTTAAGTACTGAAATTCCTGAATTTGTACAGTGTGGGTACAAACGTTTCCTTTCTCACAACACATTAAGAGTCTGACTTCTGTAAGTAGATTATCTAACAGAATTAGAAAAATTTCTTGCAGTTTTTCAGCCATTTGCTACAGCCCTGGGTATAGAATGTGCAGTTTCACTAGTGGATGTACACTAATGGGCTGGCAGTTCCTAGGATCTTGTATGTTATTGTCATCAGATAACATAAGCTATGGACCTAGACACGCTGTAGCTATCCCTTTCCCTCAATTATGTACAGCTTTTAGATCCTGAGGTATAGCACACCTAAGCTAGAAATCAGCGTGGGAATGAAATGAGGGGAAACTTTGCATTGGCAGGTGTTTAAAAAAAAAAGAATAAAAGAAAAAAAAGGGGGGGTGGGGGGTGGGGAACGAGCATATTTTATTAGCTGCTCTAAATAAAGTTTCAATAGAGTACAGAGAAAATGCCTGAATCACATCTTGTTACTGACAGAAGACAGTTATTGGAGTTTAGAGCTCTCAGTTGGGACAAGGGGACTAATTGTAACCTTCTTTCCCATAAGCAGACCCTGTCTGTGTCCACAATCTCTCTCCTGACCTGGGAAAGCACAAGGAAGAGCCACCTGCACTGGCCACACCAGCAGAGAGCACACAGAGGCTGCTCCATCCCAGCAGCAACAACAAAAAGGTGGGACCTGAGCTGAGGCTCCATGACTGCCAAGTGCTCTGCCCTCCATGCCTTGTGAAAACCAGATGTAAAGATATTTTTATTCCCTAGCAGAGCAGTTTAGGGAATTTTTATGGCTTTGTCCTCAATTTTTCAAGATATTACAGCTGAGCAAACCCCCAGTAAGGGCGGTTTGCTTCTTTTAAGTTCAAACTTAACAGTTAGCAACAATTTCACAGAAATAATTCAGAGTTGTACAAAGAATTCTCTTGATCTTCGAATATCTCTTATGAAGTAAATATACTTTTACTGTGCTGCACTGCACTCCCCTCCAGTACTTTTCCATACTCATACAGAAAGTGTCTGTGTGTGTGCCTGCATATGTGTGTAAGGCAATAATAAAAAAATTAATAACAATAAAATAATAAAATTTATCGTTTTTAAGTAGAGTCAAAATATTACCAAAAATAGATTTTGAAGTTTGTGAAACCACATTTGATATGTTAAATAGTACAACTTCTAAATACAGGATGCTTAATATATTTATTTTAAGTAAGGCTACATAATCTTATAAATATATCTAAACCTAGCAACTTTCATGCTGTTTCAGAACTAGAAACAAACAAAACAATGTCCTCTAGGCATAGCCCTAAAATTGAGGTTTTAAACTTTCTGTCACCAGCTTGTACTCAGGTTCCTGAGAACACTAGTGGTCAGATAACTCTAAAATTCTGAAAAGGTGTTACAGTTTTATCTAATGGATTGTGCACTCAAACCTTCAACTCACTGCAGTTGTCCTACTCTTTTGGGGTGTATGAATGAGTAAACAGAAAATTGTAATGGATGAAATAGAAATCCAGCCATTCATGGTGTTTTGGTAGCCGTTCTTATGGGATATGAGACTCCTGAAGAGTAAGGTCAATATCAACAAGTTGCAGAGCATTTATTTTCATTGTTGCTGTGGGAAAACATGGAAATGTGATATGATTTTCTTATCACCAGGTAATAGATTTTTTAATGTAATTAATATTTTTTGTTTCTCATGCTCTGTAATTTTTGTGAAGCTAGACTACTGTAATTCTGCAGCAGTACTGCATTTAAGAGTGTTTTCTTACAGAGGATGTTCTTGTGGCACATTTATCTTGACAAAAAATCCACAGTACTGAAGGGAGTTTTTGTGCTGCCACTAACCAAGCAAAATGCAATTTGAACCACAGATGGAAAAGGAAAATGACACCATGTTTCAAGGCAAGTGTAGTGGACACCATAACACCAAGGTGCAAATCTGTGTGGTGTATGGAAAAGTATTGAAGGAAAGTAGCATTGCTGCATCTCAGGGATAATCAGAACATTTTTCTCCCAGGTTTTCAAGAAACTGGTTAAGATAGGAAAAATCTTATCTACATTAAACCAATAGAAGAAATCCTTCCTTCACAAAGAGACTTTCATCTCCAAATAAAATGTTAGAACTGTCTTTCATGTTAAGAATCAATTGCTAAATTAACAACAAAAAAATTAGTTGAATGATCAGCCATTCATCTCTTACATGAAGTTCCAGGTCTTCTTTAGTATTCTCAACACAAATAAAGTTAATTTCTTAATTCCCTCAGCACCTGAGTCAGTATATTTTGTTAGGACAAAGTTCACTCCCAATATTAATTCTCTCACATAATTTTGTTTGTATTATCTTCACCAGCACATCACTGCTTCTTCTAGCAGCAGTTGGGCCCTTCAGGAACATGAAATTTAATCAGTTTCAGAATTGGGCCACTCCTTTCTCTGTACATAATCTATTGTCAGTGTCAAGATCAATCAGAAGTGCCTACCTTTTAAGAAGGCTCAAAGTTTTGGGTTTTTATTCTTCAGATATGAAAACTACTAAATTCCTATATGAATACAGTTTTTAAAACAGTTTAAAAATCACTTTAATGAAAATGGAGTCTCTAGGAATGATGAGACCTCTTCTTAAACTGGTAGGCTAAGATGTTTTCCTAAGCATGTGATGCCATTTGCTAAGCTGAATATGTTACACTTCATTACTAATGGCTAAATATCATTTAGAGTTAAATAAAGGACAATATGGATGATTTAAAAGAAAGAAGTTTGAAATAATTTCTATTGAATACTATCTTTGGATGTGCATTGTGAGTCTCCATTTGAGAGGGTTTTCTTGTGGTAACAATAATGAAAGCTTAAAGCTAAACTCAGTGGTCTACTCAGACTCCACTGACTTGAAGTTTGGCCTTCTAACTTCACACGTTCATTCTTCTCAACCACCTTACCCAATGTTTGGGAGAAAAGAGGATACCATTTACTCCACCTTTTGCAGTTCTTTTGCTTGCTAATATCATCCTTGATTCACCAAATCCACCCATCCATACATACGGGCATAATCCACATAATTACATATAATAGATGTAATCAGATAAAATATACTGTACCTACCAAATTCAGAATATCTGCACCTCAGATACACTCATATTCTCCCCAGCTGCATGAGAGGAGACCATTTCCAGTTGTTTTGACACAAACTTTTTCAGAAATTAAGTTTATGGTCATTAATCACTTCTGATTGCTTTAATAGGGTCATTTTGAATGTGAAGATGTCTTTGCAAGTTCATAAATTTTCTTGATAATTTTACGCCTGTGGCTCGTGTACTGTAATTCTGACAATTCATGCAGATAGCATTATGTCATAAATTACCACATTTAGCTTGGCATGAGTCTCAGTACTCATGAACACTGCCTCTTTTATTTAAATATGTAACATATCTAAAGCACAGGATTCAATATCCAAAATAAAGGAACTTAGAAAAAACCCTAACACTTAGATGAGGAATGAGGACTGGAATTTTTGTAATGATTGGGATGCAACTCTAGTTGAAAGAGAAAAAATCTATGATACCCTACACTTTGAAGCATTCTTGAAAGCCTGGTCCAAGAAAAAAAAAACCAATAAATCCCCACATCAAGCATTAGATTACAATACCTTACGCAAGATTTCTAATGACACAGAAATGTTTCACTTAATACTCTGCTTGTATAATGAGTCTAAGGAAAGAACAAGTAAACAGTAACAATTACTTTAAAATTAGCCTAGATAGAGAACTCTCCATGACAAAATCTATAACGTTTAAGATGAAATCCATATAATGTGAACTACTAATATTTTGTGTAAAAACCATTAGGCTCGATTACAAACCAGATGATATGAAAAACACTATGAACATATCCCACTGCTGTTCAATGTAATTAGTTCTCAGGCTTTTAAACTTGCACACACTTATATTTTTACATCTGAGTAGCTCCAGTGAAATCAATCATATATATCAAATCAAATTAAACTAATTTATACAGATTATACACCAAATCAAATCATGTTAAACACCAAGTGCCTAGCAAATAAAAACCCTTCTCTAACAAAACCAGCCCATTCGATACAAAGTGACTGCATATTTTTTATAGAATAGGCTGCAGCTTAATCATTTCAATCTTTAATTACTACATCAGATAATGACTATTTTGAACATATGCTTCTCTGCCCTGCTAGAAAACATGAATGAAAGAGGAACAAGTTCATATGCATGATACTGTGTGTGCATGTTGGGGGAGGCTAAAGAGCAAAAGGAACCAACTGGCAACAACTGGAGGAAATGGTGCCTATAACAGCTGCTCCTTTCAGATTCCCCTAGAAGGAGACTGCCTGAGGTGGACCACAGCACAAAGGGATAAAGAAGATGAAAACTGATGCAAAGCAGGGAAATAACTGCTGAGACCCCTGAGTCTACATCCGAATAGTCCCAAGCTGTGTGGCAAGACCTCTTTAGCATGCTACAGAAGCTGGTGATGAACTACATATTACCATGAGGCAAACTGGCTCCTAGCAGTATTGTCTGCATGTTATGTGTAGTGATAACCAGTGGGCCCCTGGGAACAGGAGGCAATGATTTCATCTCCGTAAGCATCTGAGCTCCCCTTGGACGCAGAGACCATTAAACTGAGAACAGAAGGGTAAATTTTAGGCAATGATTTCCAACTGGAGAGTGAAGACAACTTCTGCTCAACAGTACTGTAAACAACTGATGTTTTACTGCTGTTTATATTGATCACTTTAAAGGACAAAAGGAGCTAAAACTGTAACCCCCTTTTCTTTGTCCCATAGAACACACTATATTTTTTGAATAAAAGTACTTAAAAAGTTTCTCATGTAATATTATTGGTAATGCCATTATACTAGAAAATGCCACTGTATTATTAACACTGAAAAGTAGTGGTATTTCCATTACTGCTAAAATAACTTTTTATAATCTTAACACAACGGATCATTTGTTTTTGTACTACAGAGACCTTCTTGCCCTTTCACATTGCTTCCCTTAACTGTCAGGTGCTTTTGTAGGACTAAAAACATTAGGCACAACCTATTAGTTATATATTTAAAATTAATAGTAGTACACTACAAAATTCAGGGTTTCAGAAGCTTCCTTAAAAAAAAAATTCTGCATGCAAGAAAAAGAAATGCAACTTCCAAAGGATTGCTGTAACTTTTTGACAGGAGACATGGAGGAGCAATGAAGGGAAAGGAATAGCTATGAAATGGAGGCAAAATTGATCCTGAGGAAACAATGCCAGGACAACCAATATTTTTGACACTTTCAAGGGTAGCTTGATCCTTTGTATATTCTGGAGAGATTAAGCATGCATGCAGGCTTCTTTATTTAGCACATTTGTTTATCTTGCTGCTCTTCAGAATTCACACAGTATAAACTTAAGATTCTGAGAGTATGAGAAAAGTTGCTCAGGTAAGAATGCCAGCACGCTTGTCAGACCAAAAAAACAATGGCACGTAAACCGACATACGAAAAATTCTCATCTAATCTATCATAACATTTTCCTGGAAGAGATCAATATCATGTTCTTGTTGCTGTTGCAACTATTAGATACAATTTTATCAAATTATATGGAGCTTTTTAGTTTTGAAATATTTTCACATTCAGCTACAGGCTTTAACTGCAATTCATTGAGAACAGGCTCCACCTTTCCAGCATTCAGTTGATTTATGCAGAAGATAGGACTTTCAGCATTGAAGAATTATGTATAAAGGTGGCCAATAACTTCTAAAAAAATCATAACAAAAATTAAAAAAAAAAAGCATGTAAAAGGACATTTCAAGACAGAAATCAAGAACGCCTCCTACACAGCAGAAGCCAAGCGAGTAATACTGAAATGTATTAATTTATTCCGGGACTTCTATTGGTCTGTTTCTGAAAAAAACAAACAAAACAAAAGCCAGCAAAACAAAAACCACCACAACAAATACCCACAATAAATGACCTCTATAAAACAAGTTCATTAATAGAATACTGAGTCATTCTGCAGTTAAAAGAACAAAAAGAAAGAGTAATTATCCACCTGATTAATGGCAATAATCATGAAAAAAACATTCAAATTTGTTTTCCACAGAACATTTTTAAGAGAATCATGGAGGATTGTGACTTATAACTGGCACAAAAGAATCAAGTTGCTGCTTATCTTTCCTCTCACGCTGACCTATGAGGAAGTAGGGATACCCTCCTTCTAGACTAGAATTCCACATATACAACTCTCACTGTCTTAGAATTATTAAGGCTCAAGGGAAACATCAGAGGAGGAGTTTGAACTCAAGTGTCCACAGCAGGAATAGCATCAGCATTAGAGCTTTTCAGAAGCAATTAATATTCTTCTAACTTACTGATTTTCTAACAATCTCAATGTGCGAACTGACATATTTTTCACTGTTGCTTACAAATATACTGTACCAAACTAATTTGCAAAACTGGTGTTTTATACAAAACCCTAACTAAACAGAGACTGTTTTGTAAATGCACACATACAGGAAAAGGAAAGCCAGTCACATATAATCTGAACTGCCAATTTATATTGTTTCTACAGGTCCAAGCATGGAAACCTGGACTCCATCAGTTCTGGAATTTATTGGAACCACAACTGCTTGAGCCACATGGATCCCTGCCTACAGAACTAGATACAGTTGTAAAAGGTCCATGAGCCAAGTCTCTCCAAGTTTTTCCACTCTGCAAATGCCTAAGATGCCGAGGAGGCAGAGAAAGGCACTGAGAAAGCTAAAGCAAAGAATAAACTTACTGCTAATGCTGTTTCATGTTCTCCAGAAAAATGGTATGCTAGACTTAAGCAATAGGCTGCTTCTCCTTCCATCTTCCTATCACCTCCTAAAGAAAGGGTTAAAGGTAGAGTTACCAGCATGATCTGAACAAAATGACATCTGTACAGACAGCTCTTGCAGGTGCTCAAATAATATACAGATGTTAAAATAGTAACATCTGTTTTTCCTTCTCCTTACCCCTGCTGTATAACTCTTTCCAAAAACATGTAGTGGTAATTAAAAATAGAGGCTATAGATTCTAACAAAGTTCACCAAGGAACTTTCAGCAAAGTCAGAGAAAATATCTTTCAGTAATGGAGTACAATCAAACTAACAAGTGTAAGGTTCTCTGTTATTAATTGTTTAATAATGGTCCTAGTATCTTCACATTAGAAAACTATGGTAGTTTCTCTATATACTCAATATAAAATAAAAGTGGCTACAAATAGGTAATAAACCTTAATATATAAACACAAGATGTATCTTGACTCACACATTTTGCTAATGTGAATCTTAGTGAAACACCAAGAGAGAATCAGTTGATCAGTTTCATCTTTCTTATTCTCCTGTTTTACAAGCTACTGTAGGCTAAAGCAAGGTACTTATAGAATACTGTGTACAGGCTGTTGCTATCTAAGGTGCATCACATCTTTCCATGCCAGGTTTTATTCACTGATACTGGTCTAACAAACACTGCTTGCTGGTCCTTTTGCATGGCTCCCTCAACAGAAAATCATCTATTTGATACCAAAACAAATATAAACTAATTATGTAACTTTAAAGTATTGCACTATATTCAAAAATTTCCCTCCAGAACATGAGTAGCCAAAAAAACCCCCCTGTAGATGAAATTACATTAAAAACAGCCAAAAATCCAATCTTCCTGTTGCTCAATATCAATCTGCTCCAACACAATCAACCTGAAGCATAACTGCATAACAAGATATTTTACAAAATACATATATAAATACAGTTGAAATGAAAAGGGAGATTATCTGCTTACAGTTGTCAGACCAATTCCTTCTGTCCAAATACACAGAAGCTTACACTTAGTTCTGAAACTCTCTGAATGATAATAATTGCTGACACCATAGCGGTGCTCTATCTATAGCACTTAATATGTTCCTTAAAATTATTAAAAGCCTCAAAAACTCAAAAAACTGATGGTCTTTTCCAATATTCAGTATCCCTTAAAAGGCTTAATAAGACAAAAGGATACAGAAATAAAGTTTCACAGAAGAATAAGTTAAAAGTTGCTAGGGACATAAAGAACTTTCTTTCTTGCTTAAGAAGATTTTGATGGTCTGAAGTGGGTAATATCTAATCCTAATCCATAAAATACATAAACATAGATGATGGTCCAGAAGGGCAGAACGGACATAACAGATAACATGCAGTGGCCAGTATGGCTCTGGAACGAGGACTGGAGAACTCCTCAGAAAGAAGTTCCTAAAGCTTAAGTTTAAAGAGAACAACAGCACACGTATTGTGCATAGTGATATGTGATACATGCCTCAGGAAGATGTGAAAGTGACTGATTTGAAATAAGGGAACCAGAACATCTGCCTGGTCAAAAAAAGCTTTGGAAGGCATCAGATCCAGTTTGACAATCCTTTAATATTCAGCAGTTTCCACTAGCAATAAGAAGACATGGATAGGAAACTTCATCAGCAGTCCTTCTAGTTACTACACTAAATATTAAGCGGAGGAGTTTAACTGTAGCGGTGATTTAAGCATATATTATAGACAATAGCTGTGGAAAACACTACAAGCTTGTATTATGACCTGTACAGTCACAATGTTATTTGTCGCAAAACTTATTTTAAAATTTGGAAGATATTTCAATTTTTTTTGCCATTTTTGATGGTTTATCTATTCCAACCACTACTCAAAGACTGGGTCACAGATTAATGTTCCGCATACGTTATTAAACTAAAAACCCCTAATGTATGTGCTGATAAATATTGAATTACTATGTATTTAAAGAAAACCCTTTATTGTGAGGGTGTTTGAACAGTGGTAAAACCTTTCCAGAGTGGTTATGGAGGCTCCACCTGTGGAAATACTAAAAACTTGACTGCATGTAGTCCAGGGCAGACTGCTCAGAGCAACCTTATGATTTCCAGACGTCTTTCTTCCTACCTCTGCTATTCTGCGATTCTGTAATTCTTTACTTTAGGTTTCAAAGTATTTATGTGTATTACGATAGAAAATTTTGCTTGCTTATGATAAAAACCTGTATTTTTCAAGTATTAAATAACTATGTAGAGTGAAAAGGTAACTTTTTTCCAGAAGATAATATCAGTCAAAAACTGCCAAATCAACAGTGACCAGCCAATCAAAATCAGTGACCTAAGCTTCCATCAGTGACCTCATTTTCTGATTAGGGGTTCACAGTTTTATATTATTATTCCCACAAGGTTGTGAGGTTTTCTTGGGAGATGAAGCTTTGAGGAACCTAAAAGTTTCTTTGTTGTCAGCAAGAAGGCATTTCTGCTTTAGTGAGATCTGCAAGTGTATTGACAGGATTTGTCTTTGAGTTTCATAGGAAATAATCACCCAGTCAAACCCTCGACACTCTCTACTTTACTCATGGGAAAATCATGGCCTGCACATCAAATGAAGGAGTGGGAAAGCATTATTTTCCACCTACCTTCTTTTGCCATCTTTAAAGCTTTTATCAGCATTTTGATGGCCTCTTGGTGTTCTTTATTTTCTAGCATTTTGTCTGCTAGCAATGTATAAATTCTCCAGAGATGCTGACAGGCCAGTGAAGTGTAAGTACGGCCTGTCTCATCCTTCCATGGTGTGCCCTCTGTTAACCGATAAAATACTTCAAAATGCTCAGCAGCTTTCATGACATGACCTGAAAAACATCATTCATAATTAGAATCAACAACCAAACGTGTAATCAACAAAAGTTGTAAAAGTTCGTAGTCTATAATAATTGTATCATTAAAATTAAGCTGCAGCCAAACATTCCACAGATTTTTCAAGACTTTTCAATTCATAACTCACAGATTGCTGGAAAATACCACCAAATCTTACAGCACCCAGTAATGCTCTAATTTAAATTTATCACATTTTAAATTAGCTTTCTTTTGTAAATTCACAATGTTGAAGGGGTGTGATTTCATGGATGCAAAGTCAGGATCTTCTAGAAAATAAATTTATTCTAGATTCATAAAGCCTTTGTGGTTCTCATACATCAAAACCACATCTATGCATAAATAATCACAACTGAAACTGTTCCACAAGTTTCTTTTTCCATAATGAAAACCTGTGCTGAAAGATTTGAAATGTGGAGGATACAGGTATCAAAACTGTGGAGAAAAAATAAAAATCTTCATTCAAACCATTTAATTGCTGAAAAAAAGAATTATCATGAAAAGTAATTTATTCAACAGTTATTGCAAGGCCAACTCCAGTGAGTTTATCTAGTAGATTTACTGCAAGAGCATTAACCACTGATAGATTAATTATTGAGCCTGAAGTAATATACTCCAAGGTCTTCAGATGTAAGTTACTCAAACACCTTTAAGGCAAAGGATAGTTTGAACATAGAATTCAATTCATTTTCACAAGCAAGTAGTTTTCCCTCTACCTTCAGCTGGATTTATCTCTGTGCATACAATTCAATCTAGGAGATTTCCGTACCTGCTGACAATGGAAATTCAAAGCTCTTGGAAAGAACAGAAAAGCTTTTTCTTATACTTAACGGGTACAGAAAAACTGCTGGGAAGCAGGTAAGATAAGACTATTTAGATTAAAAAAAAAAGTTAAAAAAAAGCCTTCTGGTCACAGTATCTTGTTTAGCAAAGACTGTTCTGTAGCAGGGAGAACTGTGAATGTGACCTTGCCTTCATAAGTTTGTGTGTGTGCGATGGAGGAAGCTTGTCCCATAGATCGTCAATACATCAACTGCTATTTCTATTAAAAGCGGAAATAAACCATACAATAAATTCACTTAGAAGTGGTTGTAGTTTACACCTCTTCTGAGATGTGATTTAAAAGGAACTACTGCTGTCTTGCAGTCTTTCTTTACAGTGCTGCATTCAAACTGCAAAAAGAACCAGGAAGGAGAAAAGTTGTTTCCCAGTTGTAGGAAAGGAAGGGAGAAAAGCTTGGAGAAGGATCTTCTTTAAGCATTCCTGGAGAAAATGAGGTTATCTCCCCAGGCCTCCAGCCAACCTAGAGGCAGCAGAACAGCTATGACAGATTTCTCTTATTAACTCAATTTAGATTTGTCTTTTGCATATGTTACCCCTTTATAACCATGCTTTCAACTTTGCAATATAAAACATAACTCATCTTTATTAGAATTAAATTTATTTTCATATTAAGCTTCTCTGATGATTAAAACAAGTTCAACTAAAACTGACAAGCACAAGAAACTCCTCTTTCAAAGACAAAATGAATTAAATGAGTGTCACAGACAAAAAATCTTATGGCTCTACAGCCTACAATTTGTGTAATAGTCCCAGAGGAGACAGCAGGTGCTGAAGAGTGAAGTACCAGGTGAAAGGGGAGACACCAGGCCTTTTTCAGTTCCATTCTAGCTAGGGACAGGTATTGGAGAGATGGTCCAAAACACTGGCAAACCAGGAAAAGTTCTATACAATCTTTCCAAAATGTCCCATACTTGACATCAGACTGCACAAATAGAAAGGCAGAGGGAAATTATCACAACCAGTACAAGCTGGTTACAGGCTCCCTGACAGAACAGAAAACAGAGATGCAGACTTGCTAAAGCCAGATGAAAACCCTTGTCCCTTCTCATGAGGCTTCCAATTTGAGTTTTTGTCTATCCAGTCCAGATAACTTCTTAGGGCACAGTCAACTAAGAAGTCAACAGAATTCCAGTTATCCAAGTTGCTAAATGCAGATTTAAGATATTGGAGAAGGTCAGGTTGGCTTTGTGACAAATGCTTGAAAGTTGAGTTAAAATTTAATGTTAATAGGTAGATCCAGCATTTGGTTCACTTGGATTCTCATAAACACATACAGACTCCTCCTTGGAATTCTCCCAAAGTTCATTACTAAATAGACTGTTCTGTTGAAAGGGTATAGTTGTACATTTGAGTCATCGGGATACACTCCATGTGTAGTGGATTCTTTAATAGAATTTGATTCATGTGTTACTCAAAAACTTTTAGTAGGAATGGGAAGTAGCAAACAAATGAGTGGTATCACCTCAAAGCCGAACACAGTATCTGAGTTTCTCCTACGACACTGTAACATGACCTCTTAACAGGACCCATCATTTAGGTAAATAATACTTGCAATCATAAGAACTATTGTTCAGGTTGTTAGAACTATCAGGTGTGGTGCAGCTTCTTACCCAAGCTTCCCCTCTCGCAGTATTCCCTTGAGAAAGTTTCTGTCAGACTAGAAATCAAACTCTTACATTCCATGCACCCCATAGTTCTCAGGAGCTGGCCTAACCATAAGAGCTGTGACCTGACACTCCTTTTGCCAGATCTCAGTGAAACCATTTTGGAAACAATCCATCTACACCAAGCTTCAAAATGTGAAAGCAATATGATTTTTTTGGTAATATTCAAATGAATCTTGAATTTGGCTTCACTGAATTACCAAGAAAGATTATGAAGTGACAAGTGAAACAAGCTGCTCACAGAAATACTAAATAGAAAGTGCTGAGCAAAAAGTCAAAATACCTGCTACTTTCCTAAACAAGGAAGAGATGGAATTCCTGACATGAAAGCCCTTACGTGGCTGGGAATGTGCTCACTGAAGACTCTCCCAAATAAAACTGGCTACACGGACACTTCTCAAATTTACAGAACATAAAACGTTTCAGACTTTGGAATTCTTTCATCCATGAAAATAACCAGAAATCTCTTGTTGCCATTGGCAAATGACATACTAGCCTATTTATTTAATCCATAATGCTTATGTGAAACTCAAACGTTGTGGGAAAATAATCTTTTCAGGTGGCTGGCAAGTTTATTCCCTGTCATGAGTCAGTTCAGCTGGAACTGATCTGGCCAGTGCACTCTAATTTTTAAACATGGAACTACTGCAAGTGTTGGCTGCAGACATACATAGAATGCCATCTGAAAATCTTGAAAAACATTGAAGGAAAGTAATTAGCCAATTGCAGAACCCTTCTGAGAATAAGAACATTTTTATCTCACTTAGGCAGTGACAAGGCAGAGTTTTAAATTACTTTTATTATGAACTGAAAAAAACCAAAAGACCAAAAAAGGCAAAATGAGAGGAAAAACAATGGAGTAAGAAAATCACTTGAAACAGTTTGCAGAAATGTATGGAAATTTATAGGTCTAGGAATTCAAAAGAGAAAATCCAGAAGGGTGTTTCTAGAAAATCCACGTTTGAAAAAATCTATTTGCAGAATGTTACACAAAGCAGTAAAGCTATTTTCAGTTGGCAACATTAATTGCAATTGTATATTTATTCTCACACCACCATGCAGAATTATCGCAGTGGATACCAAAAGGAGTTGGAGAATCTCTGATGTCTCTTTTCCCCTCTTATAAAAGGAATCAAAAACCAGAATGGTAACTCTTACAACATATGTACTACCACTACTAAAATTTTACACTTCTATAATTTTTTATAGTTTACTATAACTCAGGGCATAACAAAAGAAATCCTTTCAGCAAGAGTTTAATCTTAAATATGGGAGGCAAACATTGTCACAATATAATTTTGGGAGTAGAAAATAGGTTTTAAACAATTATATATGAATATAAGACATTCTGACACAAAGATTTTTGCTGCAATTTTCACTAAGTTGCTTCAAAGTAAAAAAATAAATCTATTCATTCAAGGAAAATAATTCAATGTAATTTTGTAAATACTGAAGAGAAATGTTTTTAGATCATCTAAAAGTTCCTTTATAATTCTCCTTCTTAAAACCCAATCCAAAAATACAGATTTGTTATATCAAAATAGATATCAAACCAAAAAGGGTATATATGGAGACTACTATTTTGCCTTTTTTTTAAGTAGAAAGATTGACTAGATATTAACACAAATGGGTTTAAATGTGAAGCTGCCATAAAAGCAGGCACATAAATGTAATTCTCCCAGCCGCTATTTTGATGCACATTTTTGATTCCATGAATATTTTATGAAATGGCCCAAACTAAAGCCATATAACATTCCTGCATTACTGATGCTTGCGCCCGTAAGCTACAAACATTAGAGGCATGATTGAGTGCATTAAAATGAACTCATTCAGCAGTGCATTGATTACTTGAAGGAGAAAAAAAAAGTTACTCCCACTTAAGAAAACAGCACACAAACCTGAAGTTTTCAATACTGAAATTAGAGACTCAAATTTGAATAATGTGGTATTTAATAAATAAAGGCAGTTCAAAACTATCTAGAATTCTCTGCATACAGTCCTGACTTTAATTAGGTGAGATGTTAATTAGGTCCACAGATTGCTTTCAGTAGCATACAGGTAATTTAAAATGCCACAATCTGCAAAATGCAGTGACTGACCTGCTCTAGCTCCATGCCTCAGCAATACTGAGAGCACCTAATGATTTCCTTTTCTATCAGCTTGTATATTTGCCAATGAAAATAATGCCACAGAAACAACTGCACCAGAAAAGTGACAGGTCTGTTAGGTACCCTGCCTCAGCAGCACCACTAGAAGCAGAAAGCACATTTAATTCTAAATTGCAAACAGTTGTTCAGGGCTTCAGAAAATACTCCACTGTAGATTAAAACAACAACGTAAAGGAACAATAAACTTTATTACGGTATGTTTTAATCTACAGCATCTCTTGCCATCAATTATTTCACTATACAATGAGAGCACAAAATCTGGTAGAAGCATCAGCTAATGGTAGTGAAAACCAAAAATGTTATTATCTTTCAAAAGATATATGCTTACATTCCAGTCTAACTGCTTGAACTACTTGTATTATGCTCAGTTTCTATGTTCAATTATGACAGCACTATTCATGCTGAAATACTTCAGTCTGCCACAGTTCCCTATCTACAAAGATTGTTACAAAAGTGTTTGACAGAGGTGTGTTCACAAGAAACATAAAACAAGGCTCTCATTCAGCGAACAGTTGAACCACCTTGGATTCCTGAGGTAAAATGAACTGTAAAGAAGCCACTGGGACAGCTCTCACATGCAATAACCTGAATTCATGTGCCAGCTGAAAAAACAAGAAAAAAATTGCAGAAGGGATTTAAGATAAAATTTTGTGGTTTTATAACTCTCCAAGATCCATCTCAAACAAAACCAATCATCAGATAACAATCAAAGGGAATATTTTAAAGATAACGGATAAAACCTTATATTAATTTACTTTACAGAAGCTGATTTTTTTTTTTTCCAGAAAGATTCCACCATGAGCTTTAGCAAAATGATGTAGGCAGTTCATAAGAATGTTGCAATGACCATGCTGGCTCACCACAGGGTATTCTGACCATTTCTCCAGCTTGACAATGCACCAGTAGACCTTACCTGGAGTCCAAGTTGCCTAAAGCCAGCTGAAATCATGCCTGAGAAGTAGAGCACTTGAGGACATAAAGGAGAAAGGAAGAGAGAAAAGGAAAGTTGAGCTTCACACAACCTGAGATGTAGCATTGGTGGACTGACTGCAGTGCAAACAGACAATATTTCATCATCCCTTCTCTGGGTGAAGGACTGCCAGGCTAGTCCTCAGTATCGCAGTTCAGAGGATGGTACATTATTTCTGTTTACATTACTTAAACAAATGTGCGTTGTCTGAAAAGAAAATCATAACTGTAGTAACCCAGTGAGCATTAGAGCATATATAGTCTTGTCCTCTGAGGACCTATATTACTTGCCTTAAAGCTCAAGCACTCAAAATACACCTACACAAACCTAGAGGGCAGTGCAGACTGCAGAACCCACAGTAGGACAGTTCACACGTGCTGGATCAGCACACAGGGATGTCCAACGTGTTCTAAAAAGGTGTTGCCTAAAGGGTTCTCCCAGAGACACCTCACAAAGTAGGGATAATGCTGGCTTTTCTGGTTGCCTGGCTGCTCTCTAATCCCTTCCCCTTCTGCTGCCAGCACTACCGAGCTGCAGACAGGAGGGTTTTCCCACAGGCAGCTGAAATGACAGCTGCTTTGGGAATGGGGTACTGCGGACCAGCAAGGGGGAAAAAATGACAACCAAACAGGTCCCAAGTGAAAATTCCACTAACTTGCCTGTCTTACATTCATATTCAAATGAACCAACACACAAAACTCTGGTTTACAATTAAAATTCCTTTATCTTTTTAGGTTAACCCATTTTATGAAAGTAGCACTTGTCAGATGCCTTCTTCTGATTTGTTTGATTATATATAAATAAACACTTTTTGATATATATCAATCTTAATCTAGAGGACAACATTGCAAACAATGTTGAACATTAGCTAAACGATCACATACCCATTTTAGAGAGAATGGAATTCTTGCTTCACAATAATATTCAAGCCTTCTTTCATGTTTGCAGAGCATCAAAGTGCTTTCAATAGGCAAAGGCTACCAAGGATGCAAAATGTATTCAGGAAGCTCACACTGTAAGGCTCCAGGCTCTGGATGAGAGTGGGCCCACAATCAGTGGGATGCTCCCATTTCAGGTTTCACAAATATTTCCATGTCTATAGGTGGATATCCAAACACAGAAAGGGAAGGCACCAGAAAATTCAGTGATGAATGGCACATACTTTTGCAGTTCTGTTTTTTAGGGCTTAAGAGTTTAAATTCAATAGAACTAAATGAAAACAAGTTATATTAGTATTTAACCTCAAAGATTAATATGATCATTATCTTTCAAATAGAGAAAGTGACACTGAAGCAGATTAGTTTCACTAAATTGCTTTTTTTGCTAAGTCAAATACCTGCCTTGGTTTAAATACTTTTTTTGGGCAGTGTTTACATTTTATTCAGATTCTATCTAGTTCCCCTTACTTTTCATAGCTTCCAACAATAAATTTATTATCAGATGCAGCACTCCAGCACTGGAGCTGTTCTGTGGTGCAGATGATTTACTTCAGAAGGGTACTTTGAGTAGCAGTGGGACTAATGACCTGCTAAGATCCCAACCAACCTGAATGATCCTCTGAAGAGTAAGATATATTTTTATTAACAGCTTCATGTTTGCTTTACCTATGGCTTCTACAGATCACTGGTAATGGCTGAGGACATACAATCCCGTCAGCTCTCAGTGACGCTGGATAGGCACCTCTGGAAACAGCCTCCTTTATCAATTACTGAAAGGAAACACTGCCTCCAGGAAAGTTTATGATGACAACTGCCAGTCCAGCTACAGTATTCCAAGACTTCTCAAAGCTTTGAAGCAAAGAAAAGAAACCCCTGTGAGTGAGAGGACAGCTTCATCTCAGTACTAGTCATTAAGCAGTAAATAATTAAAATACCCTGGAAAAGACAGGTAAAATACAAGCAGCAATGTCAGTAATAGACATGAAAGAGAAGAGAGGGAAAAAGAATTTAAAAAAGCAAAGAAATAATTCATTTGAAGTTTTAATAAAGTTTCATTTCCAGTCTTGTTTAAAGATATATCAGACTTTAGGGATGTAACCTAATTACATTTTTATTCTAAGTTCTATTCAAATATCTTGGACTTTGAATCTTTAACACAGATCAAACACAGCATAATTTACTCATGGCTATCAATACTTTAAAAAGATCTCTTCATTAAATGTCATAGTCTTATGAACATGCACATAAAGCAAACAGAGCAATATTTCATACCAAAAACATTTAGAATATGATTGGTACAGAAGTGTCTACATAAACAGTTCACCTGAGTGCTACACATTATATTCAAGCACACAGCAAGTGTTTTTTCTAAAATATTTCGATTTCATAGTTCAATGTAAACAGCAATCTTTTTTCCAGTAGTTTTATGACTTGAAAATGAACTTTACAATCACTGAACTCCTAAGAATGGAAACTAATTTAGGATTTTTTTTCATATGTCAAAACTTTTAATGAAAATGACAGTTTAGAATTAGCACCTGTGCACTGCTGTGAATATTTTGAAGAGCTTATTAGAAAGCAAGAATACAGACCTCTCCCCAGTTATATCAGAACTAAAAGTTTCTCCATTTGAAGAATTAGGCTAGGAAAGTGGGAGTGACCATGAAAGGATTAAGGAAACTTACTTTTTCTTAGTGTAAAGAATATTATTACTTTCCTGTGCTTAATAATAAACCTTGATTTAAATCAGCTGAAGTAAAAGTGTGTAGAAAGTATCACATTTTCACAGGATTTCTTTTCAGAAGTGAAAATAGGAACACTACAGAATTCTACCTGAGTTCTCTCATTCAAAATATCTTCATTGCCTACCAATACCTTTTACAAATAAGAATAAAAATAATTTTATGAAGAACATTTTTATGAACTTAACAGGCCCCTTTTGCTTTCATGTTGCACATTCAGAAGCTTTTTTCAGACTTTCTTAAGACTATGCTAATCTGAACTGAAAACATTCCTAATTTCTATAACATCAATTCAAGACAGTACTTGTTAGTTCAATACCACTAAAACCCTGCAATAATAAGATGCCATTTACTGGGGAACTACTTTCTGCACTTGCGAAGATGAGCTCAGTTATTTAATAAACCTTTTAAATCTGTCCTCGTAGGAATCTAGCAGGATTTATGGCTGCTTCTGACTGCTACTGACGGACAGAAAAAAGCAGCATATCCAAAGACTAACTCCTAGCAATTTGCTGCTTAAATTTTTTAAATTATGTTCTACAATCAAGTTTTTCCCAGCCAACTTATATATTCAATTCTTAAGCAATCAGAAAAACAATATAATCGCTTTGTGAGATAGAGTAAGTGCAGAGTAACAGATGAGAATTAGCTTCAGTTGATGTGGTGAAAATCAATGACTGGAAGTGCCTTAAATGGTCAAACTGGGTATGCAGAATTCTATGTCCCACTAAATGAAGGCTTCTTTCTGTCTTTAAAGTTCCCTGATGTGGAAACTCTTTTTAAATATATGTCTACATGAGTCTAAAATTTAGCAACAGGTTTATGTAGTCAAAGACATGGGATTTGGAAACGAGTGAGTATGTTTACAGGTCTGAACTACTCCTACATGCCTTTTTCTGACAAAGCAGTTTGAAAAAAAATAATCACAACTAGGAATAAATCTGAGAAGTTAGTTAGTAGTTTGGGATATGCAATGTGGGGCGAGGAGGGGGGAATATCATGATAAACCAATGGGATTTGGTCTGTCATATAAATATGTATGTTCTCTCCAGACAATGAAGAGTACAAAAAGACACTTTTAGGTTCCACAGGGAACAAGCCCATATGATCATCCTGTTCTTCAACTACTTTCGGAGTGAATTTCAAGCAAATTTGGTAACAAGTCAGTAGGACAGTAAGTTCCCACCACCTTTTAAAAAAATTAATACCTTGAGGATAGACATTGATCCAAACTCCAGACAAACAGACAGGCAGGCAGACCTTGCTGTACCGGTTGAGACAGCAGCACTCTGCTTGGCCAGGGAGCAGCATGTTCTCATCTAGCTTTAGTTTATCACAGCACACACTGATAAATGTAACTCACAGGACTCACCAAGTACAAGTGCCGTAGAAGCACACAGGAAACGGTACTCTATAAATGCAGAACCAACAGGTTCCTGCCTGAAAGGACAGAGAATCTCTGAATCTCTAGAACTATGACTCTCCTTTAAGTCACTGTCATGTCTTAACTAGCACACAAGCTTCCTATAAAAAAAAAAAATACATAGGAATTTATATCTTTAAATCCTTTTCCTCTTTTTGGTTCACACACTGACAAATCTCATGAAAAGAAAGAGAAAGATAACGATGAGGTTGATGTTTCACCAAAAAAATCACAAACTTCACTGGGTATCATTTTAAACCAAGACAAGTTGCTTACAGAAAGGCATCTCCAATACAGACACAAGGATAGACAAAACCTATCTTTTAGCGGACAATCTGAGCTGCTTTTGTTCCTGAACAAAGAGAAGGGATTCATTTTAGGTTGGCTTCTTCCAGTGTCTGACCTGGGCTTGTGGATACAACAGTATGGAGATCTGAGATACTGGGCATATGCCTTATGGTGGAAACATAACATTGTTAAATAGAGAGGCTGGATAGTTCAAATGCAGCAATTCTGCCATCAGTGACAGCTCTGCACTCCACAGGTAGTGAGGAAGAAATTAATCTCTCTTCACAAATGCTGTCCCCCTGGTTTGTTTTATTTACAACTATGCAATCAGATTGTAAAGCAGAGCGTTTCTCCATTATGCTATGGAGAATTTGCTGTTTAAGTGGGCAGACTTGCAGCACAGATAACAACATAAAGCTCTATTAATGTAGAAGGCGCACATGGGCCACCCATCCCACAGGTGAATTTTATTCTGGCTATACTTAGGAATCTCCGAAAAAGAAATTGTATTTTTATGTCATTAAAATAAAATTGCAAAATGTGCACACACAAAGCCATATGAAATTTCATAAGCCATTTAAACTTTTGCCTTTTTAAACCTTTTTAGTACTTCATTTTGCAATATTAACATTCTCTTTTTTATATGTGAATATAAATTATTTCTGCCCGAAGGCAAACCAATTGGGGAAATTCTGCTTAAACGTGCATATTTCCTCTGCATAGATACTCATGAAATTATGCTGAGTTTCTCTCAATTATTCATACATTACAGTTTTCAATTAAAAAACACTTGCCATAAACAATTCCAAATACAAAATCAACAATTTCTTAGTAAGAATGGATTCTTAGCAAGAATTTCTTGACTAAGAACAAGTAAATAAACAGTTTAGACTTTATGTTCTAAAACCAAAAGATGCCATGAACCATCTTTAAGTTGTTTCTAAGCAAATATATCTAGTAATTAATACTTAAGCTTCATAACTCAAAGCTATCCTATGGAACCTGTTTCAGGTGTACCTGCTTTAGCAGGGCAATTGGACTAGATGATCTTCAGAGGTTCCTTCCAATCCAGCCATTCTGTGAAATGCCCCTAATACACAGAATATTTCCATCAACTTCTGCAATGCCTTGATAAAAACTTGAATTTCAATAGGATGGCAAAGTGATAGGCAAAATCCTACACCTCAGTCTCAACCAAGATTGTTAAAGTCTGCAAGAATCCTGTGGGTTTTTCCCCCCAACAAATTGATTAAACTTACAAGTGCCTTGTGTTCAGTAAGTCTTTCACCCAGAAAAGTTTCTGTCAAATTCCAACATATGAAATAGACCATATTTTATCCATGATCACAGATAAAACAACTACACCTTTTCAAAAAAATCAGGTGCAATTTATTAATATTTTTGGGGTAGGTGCAAAGGGATCAGAAGTGATCAACTCCGGCATAACATTGCTCTATTTGAAAAGCAATCAGACCTTAACATTGCTTATAATCAAGGCAGAGTTGGATTAGGACTGAACACTTACAAACCCTTCATTAATTTGCAGACTACGGCAGATCTTTGAAATGCCTAAGCTTATTTTAGAAAGGACTAAAGGAACTTCTTATCAAGGTCTCCTAAGACTCGCAATCTAAGAAAACACACAAAGATGGACAAAACTGGGTTTCTGGATTAGCTGTATGTTGTGGGAATCAGCTCTGAGATTACCAACACTGCTATTTGCTTTGTACTCAGTACATTTCTCTCACTAGTTCTGCCTGTCTTTAATCTTTTCAGCCTGTAAAGACTTCAGATAAAGTATTACCTCCACTTCTGCTGATCCTTATGTGCTAGCAGAATATAAACCTGATGACTAATTCAAAGTCACCACTGCCTTGAGACTAATGGCATCACTTCCACACATCCCTCAGCTCTCATACCAGGGGAGATCCACTTTCTGGCGTGGCACTGATAGAGTTTTGTAATTCATTGCGAAAGTTTTATTCACTGGACTCTACTGTGACACTTATATGCTTTCTCAAACTAGTTATTTAAATGTATCCAGAAATGTTTCCAAGTACTGCAACTGACAGGTACCCTGATTTCAGATGCCTGCTTTTGCTATGCTTTTGGATAATAATATAGAAACTTATCTGTTTTTGTTGTAACATATTTGAAGCAAATAGCTCCTACAAGTAAAAATTCCTTGCTTTCCCCAGACTGCTCTTCTGATTTATATAAGTTATCTTCAACTTAGGGATGCATATATTTAAGGTGTATATCGCTTCATGCATGATAGGTGGTAAGCATTTAGTACAAAACTGAAAGCACTCAAATATTGCAATGATATAAGAACCTATAAAAACAATACTAGACATTGTGTTTGTCAGTGCACTCAGACTGTTTCCTCTGCAGGATACAATAGTGTAAACCTCAGTTCACAATTAACTTCAGCAGAAAGTTAAAAATAATATAATCTATCATAAGCTATGATTACAAACTTACTCTCTGATATGCAGAAAATTGCACACATTTATGACTGATATTACTTCCGAAAATGCATTCAAACCACAGGAAGAAAAATATTTTTTAAAAACTCATATTTCCTAAGAGAGATTCTATCACAAAGCCTGTGCTTACTTGGACAACAAGTAATTCTGGATTTAATGTGAGAGAACTGTGTTATGTCATTGCATTTTCAGTGTCTGTAAAGTGACATCAGCACATTAAAGAGCTATTAAAAAAAAAAGTAATAAATGAGTAACTGTAGTAAAATAATGAGTAACTAAAGTAATAAAATGACTTATCAGCCCTCTGAGGAAAGACAAACTAGGGGGTGAGCACAGCTAATTGAACAATATCATAATATGAACACTCCTACAATAATCAATGAAAGCTTCAGACCTTATTTTACAGGCAGAGTATTTTAGAGAAGAGGTTAAAAATCTCATTCTGTGAAGAAAGGCCATTATAATCATGTTTGCTCCAAGCAGAACGTTCCATTTGTATCTGTAGCAGCGTACTCACTTATTATTGTTTTCTTTCCCTTACTGGCAGCTACTAATGGCCTGCATCCAAATATCATGACTGAAGTCTACACCACCAACACCTCAAATATTTAGCTTTGAAGATTAATGAACATCAGGTTATATCCAGCCTTTAGGACAGGGACCAGGCTGAAAGTCAAAGAACTTTAAATTTGATTACACAAAAATTACCCAGCAAATTTATTGATTTTCTTCCAAGGCAAACAACAATCTTTACAAGTCCATGTTTAACTTTATACTCCCAAGCAATCAATCCTAAGCATATATAGACAGCTTCCTTTCCCAAGTAATGAAAAATACACTATTGGATGAGAGAACTGAAAAGAACTGGGACCAGATGTTTACATTTAGTCCCGTAGATACACCCCCATAGAAGTGGGCATCTGGCTAATTTGGTTTACAAATTCATTACCAAATTATAAATAACTGAACAAAAAAAAATTGTAAAATGGCAGAATTAAAATTTTACTTATAACACCATTAATACAGATGCAATATCGTACAATGCCAAGCCAATATCTGCTCTTAAACTTTTTCTCCAGTCAGAACTCACCCTTGGATCAAGTTTTCACCCTTGGAAATACAAAGTGCATGGAATACATCTGCTATTTTTTTTTTCCTCAGCAGTTCCTCAAAGCAAGTCCTATGCTTACTCTCTCAGCTTCTTTATTTCTTTACCTCTCTCTCCCTACGGAAAAAAAATACTTGCAGACACAAGACAGACCCCATAGATTCAGTGGAGCTTTACCCTGGGCAGTGAAAATCCACTTTGCTTTCTCTCTCTTTACTAAGGATAATAAGAAGCTTATCTTCTAAAAGTTTCTAATATTCTTCAGCGGGAAAATAAAATTTCTGCTCCTCTGATCATCTCAGGCTGTTTCATAACTTTACTTATGTGCTTTTGTAGTGGGCCTCAAGATATTTAAGTATTCAACAGCTTCTGCTTAAGACATCATAAAAGTAGAAAATGTTAAATTTTCTTTTAGGTAGTGCTTGGATAACAATACTGAGTCATACTTGGAGCCTTTGAAGTTACAAGTAGATATGAATGT
Source organism: Struthidea cinerea (assembly GCA_013397865.1). Classification (NCBI taxonomy): domain Eukaryota; kingdom Metazoa; phylum Chordata; class Aves; order Passeriformes; family Corcoracidae; genus Struthidea; species Struthidea cinerea. The sequence goes on along the minus strand of VZTI01005470.1, from coordinate 1,022,547 downwards.
TTGCTTGTCTGGACCTTCTTAAAATTTTATTTTTTAGTAACTAAAGGACCAAGTGAAAAGGTTGCTAAAAAAATTAAAATCCATCAATTTTGCAATAATTTTATTCTACTGAGTAAGAAATAGATAACCTAACTAAGCATTTTTCATTCCAAATGAAAATGACTTGGTTGTGACTGGCTGGGCTTTAAGCAACTTCTATCTTATCAACTGGGAAACTGGATTTTGATCAACTTCATTTCCTAGAACAAAACAACACTGGAATAAGGAAGTAATCAATCAGATTATTACCAAGCATTTAAAGAAAACATGAAAATATTATAGCTGATGTCAATATATCAAGAGTGGATATCATCAAAATTTATTAAGTTAATAAATTCCTTTCTCACTGTTAACTTCTGTGTAACGCATTAGGGAAACATAGTTCACCTGCAGCTACTGTCAGGTGAGTGCAAATTAGTTAGGAAATGCTACCTAGACTTTGGTTATCAGTAGTTCACTGTGAGTGTGGAAAAAAGTGTTCAGTGCTGTTGGGGTGTCCTGGCAAACCTGCCAGCCTAGGGTTTGGGGGGACAGACCTGCGCCTGGGAAAACCCCCTCGGTTTAAGGTTATGTCTATACCAATATGTATTGGTTTTTCCCTTCCCCCCCGCGGTGCCAAGGGTGTTGTGCTGACCCCGGGTTCTTTCCCTCCCCCTTGGCTGCTGCTGTAAGCCCCGTCCCCGGGACCCTGGGGAAAGCCAGGATCACCCGGGCCAGACTGCTGCCGGGGAGGAGAGAATAACCACCTCCAGCTTCCTCCAGTTCTCGCCTTCCTTTGTTCCCAGAGTCCAGGGGAGTCCAACCCAGACGCCCCCATGGATGTAGCTGCATCATCTAGAGGAATCCGCAGCCAGATAAGGGAAATTACAGATAGCTTAGCCGGCTTTTAAAGTGTGGTCTAAAATCTGCTATTTTGCTGAGCTAGTTTGGGACCTCACCCCCGAACTAGCTAGCCACAGTAGCCGGACAAAGACACACAGTGTGGTTCCACAGGTGCCTCCCCTATGTCCAGTTTATTACTTAGTGTTTTCATTAAGGATTTGAACTACAGGGTAGAAAAATACTTTAAAATGTTCTAATTATATCAAACTAGGAAGAAGAGAGAGCATGCTGAAGGGTAACTTCAGAAATCAAAACAATCCTGACAATTTCTAGAAACCACAGGATGCTACTCAGTGCAAAGAGAAAGCAACAAATTGCATTTAGGTACAACCAACCGGAGACCTCAGAACAGGACAGGTAGTTAACAGATCTTCAGAAAATAACTTAGAGATAACTGAAGGTCATGAACTATCAGTATAAGACCCATGCTGAATACAGAATGTAGATATCATACCTGTAATCACAAATAAAAATACCACGTGTAAGAAAAGTAATCCTTCCATTTTACTGATTATTGGTATGTGCTCACATTTTAAAACTGAATCCAGGTCTGGGTGTTGCAGGCAAGAAACATAAGGCAACAGTTCACAGGAAACAGTGTGAATGACCAGTAGTCTAGAAAGATGTGAGGAAATACAAAAAAGGTGTGATGTGTCAGCTGTAAGAGAACAAGAGAAAAAAGCAGGACAACACCCTTTCAATTAAAAAAAAAAAAAAAAAAAGGCTGCAGACTTTATGTTTTATGTCCAGGCTTTTGCTGGGAAATTGGGCCATCTTTCAAAACACCCATTCTGTCAGACATTTAATGGAATTAGACTATTTCCATGAAATATTTCAATTTCTGTGAATCTTCCTTTTTATTTTTTTTTTTTTTTAAGAGNGAAGCCACTTTATATGAGAAACCAGCCATAAGTTGAATTCAGAGTTGGAATTGTTTCAACCCATGGTCAAGCTTAACAACAAAACCATAGTGGCTACACAAATCACATATTTTAAGCAATAGTTAGGCATGCAGTACACTTACAAATTAGAACTGGAAGACAGGTTTATTTGATTACTTGAGGCTCACTTATTGCTTGTCTTCTCACAACATGAAAGGAATTTATGCAAACAGAGGAAAACACTTCTTTTATACTCAGACTGCAATCCACACACAAACTCCTCTGCCATGAACGGGAATATAGGCTTTTAAATACAGAAACAAGGTTCATCTTGATATAAGAAAGCAATATTGTTTACAGTGAGAACAACTGTTCACTGCAACAGGCTCCCCAGAGATGTGATAGAGCCCCCATCACTGGAGGTTTTTAAGATGCAATTGACAGGGTGCTAAAATAACCTTCATTTAGGCACCCTTTCCCATGAAACGTTGGATAAGATGATCTGTCAAGGTCCCTCAGAGCCTGGGCTGTTCTATGATTCTAGTTATTTCTATTAATATCTTCTAATTTCAGAGACTCACAGTTTAAGGACATGGATGGAAAAAAGGAGCTTGTGGTGAGGTCTAAATCTGAAGCCAACACCAATGTGGTAGTCATGTACGAACAAAGAGGGAGTCACTTGCAGCCAAGAGAACCATGAAGGTCATTTTAAAAAGAACACAAAAATACAGGCTGTTTATCTAAGTGTAAATTGGAAGCAGGATTAAACATTACAGAATTACATATCCACAGCTCTTTTAATTCAGCCCAGTTTGTGTAACTACAGATGCCATCCAATGCAGCTTTATGACGTCAGTGACTTACCTTGTTCCTCATTGATGAGGCCCATGTTTACATATGCTTGTGCTTTTCTCTTCCCACCATCAATTTCTACTAATTGAGCAGTGTTAAAGCTTTGCTCATAAAAGTAGTTACTTAACCATTTGTCCTCAGGCTCATTGAAAAAGCAGGCCAAGCTAAGCTGGTTATCATACACCTCCTCATAGTGCCCTTTAAAAACAAAAATCACAATAAAAATATGAGGTTATCATCAGTGTTCAGAAATTTTGCATGTTATAGCAATAACCATATAATGAAAATTAAGAGCCATTTATATTTCCACCATTCAAACACCATCAAGTTCTGCTATGTGTCCACTCAGAGAAATATAAGAGAAGAATTATAGCCTTACGAATTAGGCACAATTGAAAACATATTTTTGTTCTCATTTCTGTGTGCAAAACCAAAAGTCAGTTCAATAAAACACAGAACCTGGATAAAACACTGGCTAGACAAAAGAGAAGTCAGAGTGAGACTGGAGAAGCATTTGTCTGAGCCATAGGGCCTTGAAAAGGCCCAAGAGCTTTCCAAACCTTAGACCTCTAAGGTAGCAACTGTGTTGATGGAGATAAAGGACCAAAAAGAACACTCTGCAAACACAATCCATTAATTCACATCATTTTAAATGTTCAAGGTGTGACTAACAAGAAAGGCTTTGAGTTTTCATGTATATTCCCATGTTTAGTACCTTAGCACTCTTAGAAATCAAGGACAAATTGAAATTGTACACCTTCCCCTAAAACCCCCCCACAGTTCACCAAGGTATTGTTCTGAGAACAAATGTGAAAAGCAGGGGAGACTCAAAGTCACAGATTTTCTCTGTGGCCTGAAGTTTGGATTCCACTCTTTATCATCTCAGACACTTGAATGAACACACATCATCCCTAAAATTTACAAAAAACCTGCAAGTCCTAAATCTAAGCAGCATTACAAAATTATCCACAAATATAGTATTCACAATTTCAAGTTACATAATAACAGCTTCTACAGAATTAGTTATCTCCCTTGGAAAAGCACCTTTAAAAAAAATCCACAAGGTCCTCTCCTTGAAATATTCCAAAACCTTACTAATTTGGAGTAGAAATCTGAAACTTTCTCGACAAATCTTATCATACTGTTTCTCCCTAAAGAGAATTCAAAAGATCTATTCCTTATATGATGCTGAAAAGTCTATGAGATAATAAAACACAGCATGAACCTCTACATTTCATGGCTAAAATAAATTAATTTTCTCTACAAACTGCTCAAGCCAGACATGAAATTGAATAACTAGCTAAACTTCCATTGCAGTTTTGGTGGGCTTTTAAGTGTGTTTGTGGCCGTTAAATGAATGCGAGCCAAACAGCCAGTTCTAAAAGGAATTTCCATGTAGTTGGGTAAAGAAGGAGTTAAGAAGCACAGGTCTTGCAGCAGGTAAGAGACTGTTTGGTTAAGCTGGATGTTCGAACAGAACTGCTTTGCTTTCGGGAGTTCTGCAATTTGTAAGCTTTGCACAAAAAAGAGAGAAAAGGAAGCAAAGAAAATACCCTCTTAATTCTGGGTCTGGAGCACCACACAAATCAAGAGGGAAAAAATAAATCTTTTCAGTGTAGGCAAGATCTCAAAGTCCAGATCTTTCCCAAGTATTTTAAAACTATGATAACCATATGAAAACACTGTGGTCATAAGATGCAGTTAAATTCTTCTCTTCTGCTATCTACAAGAATTGGGGGAAATCCAACTTCCAAAAGGATGAATTTAATGACTGTAAATTGCACCATCTATGCAAGTCACTTGTACTATTTGGAACACACAGCAACAATTACTCAAACAAGTACTTTAAATTCATCACTAAACCACACAAGAGGGTTTTGTCAGTCTCATCTCTAGAATGTTCTGTCTCAAAATTACAAATGATCTAATTGAAGAAATGTAAATCTCTCATTCTCTCCGTTGTCATGATTGTTATTTGACTTCAGAATATCTTGATAAAGCTCTTCAGCGTGTTGCACAACACAGTAAGAACTTTATTCTGTCTTTTGAAAAAGCCATGCTGCCACCTAATCATGTCAGCAGACTTCAAGATGTTTATCTACTACTTGTTTCTCCTCCTTTTTACCTCCACCTTGGTCATTTCAGAGAACATTGTCTGAATTCTCCCTACCTAAAGTTTTTTGAAATCAAGCTGAAACAATTCCCCCATTCTTGAACACTCTCTGGTTTTGTCTTTTGATTTAAAAATTCATTCCTCTAATGGTAAACAGTACCTTTTTTTGTTGCTTGTGTTATTTTATTTATTATTTTGGTTTCCTGTTTATTTTCACAGAGTTTTCCCTTCTATGAAGTGGCAACCTCAGCTTTCTATCTTTTTAGTAATTCCTACTAAAATATATAAAATTATGATTTTGAAGCAGTCTGTTATATACCTTTCTACTTCTAGTATTTTAGAAGAGATAACATCTCTTCCAATAAATGAGTGATTTACAATCTCTTTAAAATAGAGAAAAATGGAAATAGCTCGGAAATGACATTTAGATTAGCATCTCATCATTTGCATCTAAGGTTTTACACCAAAACATCATCTTAAGTTTCAAAATTCAGCTTTGAGAGGAATAATTATCAATATACAGACTTTATGTATTCCTAATCTGAACAGTCTTCATGGCTGTGAGTTTTCATGCCTTTTGTTTTCCCTCAAGACAGAAAAAAGTACATCTTAGGTGCCTGTTTTTCGGAATATCCAGAGTGTACATCATATAAAACCTATTTATACATTAGAAATTAAGACTTTTTTTGGTAAAATAGCCTCAAAAAATCTCTGCAAATGATTCTGGAATGGAATTAACAAAACTGGGTTGGGCTTCATATACATATATTTATCTGAGTACATGTGCAATATATATATATATGTTTCTAACAGATACATTTATACAACTGTGCAACATCATTACCGATCACACATATCAACGTTATTTTTATACTAAATCTGAGACACAGCACTGTACCAGCTACTAAGAAGAAAATTAATTCTACCCTAGCCAAAACCAGGCCAACACACACAAAGTCAAGACTCAGCTGGGATTCATCCGAACTAACCAATTTAGATATGAATAGGAGTTACCTAGGATCCCCTTCCTTTCAGTGAAGAAAAGCAGATACTTCTTGGCTGAGATTTATCTCACCCTGACTTAAACAACTCTTGCAGCATAAGGGAGGGCTTTTAGAGATTATCTCAGATGTAGAGGCAGAGCTTCCCATGATTACAAGCACACAACCACATGAGCAGAGAAATACAAGACCTAATTATAACCCCTAGCATGAAGATAACAATACACATTATATACAGATCACAGCTAAGCGAAAATGAACTAGGAGGATACCAGAGGATACATACAAAAGGTTGCAATAACACAGAAAGAGAAAGGTAATTGCAAAATCGTTGGATACACACACACTGGATACAGATTTGCTCCTTTGAAATAATTGCTACAAAGTATCATGGCACTTATAAGACATAAAATTACACAAATAACTTCAGGTAGCGCCCTACAAATCCCAAGGGATGGAAGTGACCTGAGGCGGACTCTAGCTCCTGCCACAGCTTTGATTGAATGAACTTTAATGTGACCCTCTGATGACGATCCTGTCGGTGCATAACAATGAGAAGTGCACAAAGACAACCATTTCTCTGTCATTGTCTTGGACAGTGGCCGACCAGATATGCTGGCCATAAAATGAACCCCCAAACCCCAGACTTTTAAAAGCCGTATTGTCTTCTGGATTCGAAGTCTGAGCTACCAATCAAGAAGTTAATTGATGCTATTCTAACAGTGGCAAAGCTAGCATGTCAGACTTAGTGAAAGTGAACTTTTACCTCCCCAGGAGAAGAATACTGGAATAGTAAATACTCTCTTCTATAAAATCTCCAAGCAGTAGTTCAGATATTCAAGCTTTGAACTCTGATTTTGCAGAGTAAGTTCTCCACAACTGATAACAGAATACAAGTAGACAAGTCATCATTATGCATCTATTGATCAAAAAAATTAAAAACAGCTTCCAAATGGAACATCTACATACAAAACAAAAGTATTCCTATCAAACTTTGCTGAGATCTTTCTGTTTAACAGAGATTAAAAAAAAAAAATATCCCTTCATCTTGAGCTTAAGCATTAAACCCCATATATTAAACACACAGGGTATTCCCTGCTCTGTATCAGGATCCCTTTAGGTGCACCTTAGCTATCAAGCAGCATCTCCCCTCACTGTGCTCAAGCCGTAGACCCTGATCAGCCCACTGAACAATACCTTTGCTCCTCAGCTCATCTCAGGCTTCTCATGCTCATCTCAGGCTTGCTCCCTTAGCAAGCATGCACATGGAACAGAGGATCACTCAAATCCATGTCTGCATGTTTGCTGTGCTCAGCTAGACAACTACTGAGTAGTGCAGTGCAAGGGATAGTGAGGTGCAGTTTGAGTATGAGAACCCCAACAGAGCTAAAAGAAGAGAAAAGAAATACACAGAAGGTCAGCAAGCCATCCCAGTGTGACTCAAGTACAACTTGGTGCCACATCTCTGATCTCCTTTGTGACAGGACGCAGTGGAAGAAAGGAAAAGTACAGTAATGGTCTTTAGAGAACAGAGGAAAACATCACAAAGAGATCCAGGCTTGGTGTTTCCCTTGAAGAATAAAAGAGGCAGCTGTTCCATTTTCCATTAACAAGAATTCGCACTGATTTTTAAACTACAGGTATTGGAAAATTTTCAACATCCAGTTATGATTCAGTATTTTCTACTCAAAAAGCCACCAGTCAGTCCTTTGTTCCTGCCAGACAAAGGCCATATGGAAACTTTTCAACAGCTATTAATACTCATCCTCCATTTCAGTTAGCTGTTTAAAGTGTGTATGACTGGATTATAACTGACCCTTCACTCTTGAAGGCACAAAGGACTGGCCTAAGGTCAATTAAGACACTAGGAGTAATTCTTTGTGCCAGAATGAGACACTATTAATGCTGAAAGTTTCATTTTTCTTTTGTCAGAAAGATCAGAATCGGTGACTTCATAGCAAGACCACTGATGCTGTGAAGAACTCACACACAGAAAGATCCAGGATGGAGGTTGTTGGATCAAGAAAAGGCAGATACTGCAGTAGAATATGGTGCAGCAATCAGTTGTTTCCACCTGAATCTATACATGGCAAGGAATCAGTCCCTTTCGCTTGTTCAGAAAAAGGATGCCCCTACACCTACAGGCAGAGGACCACCCAGACATCCTTTTTTCCCCAGAGAGTTTATTCATAAATGGATAAACTTTTCTCCTGAATGTTTAGCCATAAGTCCACAAATTAAGCAAGTGAAACTGTGAGTTGCAAGCATGATGCCACCAAGTTTCAGGCAGAGTCTGTTTCCTAGAGTGTACACAGAGCACACCACTCCCAACACTGCCAGGTACACATAGAGAAAATGCTTAATGAATGTACAATTGATACAAAAATGCTAAGGAAATGGTCAGGGTATAATTTTACTGGGTAAAGGAAAAATCCAGCTAATGATAATAATACAAAGCAATTAAGTGGTAATCTGGAATGCTAAAGGGGCACTCCAAGCAATTGCAATGGACACATACTACAGAAATTTTCTAAAAAGTGCTGCTTCTGTTGAAGTCAATGGTAGTTCTACAAGTGGCTGTATTTTGAGATGGCTTGGCTTCTTTCCTGGACAGAATCACTTCAACTTTTTGTAAGATAATTACAAAAATAATAAAATCCTCCGCTGGTCTCCAGCAACTGCTGCATTTTTTCCTGTGATAAAATATTAAGTAGGGAATGACAAATCTGCTTAGAAAATAAAACAGTGTTCCTTTGCCCAGCCCCTCAAAAGCAAACAAAACTATGCCTCATCCAAGCAAATATTAAAAGAAGGTTTGGTATGTTATACTTTTTTCTTTTAATGCATAACCTCTTTCCATATTTTTTTTTTCAAAATAGCATGGGCAATATAGTTATTGCAATGTTTCTAGCCCAAGCCTAAGGCATAAGTGTGAAATCTTACAGAAAAGCTTTCTACTGTAAAATGCTAAACTCTGTTTTCAACCTTAAGTATATTGGACAAAGATTTTCCAGGGCCAGCACATCAAATACTCACACTTTCTTCATATACTTTATGAAAAGACATCTTTTACAACAAAAGCTAATGGTAACTCATACTGTCAAAATATTTCTCTACATTGAAGTGAGAGAAAAAAAGCCAAGTTGTCACTTCTTTCTAATTGTGTGTGTCTGGTAATGTCTAGAACAAGGGTCAGCAGCCTGCAGCACATGCACAGATTCAGCATTTAGCACACAGCATAGCACAAAGGTTGAGTGGGGTCAGGAACCAGGAGCAGGTGGAATCTCAGAAAGGCAACAGCTCCCAGGTTTTAACTCCTAGTTTCCAGCAGCTGCTCCAGTGATCAGCTAGTAAGCAGGGTCTTGACCTTTTGAAGGCATGTTCATACCCAAGGATTCTATCCTCTGGCTTTGGCACAGAGATCTGCCACTACAGCACTGACTGCCCAACACATGTTGCAGCCACTGAGCTGCAGCACTTCCCCTGGTTTGGCATTCCTGCTCTGGCAAAGCAGAGTTAACAGCTGGGATGTCTCTTCCTTTAATTGTCCTTGAGCTGAAACTTGCTTTGCATTCCTTTCAACTACTACAAGCAAACCAGCTCACTCTAGGAAGTACTGATATATACAAAATATAACTTGCCTTTTGAAGGAACCCCAAGCATTTCCATATACATGCCAAGAAATCACAGTATACATCAAATGCTGAGCTGTGCAGATCCATTACTCTGGCATTTATCCTGAACTCTTCCGTAAAAAGCCCTCCAACTACACATTAAACAGCTAAACTACCTCCTTTTTTTTTATTTTTTCCCCTAAGCTCCTGAAACCAGAACTAGTAAAAAAAAAAAAAGGGTAGTCCAGGATAATGGAACATCAAAGAACAATTAAAACCCCCTCAATTTTGAAATCAGAAACATTTACGTTACTTGTATAAAGAAGACAAGATAAAAATACAGTCAAGCATTGCCAGCATTTCTGCCAGTGCTTCTACAATAATGGCGAACTAGGGGCAAAATAACCCTATCAGTCATTTTTCTGAGAAGCTGCAAGGATTAACATTCCCTCTCTATTTTTTAAATACTTGGGAGATACTCAAATGCAACAAAAATGAGTTTAAGCTGGACAGAAAAAAAAGCTATTTTCTTTGCACACAGTAAAATATTGGTAATAGGCAATTAAAAAAAAAAAGGACAACTCCTGCATGATTTGAAGTTCAATCAAAATGTTCCATTAAAAATGAAAACACAGGGAACCTTTGCTGGTGCGTGTAAAGGTAATGAGTCTGTACAGTGTAATGCTGGTAAACAAAATGTTACTGTTTTCAAACCCAGCAGTAAAGAAAGCAATTGCTTTTTGATATCAGCCTGCACATTGTGTTGGATGGCTCTGACTCAGTTCTAGGAAACAATTTGCGTCCAGCATTGTAGTGTCCTAGAACTATAAACTATGGAAACCATTAAAATATTAACATTTTCCACCAATAAATATGAAAACTGAATGTGTACATAGCTTGCTCTGTACACTACAGCAAGTACCATAAAACTCTAAAATTAGACATTCTAAGTTACATTCATAACTAAGAGAGCAATACTCTATAATCCAAAAAAACAGGTGAAAAAATTAAATAATAAATAAGAAAATTATTTGCTGACATAGTAAGTGAAGTTTTGTTTTCCACATACCACTTACGGTTCAAACCCCAACATTTCATGAAGTTTAAATTCATCAAAAAACTTACAAGTCATTATTTTCTTTACTATCATTATTCTATATTATTATAAATAATAATATATTATTATACCTGCTATCTCTTCCTCAGCACAATCGTCACCTGAGATAGGTAGAATTTCAGCCAGCCTTATATTAGCAACATCAACCATGCTATAAAGTCTCACAATTTGCTGACCCAAATATTACTTTCACCCTTTTAAGCTTGAACTGTGGCAGCTGAAGAGCAAATGCAGGTCAGCTGCTGTTGTGGCTGCTACATCATGGTAAGTTCCAGCTGAGGTGAACTGCTGAATGATTCTTAAATGGTGTCAACTGGAGTTGTCAGGAGATCATAAGCCAGAGCCCCAAGCAATTTGATTAGAATCAGAGAGTAACTGGATTAGCAGAACTACTGAATTAGTGTTTGATGAGCTGCACAATTCATGTGAATCTTCATTGCACTGCTGGCTCTCAGACCTGCAACATGAATTACCATCCACCCCTCCATGTGCCAGGCAACTCAAACCTCATTTTATACAAACATTTGTGCGAAGGTTTGCATTGAAACTGGCGAAAAAATCAAAACTATGCCCCAATCTAGCAATTCAATAAAGATGCTTGCCAACTCTTACGTTCTCATTATTTTTTCTTCTTTCATTTTAATCAACAGGCAAAGTTGGGAGACACTCTCTCCTAGAGGCAAGGTGCAATCAGGCAGCTGGTGGTAGTACCTTGCCTCTGGGAGACGTGAAAGACTTACAGAGCCCAGCACACAAGAAATGCTGTGTTCAGTGAGAGAAAGGCAGGAACTGCACATTTGGCAATGCCTTGCCTCTCTGGGAGCCTGTTTGCCACCTAGGTTGTCACACATCGGTCTGTAACACTGAAAAAAATCATGCACAGAAGGCAGGCAAACTGTTCTCCTCAAGCGGCCGCAGGGAGCAGGCCCAGCGAGGTAAGCCATGTCCAGTACTTTCTGACCATCAAATACTGGCACAATGCTTCTGGCAGGGCAGTCCAAGCCCCAAACTTCTCTCTCATACTCTGCAAGCTACAGGGGGGCCTATTCAGGTTTTAGTCATACTCCAGGCAAAGCTGAAGATTCCTTCCAATCATGGCTGGCTGGACTTCCTGTCAAGAATTACAGTGAATTAAATAAAGAAACACAACTTTTGGCTTTCATGGCAAATATAAAATAAACATTTAAAATTAACTGGCTTTTTTTGAAGTGCCAAAAGGGCTCCTTTTGCAGTTCCTTTTTAGAAATGAAGCTGCCTGTTTCTAAATTTCAGTCAACAAGCTTAGATTCCAAACTCAAAAGCGTTACTGTAGATTTTCGTATTTGTAATGATCAAAATGCAACTTGAAAAAACTACAGTGACATCAACTCAGCTATGAAACAGGATTGCAGTTAAAGCTTTATCTGCCTCCATCCCTACAATTATTCCAATGGAGAAAGATGGAGTAAGTTATGTTACTATTTATAGTAAAAGGAAATGATAAATATGAGTGCTTAGTAAATAGTAGGCAATAGAGAAAATACAGTAATTTGGAGTTATGTCTTCACTAATATCTAGTAATTCACAGGTGGCATGTTACATCTGTGTGCTGTATTTTATTTGACATGTTCACAATCCTTTTTAAGTCAGTCACAAATCCAAACACAGTTAGCAGACAGGGTATTTAATAAAAACAGATTTATAAAACTATTACTGTGTGAAACAGCATTTCACCTATTAAATTTTTCTAATACATAACCAGCTATTCAAATCAATAGAGGAAGAAAAACAAGAAATAATGAAGCTATGAGAAAATAATTGAGATGTTATCAAAGCTATAAATACATCAAACATTTCTGATGATATCAAAATGCACTCTATGTGTTTTTCCTTTTTTTTTTTTCACAAAACCTTTCCCGATATTTACAGCTCCTAATCATTCATTCTATAAATACAGCTCAGTTGACTAAGGCTGCAATGTGCTAAGATGCAGTAACGTTTCAAATTCATACATGAAACAATTTGGAAGCTTCCCCCAGGCACTGGCGGCTGCGGCTCCTGCTGCTCCGCTACCCACAATCCCCCCATTTACCTGCTCGCTGGGCTGCCTCAGCCCTGGTCAGGAAGTGGTAAAGCTGATCCAGCTTATCAGGCTGCTCCTCCAGGGACTTCTCATGCCATATGGCTGACCCAGGCCCTGCAGCCTCCCTCAAGGCATTCCACTTCTGGATCAGAGTGAGGAGCTCAGAGAAGGACTTGTGATAACCCCGGCGCAGCATGTCTATGCAGATGTTCTTCTTGTATGAATTCCTGTAACTGGGAATAAGAAAGGGAGATTTTAAGCCTTTAAACCTGTATTCTGTTCTCCACCTCACCAAATAAGTGCAGATAACTACAACAGCTTTCAAGAAGAGACCTCTGCAGTTCAGCAGCAGGGACTGGATATTATTTCCCCTGCTCAAAAAGAGATCTGCTAAAATATGATTGCAAATGCAAACATGGCAATAATGAATAAATACCAATATATACATTGAAAACACAGTAAAAAATACGCTGGCATTCTTTAGCTGGTATTTGGTAAAAAAGGCTGACTGATGGGAAACCCGCCCCCCCATCATGTTTACATTAGTTCATGAAAACACAATGAACTCTTAGCTTGCTTTAAGACAGTGCACGGGGAAAATTGAGGCACATTCCACATGTCAAAACAATGTGTATGTTGTTACAAATATATTGTTATTTATAACATTGTTATTATGTGTTACACATATGTTGTTATATGTTATACGTATATGTTGTTATATACACACATTAAATAGTTTTGCTGTAGGACAGGATGGCTTGGTTTAAAAATGCCAAACAAATGCTATGCCAGAAACATAATCATTAGATACTGTTTTGCTTCTGTTTAGCATATAACTTCAGCTGGTTTGCTGATGCAAAAGTTTGATTATTTCTCCCTAATTTTACAATCAAATGATGCTATGGTGAATTTTTATTGAAGTTATTGCCTTCATAAGCTCTGATAAGATGTACATATCAAAAAGTTGGGTAATCAAATACTCTCAAGTGGTACTACACCTTTTGAAGCATTATTTACGGAAATAATAAAAATATTTCTTTTATATGGCATGAAACAATCATTGTGTCCTATTCTGGAGAAAACTATGAGTCCCGTGGGACTGCAGCACAAAGGTGCAGATGTAAAGGCTCACAGGGAGGGGTGTCCAGTGTGGGAAAACAAACCTTTACCCCAGTAAAATGGCAACGACCAAGATGTGTTACCTTTATCTTGTATATTCCATTAAGTTTCCAAACTGTTTTCAAGACTGTCCTTTTAGATTAAAATACATTTAAATTCAAATTACCTCAGCTTTGAAATAAATATGGAATTCTGAAAACTGAGATTTATAGTGTATGTAATAAATTCAGGTGTAAAAAATAACAGCTGAATGAGACTAATACTTGGAGCCTAAAAAGAACGACTGCAATGCTTTAACAATGTTGATAAGATAGAAGCGATGTGAAAAACTTCTTAGATATCAGTGAAAAGGACAATGAAATAGCAATGTAAGATGTAGGAAGCAAATAATCTGCATTATTTCATGTTTGACATAATTAAAATCTCTCACCACACATATGCACATTAACCCTTCACGTGTATTTTTCACATTTCAGTTGTAGAACTGAGCACAAAAATATTAAACAATCCTGATACAATTTAGACCAGACAGTACTGAATTTGTGTTTAATATATAGACAGTTTTTTTGAGATTGAAAATCACACTTTTCTCACACAGATAAGGGAAAAGATATAACTATTCTGCACCAGAAAATATTTGCAACTTATATATTAGAAAAATAAATGAGAAATATGTTTAGACATTTAAATTTTAATTTGCTAGAGTATGCTATATTTGACATATACCAAATGTACAGTATATAGCTTCAAAATACTGTAAAGATACTGTACTAATACCATGCAATGTATTCTCTATTTTTTTATATGGAATACCTTTTTCTTTCCTGTTTAAAAATTCTATGTAACTAAAAAAAACCCTGAAGAGTATAGGTGAAAAATTCTTACCAACTTCCAAAGGCCTAGGAGTGAATCCTATGGTAATATAACTCAGAGAAGTGGAATAACAACCTGCATAGCAGGCACACACACATGCCTATTTATTTATACAATGTGATCTATATATGTTTGTATGTGTGTATGCATTAGATCATTAGATGTACTGGAAGTAAACAAGGAAGTAGTGCTAAAAGGTATCAGCAGTCAGTACCCAAAATGTCATTCAGGTAATTTTTAACACTCACTGCACGCTCACTGGGCATAGAACAAATATTCCTAGAAACAGAAAAACTGTGTCCGTGTAATATGTTATTTTCTGTAGACTGATGTATTTTAGTTGAAGTCAAAGCACATTTTCCTCACGAGAAAGCATTATTAGCAAACCAATACCAGAAAACAAAGCACTCAGTAAAACATGTCAGTTTTAAAAATCAGTGTCAAGAGTGTTTTAATAAATCCCATCCCAATTAATCAAGAAATTGAAATAATGCTGACGTAATCCTACTGTGCTGAGCACATTTTTTTTTCTGAGGCAAAGAGGACTGATTTTAGCACACAAGCAATGAAGCCCTTCAAATTTAGTGGCATAAAAATAAAAGTAATCTCAGTTATAATACACAAAGCACACAATAATAATACTATTGCTTCCTTAAGTTGCTGTAATATACGAGCCTAAAGTGACTGATCACACACAAACAATAAAATAGGGGAAGAGATTAATGGTATTATGGGGATAAATGCTATTTGTATCACCTAAAAGAGCTTGACACTGCAGTGAATTCTAAAATCGTTACAGTTATCAAAGTGCTTCCAGGTGAGAATTCTGGTGTCGTTTTTTTCCCCATCAAACAGTTCTTTTGAACAGAAGTGTGGGGTAGGTGACAGCAGTAAAGTTTTCATGATACCTTGACATAAACTACAAATCCTCAATCCTCAAAATCCTTTCCATCCTGCTTTTTATGATGTCATGCAGCATGCAAAATCCAAGGTTATATTTTAGATAACCAAAGATTAGTTGATTTCTAATGTCAATATCAAAACGTGATATCTAAGGCTCCTTCCAACTCAGGATACGCTCTGATTTTATGATTTATTTTATAAAATCCCACTGTTAACACTAGTGTAGTATTTTTCTACATTAATAAGCAACCTTACACTAAACACTTTGAACCTTACTACCTAATAAGTTATGATTTATTGTTAAACAAGCGAGTTGATTTTTCTGCATTCGCCTGCGCCGACTTGAGGCTTCCTTTGAACAATTATGTTATTTCCAGGAACGAAATGAGAAAAGACTGCCCTTTGCTCTGCTCGGAGCGGAGCCGTTCACGGGGTTTAATGGTCTCTGGGGGCATCTACTGGAAATGTGGGAAACTGCAGGCAGGATGCGCGGATCCCGGGGCAGAACAAAGGCCACCGGCCGTACCACGGCACAGGGCGAGGGGCCACCAAGGCACTCGTCTGGCCCGCACGGTCGCCTGCAAGCCGTGGAATGTGTCGGACCAGAGCGAGCAGACAGCGCTGTAATGTCAGCCGGGTTTCATTTTAACACTGAATGTGATGTGACTGCAAACCCAAAGTCCTCCCTCCCCTAGGGTGATCATGAGATCACACCAGAGAAAAAGGTTTCAGATGGATTTTTCTTAAAGCAAACTATTTTTTTTAATGACATCTGGAGCATCTCTATGTATTTATGGTTAAAAGACACCAATTAATCTGGTTTTCATTTAAAGCAGAATTGGTTTGGGTTTTTTAATCCATGAAACTCAACAGATGAGAACCACAGCACTTCTCACAAAGCCAGCTGATGCTGAGAATCCCCCGTTCCTCTGCCTGTGCGCTCATTTCTGTCATTGCTGAAACCCCGCGATGTTGCTAAATGTTTATTTACACAGGCTGGGCAGTGAGCTCCAGGTGGATCTGATCCACACCAGCAGTTAGTGTGATGCAGTGCTCTATCAGAAAGTGCTGAAAGATTCTGTGAGCTTGAGAGTCTCCGTGTCATGATGGGGGTTGTGTGTCACAGGAGTTTTCAGCACCAAATAAATAACAACCAAACGCTAAAGTTGCCATTTTAGTGGCACCATGGTACAGGTGATGATTTTGTGCCGTGTAATATCACATGGGTGGAAGGAGCCACTTACTGAATTGTGGATCTGTGAGCTTGAAAAGACACTGCTGTTGTTAACGCTGGGCTTAATATAAGTGTACCCAGATATTGCTACAGGCATTTTAATTTTTTATTAAATTATACAGCTACTTCACTAATTTACTTATATGGATTTCTTTTTGTATTATCATTGCTATTACAAAATGATCTAGAGTCATGCTGAGAAATCATGGGAATTTCATTCACTGCCTTTACCAGTGCAAAAATAATAAATAGTAAACCTTCAGTGAGATTAATGAAATTATGCTGTTGTTCCAGTCTTAAAGACTTTCCTATGTTATGGTGTTGCACTTTTACAAGACCCTTAAGCAATGCTGGGAGATCAGCACAGCACCACACAATGTTCCCTTTAACTTAAAATCCTCCACAATAAGGCTATTTGCATTCTACCCTTTGCACTGAAGGACAGGACAGAGAAAGGAAATGAAGAGGCCAAGAGGCAGGTATTGGTGTTAGAAATAATCAAAATAGTATAGCATAACAGAATTGTTTATCTGGAGCTTAATTCTCCATGCCTGCTGTCTGATGTGGTCAATTACAGACATGCAAAATAAGTCCAAAAGACTACTGTTTTCAGATGGCAAATTTATATATATATAAATATATATTTTTTTAATATCAAGTTTCATATATTTAGATTTTGTATGTCTTAATTAGTACTTCCAGTTAATTCCAGCTGCTGATTACAATACAAGTAGCTGTATTGTACTGTAGAAATCCCATTTTGTAAAGAACAAAATGGCATGGATTAAACAACGATAGTATATAAAATATTAAAGTGTACTTCCAGTGTAAAATAATTACTCTACCAATTATTATAATGTTTAAAAACTGTATTCAAATAGGTTTCATCCACTTGGGATTTCCTTCTGCAGTTGGCAAGTCAATGACTGATATAAATGCCTTAGATAAGCATCACAAAATTATGAAAAAATAATCAAGATATTTTTGCTTAAGTTTATTTAAACAAATTTATTTTACTCTCCCCATTTCCTGTCTATAAATCTACAAGAAAATTAAAATTACATAAAGTATGTGAACACTTAGCTACTTTTTGTTTAACCTATATGAAAAAACCACAGTATAAACATAGGGATATCAGAATTTCCTCCCTAAAATTTGAAAAATATATGCATTAAATAAAAATAAATACAGTACATAAACGACAAAAAAAGCCAAATACGCTGTAAGAATTTGTAAGTACAGGCTTCTCTGCCTAGGAACTGAAACAGGAATTACTATTTAATTATAGCTGGACAGCCAAAAAACAAGAACGGTTTTGCAATACCGTTGGTGACCCATGCCTAAAATTAGTTAAAGTTTGTGCAGGCAACTACTGAACACAGAAAGTGCTCATGCAAATGCTTGGTAAATAGGGAAGGTGAGGATTTGCCTTCAGCACCCAGGTTCCAGTGGTGTCAACCCCTGCACTCACATTGCTGATGTCTACACTGCCACGTTCCTGGGCTGCAACCCACCAAAGGTGGGCACACAGCTGACTTAAAAATACATCCAAGTCCTGTGATATCCCAATTCTGTGTGGAATTTTACCCACATAAGTATTCTGGTAAGTCAAGCCCTTAGACGGTCCAGGCACTCAGCACATTTCACCACGTACTGCTACTGATACAAAGCTATTTAACTGCATCAGGGCACAACCTCTTTAATCCCGGTTTAAAGACTGTCCGTTTAAATACTTTTCTTTTAATGAAATATTTACTGGATGGTAATATGTTAAATTGTAGACTATAGTAATCTCATTAAAAAAAGATATGACAGTACAGTAAATGCCATTAAGCAGTAATAGACAGCTTACATTTCAGAATATTTTACTACTAAGGCTGAGAGTTAAATTTCATTGGGGTGGGGTGCCTGCTTTTTAATTCCAAACCGCAAACTTGAAATAGCTAATATCCGAGTATAAAAAAGAATAAAATCCACAAACCCTCAAATGTTATAAAAAGGATTTTCTATTCTATTTATAAATAAAAAAATATTTCATGGCAATTTGTGCACATCGTGGGAGGGAAAAACATCACTTGCAATTGACTTGTAACAAAACAGATTTTTTAAAGAAGAAAAGCTTTATGGAGCTATGTATCCAGAAATCTTAATAGAAAGATGAAAATAAAGCATATATAAAAAAAGAGATGTAGGTACTTTATACCATATATATATAGGTACAAGAACTTTCATCTTTAGCAAGGCAGTGTTTTTCATCTCCTGCCTCAGTCACTGGATTGTTGTCAATCCATACTTTAACCTAAACCACGCAATCAAAGGGGGATGGATACCCTGTCAGTAGGATCCCACAAAGAACACATATATTGGATTCACTTCCTTTTGTTCAAAGCTACATAAAATGAAAAATTAATCAATTATAAACATCAAAGGATGACACAGAAAAAGTATTTTAAAATGAATGTAAGTACTGTAATAATTAAGAATCCTCATTAACCCAGAAAATGGAAATGTAAATTTAGCAATGAACTTTTGAAACATTCTGTCCCTAAACATAAATACAAAGAAAAACATCTTTATTTAAAGATAAAACAGCTACCCTTATAAAAATGTTCATCATAAAAAAGTACACACACCTGTGATTATTTCAAGCATAATCAGAAGAAAACTATCTTCATTAGTCTTTCTGCTTTTCTTTCTAAATTATCAATCTCCCTTAACAAAAAGTAATTCCAAACATATTTTATGAACTACTATTTATCAAAATGAAGTATTTCTCAACGTCCCTCTTTTATTTCAGAGTTGACCTGATGGACTGAGAGCTAGAAACATGTGAGTTTGGAATCCTTCCCATTTGACTTGCATGATATCAAAGCAGTTGTTAAATTTCTCTGCAAGTTTCTTTCACAGTGTACAAGACAGATAAACATAATTATTTACTTCTTATATCTTCTCAAGCTGATGTTACGAAATATCATAAAACCCTATACAAGGCTCTGCATTTATTGCAGTATTGATATGAACAATTCCCACAGCACTTTTGCTTTTGTTTAGGATATCTCTTATTCAAGTCCCCAGCTGAACTGACTCAGTAGGATAAGGACAAATGGACCACATGGAGACTGAGAAGAAAGGAAAAGCAAGGATTTTACACAATGCAGGATTCACTGTGAAAATTATTGGGAAGTCATGACTGTACCAGGGCAGATAGACAATCTTTTTTTTCTCAGACTCTTTTTGTGTGTTAGAGATGCTTCACCTTTATGGAGTGCTTTAAAAATAGAAGTCAGTTGTGTATTGCTTGTACATTATCTTCAGTAGTAAATATTGTTGAACTATTGAGAAATGAAAGCACTAAAAAACTGTAAGACCAAACTTAGTAAAAACAACAAGTTACATTAAAAAAAAAAACTTCAGCTCACTGTGTTCTTCTTTATTAAAATATGTCATGTATTTTATCTTTGCAAGAGTTTGATGAGTTTTTGCAAGTAAAATTCTGTTTCCTCTATACTTGCTAATAGTCATGAGAATCTGTAGTTTGCACCTTCGCATTAAAAATGTATTGTATTTTTTGAAATTATTCACCCCGCCTTTTATCCAGATCATGTCTTTGAAAGGAGGAAGTAGATAATAAATGGAATAATTCATGATTTCCCATTAAATATGAAACTTTCTTTTGCAGAGTTTAGAAAATGAAGTTCTACATAACGTACAGAAGTTGATTAGAACTTTTTTTAACCTTTTCAAGAAAAATCTTTCACATTACACAAATGCACAGAGAAGTTTCTTTAGGAAAGGCAAACCATTCGCTTCCTACACAGTTCTGTTCTTCAGATCACTGCCTAATTACACTAAATAATATGCTTATCAGGCCCAAAATTCACAGAGATCATTCACTTGACCAAAAAGAATGTGTGCCTCTAAGTGCTAAAATCTCCTTTTGAAAGTTGTTTAATAAACATTGAATCCTGGTCACGGCAAGCAAGATTGTTAGGAATTATTCAGACTGAAAAAAATACATATTTAAATAATATTGTGAAAGAAATTTAAAATTTATCATCTAGCTCACTAAGTGACTTGTACCATCTCCCTTTCCACAACCAGCAGGGAGTTTGGGATAGAGTGCCTTAATTTAAAATTTCTTTTACCATGAAAGGATAAATTTCTTTGGTTCTGATTTACCCTCTTCCATAGTTCTTAGTATCTGAAAGTGAAGAAATACCTTCATAAAATGTAAATGAGTTTACACAACATTCCACCAGTTTTCAACCAGAGTAATGTGAACAAAGCAAGCTATAAGGTGCTTACAGGTCCTATCCAAAGACTGACATCAGGAAGAACAGCAAAATCTTGCTAGGACTGAACAGGAAAGGGAAAGAAGTTTACTTCTTTCTCTGTTTGCTGCTATGTCCTTCTTCAGCTGCCTTGAGCTTGCCTCCCTCCCTCTGTCCTCACAGCATTGTATGCAGAAGAAATGGAAGCAGCTCACAGCAGTGCATCACTGGAACCAAATACTGTGCAATCAAGGGCTGAAATACCAGGGAAAAGCAGAATCTGCACCTACATTTTATCTGTCTGCATTCCAAACTTCCTTTTGCAAGCTTGCTAGTAATAGCAGCTCTACCTCCTTCTTCCTTGCCTTAATCCCATATCAACAAGATATGTCTCCTTACCCCTATTCTTGGCAGTGCCCCTCTTCTGTCCCTTGAGAGCCTCACTTAACACAGAAATGGTCAAATCCACCTTGCAATACAAAATCCCCACACCTAAATTAAGCCCTTCAAATTCGGAAGCCCCAGTAAAGATTCCAGATTGGGAAAAAAAAAAAACATGGCAATATGATGTCAATCAAAAAAAGGTCCCCATCTATTTTTAGAGTAACCTAAGAAGTTACCCTACTAATTCATGTGGTAGAGGTCACAGCTACCAAAGCTATGGGTTAATTGAATCCCCAACCAGCTATTTGTGTTCAGCTTCCTTAAAGCACTGGTCCATCAATGCAAAAGATGAGAATACAGACAGATAAAGAAGCAAATAAATCAAAAACTGAGTACTGAAACTTCATGATTTAAATAACTTACAAACAAAGGACAAGGTCAGAAAAATCTCAGTCTAATAATAGGGCTTATTGGTCCACCATGGCTAGGATGAAAATACAGAACAAAACACTCTTCATACTAGGTGTTCTCCTCTCCATCAGCCCAGAACCCCCATTTTTCTCCCTCAGTGAACGCTCCAGATCATCCTGGCCTCTAGTCAGGTGAGGAAGTTTCTCCCTCTTTAGTCCTGGAGGACAGATCGGGCTGAGTATTCAAAGATCGACTGGTAGAAGACGTACTGATGTAGGAAAGAAGTAATTTATTTCCACAAACTCATCTAGAACTTAATGCCTCATAAATTTTCCCACATATTTTTTTTCTGAACTCTACCTAGCTGATGCTGACACTGAAAAGAGCAGAAACTTGGGGAGGGTAGTAAATAATTTGTCTCTGACTGAAGAATGGAAAAATAATCTTTTATCAGATGGCAGGAGATTTAAAATGGATCCTGGACCACTTCTGTTCTGAACTTGACAGCTTCCTGTAAAAATGCTGCCTCAGGAATCAGTTTCTAAGACTTCTACTTTATCCTTTTCAGAGCTTTCAAAAACCTGCAGTTCTGCAGTGTGGGACTGAGTGGTAAATGTACATGCCTACACCTGAGCTCGTCACCCTACAATCTCTCTTTAAGCAATGGAGAGAAATAGGTGCTTCAAAAGTATAATCCACTTTATTCTAAAGCTCTTGTCTGGATCCTAAAAGATGGGGCTCAACTAATCACGTGACTGGGGTTATTAACCTAGATCAGTTAAACTTGGGTGAAAGCCCCTTTGCTCTTTTTGCAGGGAGTTTATAAAAGCTATACTTCACTATATTCATCAGTCATCACTGCTAGAGCAGAAATTTTATGTTCCATTTTGCAGTCTACAATCTGCAAAGCAGTTTAATGATCCATCTTCCCAGTGTTGGCAGAGATGGCCAACAACTGCTCTGGGGGACACAGCCCACCTGAGAATTAAAGCCTTTGCCTTTTTCTGTTGCAGCTGATCTTAAAGTGGGCCAGCCATTGGAGAATTCTAAGCAGAACAGCCCACTACTGTATCTCAAAAACATCTGACAGAATGCGTGTAAGAGAATCTTGTCTCCTGCCTGGAAAATGTAATCTCAGAGCCTGTCTTTACTGACACAGATTTATCAAGCAAGCTTTCCACAGCACACTGATCCACTGCTCATGAGACAGAAAACACAAATACAAATTCTCTGCATACCTAGGTAAGCCCTTGCCATCTCTGTATACTAATTTGGATTTCATCTGACCACCAGAGTCTTGAGGACAGTAGAACTCCACCACTCAACTCAAATGTATTTTAAATACATGTAGTAACTTCACTATTTGTTACACCTAAGCAAAGCTGTTCCTCTCATCAAATACATTTCAAAGTCTCTCTTTCTAGTCTTCAACTGTTTTTTGATGACATGGTCCTCTTTGGACAATTGTCATTTGTATGAAGAGGAGAGAACTTGATCTTTCTGGCCCTGACAAAGAGATCAGGAAACAAGAACGACAACATCAAATTCTGGCAAATTTTAGGCTCTAAACTCATTTGAAGACTCAATCCTGGAATCAACCTCTTGATGAAAAATGCTTTACTTCACAGTTCATCGTGAACTTCTTGACTCTTAGTTCAGTCAAAAGAACTATTTTTAATTTTTACTGCAATCTGATTTTGAGCCGTTAATGACTTGGTGAGTCAGGACTAAGAACAGAAAGTTTCAGGGAAAGCACACTGGAGGCCACTGGAGTCAGCCAACCTCCTTGTTCAAATGCCTAATTCTGCGGCAAGAAAGCACTCACGTTCTGCATTAATGGAAGTTTTACTTTTTTTCCATTTCTAGATCCTTGCACCACATTCACTTCTTATTTCAAGTTAAAATCTTTGAGAAGGAAGCAAAACAAAATCAATGAAAAAACAAAGCAATATCCTGTTTTAATATCATTAAAGTACTATCTCTCTTAAGCACTATTTTTTTCTCCCTCTTCTATCATATCAACCTGGGACAAAAAATTATTACAAAGAAAAAAGAATGAAAAACATGTCCTCATTTTTCCACAGAAAAAAAAGAGATTATATCATGAACACACTTAATGGAATTCTTCTCTTTTCCTGTAGTTTGGAAAACAATACAACATTATATAATACAAGAATAACTGCAACCTTTTTCCTTCAATAGTACATCTCAATTTTAAGGAATATTGTGAAGGATAGAATTTTAGATAAAAGATTGAAAGAATGTTGCTTTTTTCCATAAGTGTAATACTACCTATACATTCCTTTATTTAGAAGATAGTAAACTTGTTATTTGCCTACCACACACTTTTAAAAAAGGCTGTTTAATATTAAGCAGGAGTGCGGTTACAGGAATTTGTATTGATGAAATAATCACTGGCATATTAAGTTAACTTCCATATTAAACAGAAGTACAGATATTTATGTGTCAGAGGAAGGAAATGCAGTCCTTTTACAAAGAAGTGTAATAATCTACTTCTGAAATGGAAACTATATTGGAAAACTACACAGCATATTATGAGCCATCTCTCCTATTTTTAAAATAATAACACCCGTTGTCTGCTGAGACGGACCAAGCATTACACTGATTTCACTAGGATCATTTACAGACATGGCATTGCCTTACTTTATAAATTGGTTTTAAATTACATTTGATGCATTTAGCTTTTTCTAACTAGATTAGCACAGTACTAATATAACTGTGTAGTTAATTTGCTACCTTTTGTTTGCTCTCAAATGATTTTGTCAAGGTTATGGAAGAGCATTAGTAAATTATATCTAGAGAGAGAAATTTCATAACTGCTGATCTATTATCAAAAGCTAAAATTCCAAGAAGAATTAAATGCACAGAACATGAATGTAACCTTTTAAAATAGGTACTTAAAAAATCTCCACAGAAATAAGCCAGGATACATATGATAACTCAGTTTAATCTTCTAAGAGGCTTTGGTAACTTTGGAAAAACAGCCTCTTACAAAACGGAAAGGGAACTCCACTTTGTGTAGGTATTGAAGAAGAGATGATAAAATTCCTGCTTCATTGTGGATGTCCTTGCTGGTTTCCTTTTCCACAGTGTCCAGACTCAGGGTTTGGATACACAAACATCATTTAGGAGGGTTTTTTGCAATTTTTTTTGTTTGTTTGTGGTTTTGTTTGGTTTTTTTAATAGCAGTGAAAAGCTGACCTGACCGAATCAGAGCTGTAAAATGCACTTTGAAGACCCAAGGCCTTCCTAAAATAGCAGTGACTTCCAGTGTAATCACCTCAGAGAGAACACTTGCTTCCCTGGCATGGTGTGTGGAAGTCCACTGGAGCTGATGACTGAAACAGCTCCCCGGGAAGGCAACCCAGCCCGTGCCAATTGTTGGAGTGTAATGAGTAGAGCAGCCACAGCTGGCACGGAACCAGGGTGACAGTAAGGGAAGGTACTTAGTTCTGTGCTTGCTCCCCGAGGTCTGATACTCCTAGTAATTTTCTAGATTTCAACGTGGAAGTTTTTATGCAAGGTTTGCTGGCACATTCTTAGGCTAGGAAGGAGAAAAGAAGCATGTTTTGCAAGAAACTAGCTGGTGGAATTCCTGTCTGACTGATAGAATGTTTTTATGCTGCAAGGGTGATGTTGCAATATTCATTGTTAAGGTGCCTAGAGCCCTTGTATATGCATCCTTTTATTATTTAAATATTGAAATAAATAAATCAGCTCACTTAAGCAACCAGCAATTCAGTTTGTTAGAATTCTTTCATTAATTTTGATGGTGCTGAACCCCAGATCTGTTAAAAGACTCCAGAAGAATAAGTCAGTCATAGTCTCTTGTAACTTCTAAATGTAAATACCTCAGCTGTAAGAAATCAAAAGTTATCTAGATTTCTTTCATTCACTGGGTTTTTAAATAACTAATGGGGTATTAAATGCTTCACCACAGAAGTCAGCACTTGGGCTTAGCTAAATAGTAATTCAAAATTACAAGAACGTGTATGTCGGTACACTAAGCTCCCACCCCAAAGGAGATATTTCACAAAGGCTCAGAAAAAAAAAGAGGAAGGAAAAAAAAAAGGCAGCACAATATAATAATTACTGACACAATCTTAACAATAATGTTACAAATCTGATCTAATTGGTAAATATACAAATTAGTAAAACCAAGGAGATAAATGCTTTGATATATTTAACATCAGGAGAAATGAACCATCATTATTTAATATCAACTTCAATTTTTAAATGCCAAGTTCCACTAAAAAGGGTAGGGCCTAGGGAACTTTAAATTTAAATGACTATGATGACTAGAAACAAAGGAAACAATAAACTTATGGATGTTAAAATGCCTCGAAAAAGCCAACTTACGCGGCAGCTTCTTGTTTTGACACCCCTTTGATATTCTTCGCCAAATAATCATCTATGGCATCTTTGTCTTTGATCAAATGAATCCTAAATTTAAATGAAAAAAATTAAAAGAAACACT
Organism: Struthidea cinerea; assembly: GCA_013397865.1. NCBI lineage: Eukaryota > Metazoa > Chordata > Aves > Passeriformes > Corcoracidae > Struthidea > Struthidea cinerea. Next base: position 996,293 of record VZTI01005470.1, on the reverse strand, counting down.
GTAAGGTGCTAACATAGACTTCTGCAGCATGTATAATATATTATCATTGCCAAGTAGAGCTAAATATTGAAATATTGACAAAGTAATGTATCAGACATTCTATAAGCACATACAAATATCTTTTAAATTTTTTGGTCTGTAGCTATTTCAAATCTTTATTTCTAAAAGAAAACAGAGGTGGTATTAGCTTTCAGGGATCTGGTTATCGGATATTTCTGTCTAAACTAGAGGAAATTGTGTATTAGCTAAATCAATAATAATTGATTAAGCTATCCATATTTAAAATGTTTCCTAAACCAGAACCATTACATTTTTGTATTAACAGTATGGACCAGAGTGGTCCAATCTATTTCATACTTAGCTTCTTCAAAATTAAAAACAAAGTCAAATCAACAAAAGAATTCTCAAATCCAACTCAAAATGTTTTCCTTGGTGCAATGCAATCTTTTAATACTGCTCCTGGCTTTCCACAGTAGAGCAGCATAGTGCAAAAGGTGGTCTACTGAGGGGGCAATCCAAAGGGCATTAAAATAAAGAACAAATATCAGGATGCATGGACCTAAGTTTAAAGTTTGAACTGTGCATCATTTCACCTTTCACTTTAGCCATCATATCTTTGCATCTCCACTCTGATACACATGAGATGCCTGGAAAGGGTAATATGCACTTACTGACCATAAAGTGTATGTAAATAGAATCTGATATCCTGACTGTAGAGGATGTTATCTTTATAAAAGTAATGTGAATTTATTTTTATTCTTCGGAGAAAGAGCATAAAGATTGTCTGGTTAATCACTCAAAGATAAAAGAAATTCAGCACTAGTGTTCCACATAAATCTATTACTTTGCTCTTCCTCTGTCTGTATTACACTGCTGTCTTTCATTACAGTGATGAGAGTAAACTCTTTTCATAATGTTAGCTAATATAAGCGTCATGATCCTTATTGCTCTGAGAATACCAAACACACTTCATGAAGTTCATTTAAATGAAAACAAAATAGCTAAGCAAAGCCGAGATATTTTGACATATCTGTATTTAAAACAATGTAACAGTGAAAACTTCCCTCACAAATAGTGCCTTTAAATTTGTTCCAGAATTTGCTGCTGCTGAGCGGCACCAGCAGAGGCTTGTGCTTCCAGGCTGCACTTAACACAAGCCATAGGAGTTGCTGCTGATCGGCTAAATGTACACCTTATGGATATTGCCATAAAAATTCCCTTATAATCAACACCAAAATGTATTCAATATCAAAATTTTCACATCAAAATAATTACAATTTAGGAAGTTATTCGGAAGAATGGAGAGAAAGTCAAAACCCCCAAACTGAAACAGTGAACTACAACAGGCAAATTCCTATCAGCTTGCTGCAATTTAATCCACACTGCAGTTAGAAACCACCTCACAATGAAACAAAGACTGATGCCTTTCCATTATCTTTACAAAGCTATTTTAATGAATTAAAAAAAAAAATTAAAAGTCATGGGAAAAACCCTTAGAATCATATACAATTTAAAATGCCACCTGCCTTATAGCCAAAGTATAAATGTCTGACTTCTGACTGGTAACACCCTCAAACGTAAAGAAAACTACAGCCAAGGGGAAAAAACATAAGCAAAAACTTGCAAACTAATTACTGTTTACAAAAGTTCTGTAATAACCTGTATGGGACTGATGCAACTACAAACATGGTCATCCATCATACAGAATTGAGCTTACCAAGAATAACAAATACTCATCTCATCCTGGCTGTTATTATCAATGTTAATGTAGCAATAGTACAGAAAAGACAGGCAGGTGATACTTAGGAAAAAATACACTAGGAAATTCCATCAGCTCAAGAAAATCATTATGGCTTCCTATATGCAATGAGAATTAAAAACTTTAAAATTAATTAATTAATTCATCAGTGTGAAGAAAAGAGACTGTGACTTGGAACTGACATTGTTTCTTTATACAGAATTGAGGTGAGGATGGCACTTGCTAAAAGACACTGTTTCTTTTCCTCCAGAAGTTGTCACTTGCTGTTTCTAAGCTGTTTTATCCTTATTTCTCCAGTGTTTCCATAATGACTCACTGTACTTCATAAAGTGTATAAAAAGAGTCCACTTCTCCTGTAAGTTGGCTTCTATTTAATTTTAAATCACTCAGTTATTAAAGAGAAATCCATTTTAATCCGATGGACACCTTCTTTTTTTCTCCCTTTTAATTGTAGAACTTTCCTAAGAGAGAATTTCCTTGCCTCTGATTTTTGTAGTTTTAAACATTGCAAAAGAGCAAATACAATTTGTCACCTCGGCGCAGCTGATTGAAGCTGTTCACAGCAAAAACGATGCTTTGAAAGAGTGAGAGGTACCTACCTTGCAAAGTCTAATGGGGGGCAAAGAGCCTGCTCTATGAACCTGGGATGTTCCCCTGGGCTTTGGAGGACCGCTTGAGGCAACACATTCAATTTAACTAAAACAAACAAACAAAACCAACATTACTTGAAACAACCCCTTCACAGCAATGCAGTTTCTTTTCCTTCTCGTGCTGCTTCCCAGCCCACTCTCTGTTATTTCCAGTGCATTAAAACCCAGCTCCAGTTCCACACAAATCGCAGCACTACTTCAGTAGGACATAATACAAAGGAATGGTCATTATCTAACTTCCCATGGTTTTCTCTCTTTCACTGAGGTGCTGTTGGTTTCTACAGGGACAGCTGATTCAGGAACCATACTTGCATGGGATTCCCTGTGCCTCCTTGAGCTATCTAGGTTCAAGTATTGACAACATTCTAAATTAATACACAATGTGGACAAATGATGGAATATACAGTGTGCAAAGCACCGTGTTAATGTTCAAAATCCTACGTAATCATAATAGAAACAACCTTTTGAAGGATAAAATGTAAGTAATGCTATACTTACAACACAGGGTTTTACTTAAAACAAAGGCCAAAAGCCCCACAGTTATGTAGAATCGTCTAGCTTGTCATTTTGAAGTACATAAATGCTAATAGGACTTTTTTGTCATATAGAGCTACTGTGTTTTTTCCCCAAGTATTCAGTCTACACTTCCTACCATTAAAGTTTCAGCTGCCAGTTCCTTCATTTTGCATGTCTGTGATCTGAGGACGTTAGCAGCAGGAGCACCCTTACTTTTAAATTTGGTTTAATGTAGGTATTGCATGCCCTGCTGGTAGGCCTGAAGGCATAAACTTTTAATAGGAATGGAAAAACAGAATATAATAAGAGGGGGGAAAAGAATTTAACTATTTGCTACATTTAGTGAAAGGAAATTTAGTTTTTGGAAAATAAGTATTAGATATGAATCAATTTGTTACTGAATGATTAGCATCAGACTAACACATATTTTATATTTTAGCCTTTCTGGGATCAAAAGTGACTTCATTGATGCAGTATTTTGCTGTGGTTATAGTGATGTAATTTTTTAAATTGTGTTACTTAGAACTGAATAATAAGGAGAATTATAGTTTGAAAAGATGACAGGACAGGATATTACTCCTAAGTCATTCTTTTGGGGCCTTGTACTGATGATAACATTTTTTACAGAAAGAAAAAAGACATTATTTATAAATAAACTGATCTGCAATTAGAGGCAGAAACATTTAACAGCAGTATGTCCTGGAAAATAAAAAATCAATAGAATAAAAAAATATGGGTAATTCATCACTACAAAAGATTACACTTCTCACAGCGAATGACAGGTTTGTCATATAAAAACTGCATCGAAAGGAAAACCCCTTTTCAGGAAGATGCTGTTCAGTGAGAAATAGTAATTAAACTTTGGAACAACAATATTGAAGCCCAGAGAAGATGCAAAGCTTTTGTTTTTAGGTATTAAGTGGGAAAACGAAAACAGCCATGCCTTATTGGCAGCTGATGAATTTGGCAAGGCAGGGGGGCTAACTGCAGCTATGGAGCAGAAAAGGGAGGGGAAGCACCTGGAAGGAGACCCCCATAGAGCCACTGCAGCCATGGAAAGCTATGGTGGGGAGCTGCAATTTGGGGACTGCCTCATGGCACCTGGCTGGAGCACACGACAACTCCTTGCTGGTTCACACGCTCCACGTTCTCAATCCACAAAAATCAAGTCTATGGGAAAGGAGGCTGTCATGCACACAGGTCTCACATGAGGCACATACACAGACATTTTTCTTAGTACGTTCCTGCCTCACAGGGACTAAAATACTGTCCTGGCTCCTCTTTCAAACTCAAAGCTTGGGAGAGAAAAAAAACCCCAAACTGCTTCATAATAATGCCAACTGAACTTTTACTTTAGATGTGGGAGGTTGCTTTCAGAGTGAAATGGAGGCTATATTTCCTTCATTTCCAAGGTAACTGTCATTCTTACAGGTAAATTACAACCACAGAGACATGACAAAAGGCACCAGCAACACATACTTCTGAAACCCATGCTATTTCAGTCACGTAAATTTTGTTGCTGGTCATTTTAAGACCACTTTACATCTTGCTCCTTTATTATAAAGCCCAAGACACGTCTCATTCACTTAATCAAACCCACAAAATTCAGTGAAAGATGAGGTGGTGCAGTTTGTTTCTCAAGAAGTGCTCAATTTAATCCCATGATGGAGGGAATCTCCCCATGGACTGGACTTGCTCCAAGGTGCACTGAAGCCGAAGGTAAAACACCAGCTAATTGCAATGGTGCCTTTCCCAGCAACTTTTGGAAAACCTGTTGGCTGCCTCTTAGCCCTTCCCACACATTTTCCAAGGTATTAACTGGAGGCTGAGGATTTCCCAAGGAGGGAAAGAGGTGAGGAAGCAGGAATGGCCTCGACATATGGATGACTTTGTGGGCATATCTGCTGCTACCTGGCACCTCATAAGATAAAAGGACGCCAGAATGTGACGGGACAGACTTACCACCACGCTGCTTTATTACACTGAAAGTAAGAGAGTAAATTGATTAAAAAAATAAAAACGAGCAATAAATTTTTGAGATCAACAGCCAGCGTGAGAGATGCTATTTGTTCCAAGTAACCTGGACGAGGCCACGGCCCCAGCCTGACCCGTATCCTGACTGCCCTCCGTCCCTGCGGCTCTGGGAATACAGCCGCCCTCCGCTGCTGCCTGGCTGCCACCAAGCACCGCCCGGGGACACTTCAGCTTTTGTCTTCACCTGTCCCTCTGCACACCCTGACCCTGGGCTCCGGTACCAATAAAATGTAACCCCCATCAGCCGGAGCTCCCCGGGGAACAGACCTGGGCTCATGGCGCGGCCGCCGGACGAGCTCTCCGCCGGCCCGGCCCTTCCCGGGACGCCGCGGCCTCGCCATGGCGACGGGGGCGGGCGGCGCTGAGGGCCGGGCGGCGCTGAGGGCCGGGCTCCCGGGCGCCTTCGGGGAGCGTCCCAGCCCTTCCCGGCGGTCTCGGGGAGCCGCTGACGCCGGGTTAGACCCTGGAAAATACGGGGGCTGTGAGAAATGGGCACGGCTCTGTTGGAACCCTGACTTGTGAGAATTTAATTCTTTCTACTTTAACAAGCAATGATCCTCAAAAGCACACTCCATTTGGTCTTAGGCCTTGGGAAAAACTTCCCAGATTGTGTGAGAGCACTGAGATTGTTGCTGTGTAATTAAAGTTATATCACTGGGTGGAATATGTAGAGATATAGAATTTAGGTTTATGGAATATAATAATATGTATATGTGGCAAGATGGAGGATTTTGGGTGTGGATTTGTACTTCTTTCTTCTTCCTTCCTCACCAATCTGAGTTTTCTGGTATTGGTTCAAGAAATCCGCACTGCGGGTCAGGTATAGCTATTCATTGGATTTTAAGTAAAAACATGTTACTTTGCAATCTGTAATTGGGTAGATTAGAGTATAAAAGACCTTGAAAGTAGCACTCATTTTTGCCATTTTTCCACCTTGTTAACTTAGAAAGCAGTCTCTGTGCAGCTGTGTTATAGATAAGAAATAATAAATGTAAGTCTGAAGAGAACCTCACGTCTCCCGCTTTCTAATTCAAACTCTGAGTAAAACGGACTCATGAAAAACAAAAAATTAAAGAAGAACAAAGCTAAACCGAGATGGTCCGAGGTGTTGGTGTGCTTTCCAGGACCTCAGGTTAGCTCTGAACGAGCTGCCTCAAATGGGAGCATTCCTTAAAGCTGAGCAAGTTTCTGAAGCTGGCAAGGAAAGAGCCAGGATCGTATGGATACCTAAGGAAGTGTGGGCAATCTCTCTGATGATAAATGGACACCTGCAGTGAGCAGGTTTTCTTCTTTCACAGAATCATAGAATGGGTTGGGTTGGAGGGGACCACAGTAGGTCATCTGGTCCAACCTCCCTGCTTAAGCTGGGTCGTCCCAGAGCACCTGGCACAGGATTGTGTCCAGATGGTCTATGAATATCTCAGGGAGGCCACAATCTCTCTGGCCAATCTGTTCCAGTGTGTGGTCACTGCATAGTAAAGAAGTTCTTCCTCATGTTCAGGTGGAACTTCCTGTGCATCAGTGTCTGCCCATTCCTCTTGTCCTATTGCTCGGCACCACTGAGCAGAGCCTGGACCCACCCTCTTGGCACCCTCCTGCAGATACTGACAGACCTTCATGAGGTCCGTTCTCATTCATCTCCTCTCAAGACTGAACAGGCCCAGCTCCCTCAGCCTTTACTTGTAAGACAGATGCGCCAGTCCCTTAATCATCTTGGTTGCCCTCCATCCTTCCAGGACCTCTGCTCCTCTCTTACATCCTTCAGGACTTCTGAGTAAGGGGAAAGAGCAAGTAGAAAAAATATTAGACTGAATGTCTGAGTAAGTAACATAGCATGAAGGCATTTGGTTTGTGGAAAATGTCCTCACTTTCTGTTGATGAGAACATGCTGCTTAATTTACTGTCACAAAGGAGCTGTTCTAAGGGGCTGGCCTGCTAGGGTGTCTGAGGGCTGGTCAGAAATAGAAATAGAGAAGGAATCAATGAGCTTTTGCTAAGTGCAAATGAAAACTATAGGAGAAACCCAACTAGGATGTTACAGAATATAAAGAGCAGAGATTTTTCAGTGACTTCTCTTTTTTTGTTGGAAACTTGACACCAGAAGGAGATCATTTTTTTAGCACAGATTTGACCTAGTTTTTATTGCTACAACTGTTTGGAAAACAGGAATGTCAGAATCAATTGCTATAATCTGTTTTGGAAGGATCAAGTGGACAGAAAGCACTTCAAAAATGGCATTACCTGTTTCTGAGTTGATGGCAATTGGAAACAAAGGATCTTGAATGTTTATGGGTCAATGTTCTGGTGGATAAGTCAGAAGCTGACAGGGTACTTAGCTGATATCAAATCACACTAGAGAACAGCCTGACCTATGCCTTACCCACCTGCAACACATAGGGAAAGCACTGCTGTACTGAGTGAATTTCAATCTGAGTGACATACGCTGAAGGTCTCATGCTGCCAGTGTTAAAATGTACTTGGAATTTCAAAATATTTAAAATGTCAATTTCCTAACTCAAAAAATGTTGCATCCAACACAGAGGAATTCTATATTAGACCTCATCTTGTCAGATGAAAAGGAATTGATCACAGAACTAAAAGTTAGCCATAGCTTAGGTATAACTGATAATGATTTGATCACATTTGTTATGTGCAAACAGAATTAAGTCCAAGCCAATAATACATATACTTAATCCTTTGAAAGGGCTAATTTTATAAAGGTGAGTGCTATTATAAGGTAAATCTGTCGGGAGAAGAAATTTACTCTGAAGTGGGAGAATAGTAATTGGAAGTGGTTTAAGGATGGTAGCACAGATACCCACTCAGCCATAATGCCACAATTAAGGAATATATTTGCTGAAAATCCAGGGTGGTTTATAAGCCAAACATCTGAGAAACTGAAGAAAGAATGTGGTGTCAACCATGTGCACTGAAAGGCAGAGATTTTAGAAAATTACTGTGGCAAGTAAAAGGTTGTGAGGGAAATATACATATGGTCAACAGAGTTAAAATGAGGAAATTGGAAGGTTTTTGCAAGTATAGAATACAGAAAATTATCTGAATAGTAAGAAGACCCTATTAAGACATGAGGATGAGAGCTTTAACCTTAATCAGTGACAAACTCCAAATATTAAAGATATACATATTTATTCTGTGCATTTGGGAAGATGACAGCTGATGTAATTATGTTGTTAGTATTGAAGAGTTGTTTTCTACTCAGATGATGAGGGAGAATGGTTCAGTTACTGAAAGAAAACTGCCATTAAAGCTTTCGGAATGAACATATCAATCAATGTTTATTCAAAAGTTCTTGGAACACTAAGACTTTTTTAAGGAGGATGAAGCTAGTGTTGTTCTAATACCTTAAAAGAATAAATGGGATAATAATAGTTTACCAATGTGACATTGATCAGGCAAAATACAGGATAGACAATATTTTTAACTCAGTTAGCAAATAATTTAAAAGAAGAAAGATATTTCCAATTACCGTGGGCTTCTGCTAAAAAATCTATATATCCTGGCAGAAAAATAGAGCCTGGCAAGCAGACTTTGCTTTCTTAATGAGGCTGCAGGTTTTGCTTATTGATGTAATTTAATTAGACTTCAGTAAAGCATTTGACTTATTATCATTTGGCTTTTTGAATTAAACACTTCAATGACACAATTATTTGTATCCTGTACATAAACTTACAAAGAAAACTTGTAAAAACCAAAAAGACAAACCAGCAGATTTAAAATTACTCTTAACATTCTGGAATGATATCTGAAGTACTTCACAAGCAGACATTTACGCCATGGCTACATCTCCTGTGTTAAACATATATAATTCATTTGACTTGGAAGCAAAGTAAGAATTTTTTTTTTTTATGGAGATGTGTTCAAAGGATCTTGCATGCCAAACAATATGTAAGTTAGAGAGAGCACTCTTTAGCAGAGAATCAAAGGCAGTCTACATCTCCATAGTAATATGAAGAGGCAGTAGCCTTTCTGTGGTTAAGGATGAAACCAGCTCCTATTACAATGCTGTGTTTTAGCGCCAATTTAATTTGCCTAGAAATATTTGGCCTGCAAGTCCTGAAGGGAAAGGATATCTGTCCATGGAAAAAAATTCAGTTGCTAGCACTTTTTTGTTCCTATCATTAGAGTAGGTTTTCTCCCAATTCTGTAAGCAATGATAATGTCCAAGGAAGGATAATATTTTATAGCAGATACTCTTTGCAAAAACTGTGTGAAGAATTAATTTGTTTGAAAAAAAATTGATTTCAGACATTGGCATATTCAAAAATGTAACCTAGAGACGCAAAAAGTGCCATGTATTGATCATTATGAGTAGCTGGTACCCTTAGGAAATATGTTTGTGCATCTTTAATGGTTACATGGAAAAGGAATTGCTGTGCTTAAATGTGGCAATGCCTCAAACTTACCAGAACATATCAGGATACTCCTGAATACTGAATACTTGAATACTGCTCATTAAAAAAATAAGTATTTTGATTCCTGCCTAACTGTCCATCTTTGGTCCCTGGTAGTTTTGATTTTCCTATTACGTATCAACCTGTCCACTACACAAAAAAACCCCAAATCTGAAGTGTCCCCAGTCCTTCGCTTTAGAAAGGGGGAAAAGGGAAGACTAAAGTATCATGGAGAAAAGTATGAAGAAAAAAAAAAGGAGGAAAGGCCAGATTGTTAAAAATACAGAACCAGGGAACTGGAGGGGGGCAGCGCTGAGCATGCTACCAAGGAACAATCAGTGTACAAAGGTTTTCTTGGCATTTGCCTGAGAGCACCAAATAAACTTAGTCATGAATGTTGGAATTGCAAGTAATACTGCTTTCCAAAACTCATGCTCTTAAGTCTTTATATCATCCATTGTAGGCCCTACATTCTACATGCATTACAGACAAAAGTGCCCCAGCATGCACTTTATATGTCATGACAAACCCAAATTTGTCCCATTAATATCTCCTCCTGGTTCTGTTTATTTATTTCAGGTACTTTTATAGGTCTGCATCAGATGGATTTTCACCTACTGAAACATTTGTAACATTGCCAACTTATTTCTTTGGCCTTCTTTTGAAAGCTGTCTAGAAAGATTTACATAAAAAGTTAATCAAACTACATCACTGACTCAGCTCATCAGTACAAATTTTTCATCTCCATAACAATATCTCTGTGACATCTAGCTTATCATCATGAATTATGGGGGAAAGGATAAACAACCCATTAAGAAATTAAAGGCCCACAAAGGTGCAGTTTGATAAAGGATAAAAAAAACCCACGGGGTATGTATAATAAAATCTCTCTCCCCTGAAGAGTGATTGTTATCTTTCTTTCATGAGCGTCAAAGACCTGGAGCTTCTCAGTGCCTCAGGCAAGTGAGTTTGAAGGTCTCCTTCATGATTGAATGGGAAATTGTAATCAGAATTAGCTTATGACTGTTTATCCTATAGAGCATTTAAAAAAACGTTTTACGTGTAGAACTGATATTAGTAACTGATAGAAAAAGCCACTGTAATCACATTTAGAAAACTTGACTGTATTTTCAGTATTCAGTGGGTGATTATCTGTTTATTCTGGTGTATGTTGGGACAAGCTGTTTCATGGAGAGCTGAGCTAAACAGTTCTAATCCATTAAATTGTATAGTCTTCATTCAGTAATAAATGGAAGCCTGGGTAAAAGAACAGTGATGTACAGATAAAGATGTCTTTGCAACCCCAAGAGAAATAAGTTAGTCTTAAATAAGTTTTCACTTCCTGAGACAAAATATGCAGCCAATATTCTTATGGTACTGCAATTAATTATGCCTTCCTTTATCCTAATGGAAGACAGCAGTATTTACAGCCTTTCAGACTCCTCTGAGTGAATTTCATGATTCTGTACGTGGTATGGCTTGTGGCTGAATGGGAATCTAACTAAATCAAAGGAGGTGCAATCAAAATGAATGACTTAAGCGATGACAGTAGAATTATCCTGTACAGTTCTGTTCCTTGTATGATAAATTATGCTTAAATTGGTGAAAAAAATGATTTGAGATAATAAGAAAGTCTGCCAGCAAGAGATGCTCATATTCAGCTGGCAGAAAAAAAATATTTTTTTCCCCAGTACGTTGAAACTCCAAAGTTTTGCACGTGGTCCCTGAAGATTGTTTGTTCTTGATTGCTATTAAACTCTTCTTTCACTATCGTTTTCTAGTTCTGGTCACACCCATTGATTGCATCTCATCTGAAACACTGATAAGAGAGGCAACAGCAATTATTTACAGATCCCATTTTGTGATGGAGCTCAGCCCTGAGAGCTTTGTGCACTAGTGCAGTGTAAATGATAAATAACAAATAACAATAGGCTAACTATGGAACAGATGTCTTTTGAGGTCGGCAGATCTAAAATTCTCTTTCTAGATGACTTCTGGAAAACTGTCAGTGACACCCAGCATTGCCTTTGGCCTGTTCTCTGTTAGCCCAGCATTTATAAGATGTGTTCAGGTGGGAGACTACCCAGCAGAGGCTCACCTACATTTTAAAGGCTTACCTACAGAGGTTTATAACTTCAAGTAGCAGGAGTGAAAAGGCATGGAAAGGTCACATCTAGGAAAATAATGTGTTGTTCTTACATAGTCTAAGACAATATTTAGATGTGTCATGCCAGAGATAGTTCAAATCCTTTGGGTTCAGTAGATCTGGTGATTAATGGATGTTTATGCTCCACTGTGTAAACTCTTTTCCATCCATAAGGCTAAGAAAAGTTGCTCCATTTTTTGGTAGAGTAGGTGTTTAAATTGAACTTTGGAAGCTTTGGGGGTGAAAAGCACTTTGTAAGCATACACTTCCACATCCAGTACTGCTGGGTACTTATCTCCAAACTGAACTTGAAATTATGCATTGTGATAAACCTGCACATTAAACTGCTGGAATTTTGTCATAGTGTCCCTACCAAATTATTTTGTGGAAGTTTCTCATCCGTTAGATAGATTGTTGTTATCGACCAGACACAAAAGTGATACTGAAATTACAACGGAGGCCATTTTAACATTCCCTATCAGTGACATGAATATAGGCTTCATTTATTAATTGTAGCTGATTAGCCACAAGGCAAACATTTAATTAAACCTTGGGAGACAATAACATTGCACATAAATTATCCATTTAAGAGCACATAGGTCTTTATATTTCATTAAAAATTGTTTAACCAATAACAACACATCTTAAGTTCAATCTGTATTTGCACAGATTTGAAGTCAGAGAACTCCCTAGTGCATTGCTGGAGGTTTTTTTCAGACATTTATTTCTTGATGTGTTTTAATTTGTATTTACTTACCACTTGTTCATGCTGTTTTCCTGATTAGTGAGACTGCCACTCAAATCATGGGTTAACAATTGATTTTAAAAAGTCCTACCAAATTATTTACATTTAAAGTTATTTCAAAATAGTCTAAAAGGTATGTTAGGTGCTCATGGGATTCAGAAAAGCAAAAATACAAACAAATATGGTGTATTATTGCAATGTATTGAAGGCTTCTCTTTTGAATTATTTGTGTCCAATGCAGCTATTTTCTGTTCTTCTAGCACTGGGATTTTTTTTTTCCTGCAAGAATATATGCTTATTGTTTTATATGTTTTCCTGAATACTGCCATATTATATTAAATGTAGTTTAAAATTCAAGCAGCAAGATGACTACTTAAAAAACTGTTATATTAGTCTAAAATTCAATTTTCCATAAAAGCCCCCTACTTTCCATGAGTTTGAGAAGATCATTATCTGCTCTGTGGAGTAACTTTAAGAACTGAGAACACCCTTAAAACATTTGTGGTCAGCCATAAGCTTTGTGGGCAAGTCATTTTTCTTTAGCACATGTTTTCTACCCAGAACATTTTGTGAATATTGTAGACTGAGGCAAAAATATCTGACAAGTAGCTGAGGGAAAAAAAAAAACCCTGATAAAGATAAAAATGGTTTTGATAATGTAGTGCACTGATTCTTATTTCATATAATTATAAGACTTAGAGCCCAACCTCAAAGTTATAAGAACTTGATACTAAATTCTATTTCACTATCCTGTGATAGTGTATGAGGAGCATAGGGAAGCATGATGTGAGGCATACTTGATTTTCCTTCAGTGTGTTTATATTTACATAAAAAAATTATAAAAATATCAAACAAATAGTTGTGTCTCAGATATCAGAGATATTTTCTGAAAATGAGTCAAAGGATATTCCTGTAAATGTTAATGCCAGCTCATATGCCTGCCACCTTCTTTACCTGGCTTTTATCTCTGTAGGCAATACTAGAGCAGGGATCTTGCCTCTCTCTTATCAAAGTGTCTTATTTATAGGAGTACATGGAAAACAGTTTCTGCTTAATTGTGGGATGAAAGCACTTCTGAAAACCAGTCTGATGAGGTATTACCAATGCTTTGCAAATATTTACTGCTTCTGCTAAGACATTGAAATCAGACAAGCTACTTTGTCGTGTAATAGAACTTTTCTTTAAGAATTGCCAAACTTAAGTAAATGAGCACCACGAAGGGAGCCAATATGATTAAACCTTAGAGATGAGCCCTCTAATATCTCAAACTAGCCTCTTTCCCTTCAGGTATAGGAATAGGCTCTGTGACTTTCCTAACCAAGTGGGTTTTTTCTCTTTTCCCATTTTATTTTTGATTTGGAAAGCAGAGAATTTAAAAAATCATCTAGAAATCAATTATCAGATAAAAGCAAGCAGACAAAATAACCACACCAAAACCCAAAAGCTGAAACACAGTAGATTTGCACAACTGCCTGTGAAGTTAAATGTAGGTTACTAGATTCATCTACAAAGATATTTAGATGGCAAATGGAAAGTAGCTGCTGTGAAGCACATCACATTCATATATAATTGAAGTACCCGAGAGTAAAATACTGAGGCACAATAGGTGACAACTGATAAAAACAAGAGAAGAAGTATAAAACACGATACAAAACTCTGGGGAGTACAGAGAATATCTAACACAAGCTGAAGAATCTACAATAACGGTATCTAAATTACCAGATAATACAAAAATAATAACTGAACTGATAAAGCCAGAGAATTCAGTGAAGTGCTGCTGTTGGAATGATACTTTACTGGAATCAGAAACATTTGTCAAGAAGAGGAAGATTTTTAGCTGCCTGCAAGATGTCCAGAACGGGGAAGCAGGAGTTTCCCAGCAAAAGCCACTGGCTTCACTCATTCTTTATGGATCTGCCTCAAAACGAAGTGTTCACAGATTAAGGTGGTATTTATTGTCCCTCAGTCTGCAGGGATGTCTAAGTGTAACTCAAGTTAATACTGATCCAGTCTAGCCTTACCCTTATTTTGCTTGCTTATCTGGTTAAAGTAAAATCTTTTGGAGAGTGAAGCAGAAGACAGCAGCTGGAAATGACAGTTTAGGGCCATAAATCCTGAAGAAGGCATTATCACTATGCTAAAAGTTGAACTTGGATCTGCATGCAGCTGCAGTAGGCTTTGACGTAAATGGCTTTGTCTTGTCGTGACCACAAGGTCCAAATTGTTGAGTCACATTCTCCCCTAAATGTGAAACAGAAGTTTGTGTCAGACAGTTCCTCATGAATTAGGTTTTGGGAGAGCATGTTTATTGAAAATAGATGTTCTTGGAATTCTTCCATGGACAAACTTCACACTATTGTAATTGTAGTACACATCTGTAGATGCTAAAAAGTTAGAAGCGGATAAATTCTTCAGCCTTTTCTCAATATTCTGTGAGCAGACTGTCTTTCCCATGCAAACTATTTAAAACAAGGTCACAGTTTTATAAACTTCTTGCACCTGCAGGCTGTTTTGCAAGATTGTTATGGCTTTAACTTTGAAAAATTTTTGGAATAGGTACCTTAGAACTTGGCCAATCCCTTCAAGGGGTGGATGGCCGAGGAACCAATTACCTATTGCCATTCAACACACTTTTTGCGATCTATCCTATAAAAGTAGGATAGGAAAAGTAGGAAAATTATTAAAGCTTCAGCTTAGGCTTCCACTTGTTCATAAGCCTGGACTCTGTGTCGTTTTCTTTATCCGTCTCAGATGCGACAGCGACACACATCTGTGTCGCATTTTTACACCACAGTTTCCTCAGATGCAGAGAATTCAGGCATTTTGTCTATCTTGCTCTATCCTGGCCATCATTTTCCACAAATTTACAGGTGCTCTGAATTTTAAATCACTCACTCAGCTCCAGAGAGGATGATGCTAAGGGCAGCTTTTCTTGGGACTTGACCATGAATTCAAAACCTTCATAACTTGGAGTACTGTGCATGGTTCTGGTACCGGTAACATAAGAAGGACATGGAACTGTTGGAGCAGAGGAGGGACATGAAATTGCTAAGAGGACTGGAGCACCTTCTCCTATGAAGACAGGCTGAGAAAGTTTGGGCTGTTCAGTCTGTGGAAGAGAAGGTTTTGTGGAGACCTTGTAGCAATTTTCCAGGCTACAGGGAGGCTACAGGAAAGCCGGAGAGGGACTCTTCGGCAGGAACTCCAGTGATAGGAAACTTAGGTTAGATCTTAGGAAGAAATTATTTACTGTGACGGTGGTAAGGCACAGGTTGCCCAGAGAAGCTGTGGATGCCCCAGCCCTGGAAGTGTTCAAGACCAGGTTGGATAAGGCTTGAGCAATCTGGTTTAGTGCATTTTACCAGCCTATGGTAAAGAGGTGGAACTAAATGATCTTTAAGGTCCATTCCAACCCTTAAACATTCTATGATTTGATGATTCTATAACAATCCATTACCTTTATGTCATAACAACATCAGTCTTCAGCTTTGTCTTAAAGTGTTGCCAGATAGAAATTCTTACAGGGTGATTAATGATAATTTCTTTGAACAATGTTATTTAAACAGTTTGAACTAAGTACATGGGAACAAGCTGTAGTTTAGTACCATGGCTGACAGATGGATTATGGAAATATTAAAGATAATAATTTGAGTTTACTTCAAGAAATACCAGAAGCTAATATCCATAATGAAATTCAACATTAACTCCTTCTGGATGACACACTGTAATATCAGCACCCATTTGCTGGATTTGTTAAGAGGAATTTCTGGTCTCCAGAACCCAGTATGGAGGTTTCAGCCAAGATGCTTCTGCTTTGCATGACACATTCCATGCCTTAATTAATGTCTCCCCCCAAGTGGGAGAATTTTAGCGTCTTTGCCAGGAATCCAAGAGACGAACGGGACCTTCAGCAGTCTCTGCTTTCAGATAGGAGTTTATTAAGTCTTATCAGAGAAAGAGCGTCACTGACGTGACCCAGACACAGCACAGAGCAGAGAATGCAGGAGAAGCCGAATTATCAAGCTTAGACAGTCTTTTTAAAGGTAAATTATCCAATAAAAACGTAAAACGAAATATATTTTCACTTTTCCACTAATGTTCAACTTTTCCACTAATGTTCAATAAATCACTTTGTCACGTAGACAGGAACTGCGGAATTCTTTATCCAATCACCTTAAACTACTTCTACTGCAGAATATGGAGTAATAAAAGAAGAAGAAGAAGGCCTGGAGAAAGACAACAATTCTCCACTTTAAAGTTTTTTACTTTTTATCTATTTACTATATTAACAAAACCAAAGACCCTAAATTTTCATCTTGTGATAATCTTACATAACATTCTATCATCTAGTTCACACCAGTGTAGATTCTAATTCTTCCCAAACAGTAGGTAACTTTCTCCATAGGTGAAGGTCAAGGACAGTGCTGTCCAGGGGGATAGAATCCTTCAAAACAGGCAGAGAGAGATATTCTCTGCATTCTGGATTCCAACATTTGCAGAACCAGCCTTCTCTGCCATAACAATTTAAACAAAGTCAGGGTTAAGAATCTTGCATACTATAGGTTAATAATGACCTACTTTGTAATCTTATAATCATCTAATTTTGTAATTTTAACAGCTGCCTTCTTGTCCACCCTGTGAACTTTGCCTCTGAACTCTCCCCAAGGCCTCATAGTGAATCCTTGCCCTCTTCAACCTGAGCAGAGTTCAGGCACTGCCTTTTGCCTCTGTACTCAGCCTGAGCGTGCAGTTTCCCTGTCCTGCACACTCCCCTGAGAGCTGGGTCCCTGCTGTCCAACCAGGAAAGACTCTTTACAAAGATGGGCTCTCCAGGAGCCATCAGGAATTTCTTTCTTTACTCAGTTGCAAATTAATTGGCATAGGTTCTTAAAGTATCATGGCAGAGAAATGTGGTAACTGAAGTGTATGAAATAGAGGCATTGTAGAGATCCTACCTTGATTTTAACAATATAAAGAACTGAAAAAAAAAGGTGTGAGATACAGGCAGTTGTCTGGCTTGTTTCTGAAGAGCTGGGGATTCTTCTTCCTTGTGCCTCATGTTTTTTCTTCAAATATTGGTGTTTATTCCCTCATTTACAGCTAAATACTTTTTTTTCTAGAACTCATAGCAAAATGGACCTTCTTCTTAAAAGAGCAGTCCTTTGTTTCTTCTGTCTTACTACATTTTTCTCAGTATTTTTACGGTGTCTTTTGAAGAGGGACATAATTCTGTATCCATACAGACAGGGAGTAGGCAAACAGGGCAGCACAACACAGAAACCCTGGCAGGCATGCCCAGAAAAGCAGGTCATACAGCTTATGGCACAGTTACATCCATGACAAAAGTAAGTAAGAATAATGTATTTCCTTCTTCCCAGGAAAGATTTAGTCAAGAAGCATTCATCTCAGATCACTTATTTACGTGCATGAAGACACATCATGACATCACTTACAATGTCTAGCAAAAGAAGTGGCAAAGGTAGGATATCAACATAAAATTGTAGATGGTTTATAAAATAAAATGAAGGAAAATTCATTAAATAATGAAATAAAATGAATATCACTCATTTGTTCTTATACAGCTACTGATTGCTTATGGAACAATTTGATTTAAACTTTTTAAGTCTTTGCGGAGTATCGTTTCATTTGTAAGTGAAGAAGCTCCAGTCAAATCTGCCACTCAGTCTTAAAAGATTCTGTTCAGTTAAATAGTTTCTTATCCAAAAATCTTGTATTTATTTTAAAAGGTGAAATAATCTCTCATTATTATAAGACCAATAACTGGCAGGTTAGAAAAGCAATGAAGCAAATCCTTAGAAAAATTTACTTGCTGTTTATATTTTTGAAGCTGCCAGCTGTATTTTCAGTAATTGATAATAATGTATCATAGAATAAATAGATGTTATACCTTTTTATGTTTGCATAAAAGTTGAAGCAGAGGATAAATATGCCTGATAATTTTATATATAATTTGAAAGTAAAATTGATTAATTATTGTTAATTTTCCTGTGGGTTAAAAATGTTTTGGGATTGAAAATTATGTGTACCTATACAAATCAAGCATTTCTTCTCCTTTAAAAAATAACACTACAGGATGTCTGTAGCAATTATTTAAGACACTCTAAGTAATAAGAGCAATACTGCAGTTTGCAGTAATTACTGTAGAATACTGTGTTTTATAAAGGTGGGACTTCATGTTTCACCCAGTAAAACTCAGTTATTCATGTTCTAAAATTAATGTGCTGTAAACATGTAAATATTAAAGTGCAAAGATACAGTTATGCAGACAGAGAAACAAGTGTGAAAATCTAGACTTCCCTGTCTGTGTTTATAGAATCTGCATACAGTCGCGTTTCATATGATGTTATTATAAAAGGGTGAGGAAGCCTTCAGATTTTTTGGATGTGGATCTTATTACTAAGGCAGAAAGTGGTAGCTAATGCTGAGAAACAGAAATGCACACCAGTAAGAATATGTTGATCTAAAGGCTAAATGCAAAACTTCGAGTATTACAGAGTGGTTTTATTCTTCAATAGACATCTGAGTTATAATTTGTAATTAGTAATCATTGGTCTAACTACTTTTGCTTGTGTCATGATTTAACCCCAGCCAGCAACCAAGCCCCAGGCATCCCCTTGCTCACTCCCCTACCAGCAGGATCGGGGAGAAAGTTGGAAGAGTAAAAGCTGGAAAACTCATGGGTTGAGATAAAGACAGTTTAACAGGAAAAGCAAAGCCACAAAAAGCAAAACAAGGAAGTAATTTCCTGCTTCCCATGGGCAGGCAGGTGTTCAGCCATCTCCAGGACAGCAGGGCCCCCTCACGGGTCACAGGTGACTTGGGAAGACAAACATCATCACTCCAACCATCCCCCACTTCCTTGTTTTTCCCCCCAGGTTATACACTGAGCATGATGTCACACGGCCTGGAATATCCCTTTGGTCAGCTGGGGTCACCTGTCCTGGCTGTGTCTCCTGCCACCTTCCCACACCCCCTTGCCATTGTGGCAGTAGAAAACATCTCCACATTATCAACCCTGTGTTCAGCACAAATCCAAAGTACAGATCCATACCAGCCACTGGGAAGAATATTAACTCTGCCCCAGCCAAACCCAGCACAGCCTGGCTCACAAACACAGCAGCACGCACAGCTTTCCATGCTGCCCATCTTACTTCTATTTGCTATTGCCACAATTATTGCAGCATTTGTTGCGTTGGTAACAGCCAAGTTACTTCACATGGGGACACATTTTTCAGATGTCATTCTGGGAATAAAATACTGATCCCACTGCATGATTTCCCTCCCAGGATTAGCAGGTGTTTGTTCAAGTTCAATTTCAAAATGAGAAATATTTATTCTGGTGCTGAGCAGGACTAGGTCATAATCTTTACAGAAGATAAAACACTCAAAAGCTTTAATGTATTTTCATTGTTGTAGCTGATGGCACCTTCAGAGTAAACCAGGCAGTAAAATTGGCAGCTGTGATTCGCTTTCGAGTGCACGACATGATTTAAGTTATCATACTACCATAGTTAAGGTTACAGCTGCAAGTTAGTCTAAAATAATGGCCCAGATGTCTTTATATCTAAGAGCTTTCTACGCTGATAAGAGAATTCCTGAACACATCGCTTGCTTTCGCTACAATATTTTTGTACTTCAAATAATTCTGCATCATTCCTGCACATATGGCTGTGGTATTTTAGTCCTTATTTTCTTTTCAAGTATCAGCACCTTAAGTGGAATAAAGAGTTGATGTCAGGTGTTGGTTTGCATCTCCTTTTTTGATTCCAGGCTTGTGCTCTGATTCAGGCATTCCCACTGCTTATTCCAGTTACATCTTTTGAACTTCCTGTTCCCATATAGATAATTGGGTATCTTGCACAGTCTTTTTCTAGACAGAATAAATGTGCCAGTTTTGGGTTATAAGTACAATCTACGGTCAGTTTTTATGTGGTATTTATGCACGTCTTTCCAGAAAGATTATTTTGATGCTAATTTAGGCCACTGAAGAGCACAGTGAGCCATCACCAGCAAATTAAAACCTGTAGACAAATCAGATCTATTATTTCATATTATTCAGAATGATGACAACCAAATGAGGTGCAAATAATGCATCTATTGCCCTACCCACCCCCAAACCCTTCTCAAATCCTGTCAGTGACATAGAAGTTCGCAATTTTTATGGTTTCATTTCTGTGAACTCTCCCAGGGTTCGTCTATTTATGAAGTGGCAGGTACTTCTGGAAAGTAGGGATTGATGTAATATGTAAGAGTAAGAGAAAAGATCTCGAGACACACAACTTTTCCCACTTTATTTTCCAGAAATCAGCAGACCCAGCTGGTAGAAAATCTGAAATATTGATTTAACATATTATTTGCCCAAGACCACTGTGTATAATGTTTCAAAGTTACTTCAGCATTAGGGACCAAAATATAATATAAAATCATCTCAGTGGAATAATCAGAATTTGTACATCATACTATTATTGCAGAACTTGTAAAAGGAAGCAAACTGTGGCCTTGCAATAGATTTTTGAAGTTCTGTGTTTGTTTTTTAAGTACATCATTGATACAATAATGCAAATTACTCCGGTAATGTGACTGTGCAAAGCTCTCAATTTGTTTTACTTTTTTACAGTTATGTATTATTCATGTTTCATTAGCATATGCGCTGTTTATTTCCCTAATTGTAACAAGCACTTAATTAATTACACTATAACCTCTTGAATCTATAGGCCAATTGTTGCATCTTTAGTTAATATTTTAAAGTCTCATCTTTTTCCATTTTTCCGTGTGTCTTTGATGTTTTGTTTCTTACCCTTCTTGTTTGGGTTCTCTGCGGAATAGTCACAGAATAATTCTGCAGTTCTCTTTCATGACTGAAACTTTGCATTTTAACAGTTGTCTGGAGATAGTTTCTTCCTTGTGAAATATCAGTTTTAATAACAAGAAAAGAAAAATGCCATAAATCTGCACTAACCACATAAAGCTGAAGTCTCTGAGAGACTGATTAACATTGAGACTCTACACAGGTTTTTCAATAATTAGAGGATGTGCTTGCATGGAGCCATGACTGCTCTGGCCTTGATGCCGTTTCCCAGGGCAGACAGCAATTATTATAGCCCACAGTAAATTTCCTACACTCGTTGCCTCTAGCCACTGAAGATCTTTTTGGAGTAAAGGTCTCTTAATTTTCTACATTCTTCTCATCAGCTTGGATTAGCAACATGTTCTACTTATTTTCTTCAGTTGTTTTAGAAACAATTGACAGCTGCTTTTCTGCTGCAGCATTTTCTTTGCACCTGAGGTTGAAGGGATCTGATCATAGCTTTTATTATATTAACATAGTCCTGGAGCTTTTGGCAGGGCAGCCAGAACCAAACTGTTACCACTGTCTTTGGGATCAAGTGAGTAACCCCCACTCAGCACTCCCAAGCTTTGTGGTGCAGATTATATTTATGTATTGTTCTCGGATTTTTATGGCCTCCATGGTTCACAAATGAATTATTCATTGACTTAGAGGGCTCCTTCTTCTGTGATACAGTGTCTTCACCTTGTTCTCTGCTTACTTTGACTAGCATTTTATTGTATTACAAAAACACCAACTATAAAACTGACTCATCTAACCTTAAAAAAAAAAATAGATACTTATGGCTAGTAAATGAAATGTTAAGTAGTTAAATTGAAAGTGGCTATATTTCTCTCTAATTATACAGATCAGATGCTGCTAGGTATTAGTGGGGACAAAATGCCCAGATTGCTTTTTGTAAGATAATCTTGGACAGGGTTGTGTAAGATATGAAACCATTCCTGGTGCGCTTCATAATTTGCCTTTACATCCACTCTTGTCAGTTCATGCTAGGTCTCTCCATTGTGATACAGTTAAATACAATAAAGGAACTTTTTAAGCAAGAAGAGACTTAAAGCCCTGAGAAGATCCACTGTAACAAATTGTACTTTTAGTGCAAATTTTCAGACGTTCATTCATCAGTGTTTTGAGCTGACCTGAGATTTACCTGTAGGAAGACCAAGGATATCACTTTAAGAATTAAAAATCCTTTAGAAAACGATGTATGTGAAACTGAGGATGACTTTTCAGAATAAAATAAAATTGAAATAAAGATTGACATTGAGAAAAAGATCGAAAGAGAAGGAGAAGGAGAATAAACTTCTAACAGGAAAGAAGTAGTTCAAAGAAATACAAATAGTGAAGAAAGAACAGGAAATGTGGAGGAGGATGAAATGTTTAAAGATATTAGAATGTGAAGAAGAAGCATAACTAATGCTAGTGAAAAAGGGTAAGTTATTAAAAACCTGTTGAATAAACTTCTCGAGAGAAAATAGAGGAAAAACACTGTCAGGCTGGGTATTGTGTGAGAAAAGAAGAGTGAAAATGCAGGTGAATGTAACTGGATATCCAGTGGACCGATCTCAGGGTTGCCAAGTACAGTGCCTGGCAGTTTTGAAGGGTAGGTGAGATGTCCAGGGCAGATGTGACATGTAAACAGACTTTCCATTCTCAGCTAGTTTTGGTGGGATAGGTTTGAACTGCCAGGTGGGAATTTCCTGATAAAGGAACTATCTTCTTATTGCTTTTTCTGTTCCACGTGTTAACAGGATCTTCAGTCAGGCACCATTTAAACAGAGTAACAGTTTCATCTGGCATTTCTCTTAAGGAAAGGGAACACAAAGTATCTTTTTAGCATATCCTCTCAGTTGCAAAAAAAACATTAGTAGTGGTGGCTTTGATTTATATCTTTGTGTGCCAGGAAATTGGTGCTGTGTTAGAAGAAGGTGCTCATGTTTATGCTTTATTCTTTCCTAAATAAAAAGGGAGGAAAGCAGCAGATTCTGAAATGAAGAAGAGTGCTCTTCCTAAGCCACTTCAGAAAGAAGAGAAACCAGCACTGCTGCATCCAGCAGAGATGAGAAGAAAGATCCAGTACTAGGTCGAGAGAATGACACACAGTAGTGTTGCTTAGAGCTGACCTTTTCTATACAGCATTGGAAGAGCTGAGATAAAGGAGTGACTGATGCTGGAAGAAGGAATTTTTTTCTGAGATGGAAATTCCAGCAGAGCAGGTAGATTTACAGGAGCACAGAGGATTTGTTTAAGAATCCTGATAAGATTTTTGTGTGGCAAAAAACTTCATGCCACTATATGTTATTAGCTATAGAATTTGATCAGTTATGGCTGGTAGGGGAATTAGATCTAAAAATTTAAAATTATGACACTGATAAAGAACAAACCCAGTAGCCAGATTTGAAGATGAAAAGCAGCGGCTGCTCAGCCCAGTTCCTCAGAACTGTTTTGCTAGGGATGAAGTCAAAGCAAGCCCTACAAATCCCATGCCTTGGTGTGGTATTAACTTGCAGAGCACCAGAGGAAATGGGACAAGATAGCAAACGCAGACATAACCAGTCTCTTCCTGCCATGGATGAGATTAGCTAAACTGAAGGTGATTTAGAAAAGTGTAAATAATGTGACACTGATAAAATGCTTTTAGTCCAAGATCTTGAATGAGATCCCAGTTAGAATCCTGTTCCATGCGGAAGGAACTTGTGCTCCTGCATAACATGCCCTAGACCTCATGGCTCTGAAGCTGTCACTAAAACTTGTCAGGATTTCCTCTTTCTCCAGGCTTTAGATATTTACTTAACAGTAATTCTGAAAACTGAACCTACTCAGAAGTTTAACTTGATCTTGCAGAAACATTCTCCACGTTTAGTCCCTAAATAGGTTATTTTGTGCTCTGTAGTTTTAAATTTCGTGTCACTGAAATCAGTCCAACCTTCAGTGTGATTTTCTTTTCTGCATATTTGGATGCTTCTCTGTGTTTAAAACTTCCTCTCCACTTTGACTCATCTATTCCCAATTTCCAAGAAATTTTTGAATGTATTACATATGATTTGTCCCCTCACCACTACTTTATGAGCCCTACACAAAGCTTCTTTTTAGCTTGACTATTTCAGCCTTCAACGTAGTATGTCAGCATCTCCTCTTCAGTGAATTCCCTCCATGCTTTCTTGTAAAAATTACACTGCAAAAAATAACTCCCATGTAGCATTGTATTATGCTCCATTCTAAAATGCAGATAAGAAATTGTGTTTCTTTTGTCTAGAAGGAACACTAATTATCTTAGCAAAATCTAATACTAGGTATTAATCAGACCTTCATTTTTGTAATTACAGGCAGTATGCGTCACAGCTTCCTGTCTCTATATTCCAAATTTCATTGGTTTATACTCTTTAAATTAAAAATACATTTTAAATAGTAAATGAGTAATGTTTAGAAATGCGAGGCTAGATTCTCTGCTAGCATAAAGGATCTCTCACTTACCCATGCCATTTTTCACAAGCTGAGAACATGGCCTATGACCTCCTTTCACTTATTGCATCATGTGATGGAAATAGAAAAAAAAATAAATGAATGAGATTTTCAGAATTATTCTTTAAATAAGGAAAGTCAGGAAAACAGATGTTTCAGAGTTCATACCTGTTAACAAATATTTTTAGGAAACAGAATATTTTTACTTTCAGAATTATTCACAGTGCATTGGCTTTTAGTTGTTTTGCAGTTATTGAGATCATAATTAATAATGCATTTCCCAAATAAGGGGTGTTCTAAATGGATTAGCATATATAAATATATATGTGTTTTTATATGCACATATTAAGTCTAGCAGCTCATCAGTGTATCGTGTTCCAGATTTGAGTAGCATTTTAAAATGCAGCAACAAATAGTCAAGTGAAAAAAAAAAAAAAAAGGAAAAGCTTAGTGCTCAACCATAGAACTGTGTCAGGCTTTGAAAAGGGGTAAAGACCACATAGAACAATTTCAGAGTGTAAACCAGTAGGTAGAAGACTGAGAAGGAAACATCCAGACAGGGAAGACTGTGTCATAATTCTGCACTGAGATGTCATATGCCTTTGTATAGGTGAGAGAAATGTTATAAAGAGAGGAAGGCTGTTTCTGCCTGATTTGGCAGGTGTATTTATCCTCTTATGAGGATAAATAAGTGATGTTACTTAAACAGTGCAGAAAATGTTTTAGTAAAAAATGATGATACTGCACTGTGTTATTTTGTGATAAAAATAATTATTAACAAAGTATTTGACCACACTCACAGCTTGTGCTTTTGTTTCAGGACAGTAGGTGGGATCAGCAGTGGCAGAGACAGAGCATGAATTAAATACAATCAGGAAGAAAGAAGTTTCCAGTCTAGAACACTGAATAAGGCCCTCATGAAAGAGCAGTTCCTTATTTCCTGTGGTCTGATCAAGGGCTGTGCTGGCTTTGCACAACCAAGTGCTGTGTTCCCAAGGATCCTGTGCACTCCTGCCTCGCAAAGCTCGTGTTGCACCCTTCTTTGCTGGGCTATTGTTGCCAGTGCTAGCTGGGTTTAGCTAACCAGGGATGCTGACACATGATAATGAAGTTCTGTCTTTATTTTACTAGGCAGACAGCTGCTCTGAAGTTAGGATGTTATGGGATTCCACAAAGTTTATTTTTTCTTAAGGCAAAACAGGTAATGATAGAGTTTGATGTTAAAATTGATGAAACAGACTATCTAAATAGACTTGTTCACAAATATGGGCAGGAAAGAAAACAATACACCAGGGTAAAACAGCACCCAAGACAGATTGATCAGAGGGAGCAGAAAAAGATATAGTTAGAACTGAAGACTGAATAAATTCTCAAGCTGTTTAGTATTATTCTGGAAAAGTATGGCTGGCTGTGACAAGAATGTTCTGAAGACTTAACAGAAGAAGGGGTGATCAAGGTCACATTTGTGACACTAGAAAAATACTACACTGAAAGTTGTTGACTTTTTGTCAACTGGAGAAACAGATAAAAAGAAAAAAAGGTGGGGGGGAGATGTATCACAGAAACAAGCTACTTATGCTTTTCAAATTTGAGTTAAATTTTGAATTTACTCCAAAATATGCACAGACAATTTAAAATTTATTTAAAAAAAAACTTGATGGAAAAGTATGTTGAATTTCTTTTACACTAAAACATGCCCTCTCTCAAAAATCTGATGTCTAAAAGCATAGTTTCTATAGATGTTTTCTCTTTAACTTCCATACTGTGTTTGCTCAGTTTACCAGCCTAAAAAAGTTTTTGATCTTTTTAACATTGTAGTTCCTGTCTAGCAGATGCAAAGCTGTATTCTTTTGGTTTCAGAAATAATTTTGAACAATAGAAAACAAAATTGAGATCCAAGAATGCCTTTTTTTTTTCTTTTCCTTTTTTTTCATGATGCTGCCAAAAGCACAAAGAATGCAGTCAGCCTCTTGAAAGCAAAGTAACTCCCAGGGCACTGCTTGTCAAGACTCTTCAGAGCATTCTCTTCTGTGGATTCTCAGACATGTAGGACTGGCTGTCCATTATTGACATTGCTGCCATGGCTGTGGAGCAGAGGAGCTACTGGGGGTGTGCATCACACGCACACCTGGACCTTTGCAACTCCACGTGAGTAACTTCAGTGCCTTCTGCTTTACTTGTTTTTAGGAGCAAAGTTGCCCTCACAATTACAAGCAGCACTTTTGCTGCTCTTCTCAGCAGAGTTCACTCTCTGTGTCAGACTCTCATAGTCTTTGTCAAGCAGAGACTTTTGAAGCACTTTCCTGAGATGTCTAAAATGTTCTGGGTGTGTTGCTCATGTTTTGGTACATAAGGGAGAGGTTTTCACTGCTAGTGATGCCTATTTGTATGTTAAAAAGATAATTCACTTTATAAATACCTGTGAGTAATTTCCAACTTTCTTTCGGCATGTCAACAATATGACAAATTATGGAGAAACAAATTATAATTTAATACAACTTCCCAAATGCTCTCTCTAAAGTCCTTAACACTAGGATAGAATAAAAATACTGTCAGAAGGCTGAAGACCAACAGAATATAAGGGATTGGTTGAAAATAGGGTGCTGTAGTCAGATCTGACTAGCGAATCTGAGCAGAATACAGAAGATAAAGAGGGACCCTCTGGAAGGCAGAGAAAATTGTGTCTTATTACTTGATTGCTCCCTACTGTAGCATCAAACGCCCTTCAAATTATTTAAAATAAAGACTATTTCTCATAATCTGTAGATGTTAGTGAAAGAGCTGATTTCTCCTTCCTTAGATATTCTCTCTGTTACTAGTTCCTGCAATTGTATTGAGTTTCATGCATGTTTACTTGTTTAATAGACTCAGGATTAAATACAAAATTATCTGAATTTCAAATCTGATTTTGTTAACTTAAAAATAATTAATTTTAAATTCTCATCTATATGAAAGGCTTTTATCCCAGACTCATTTCTTGGTGTTTTATTACTGCATGAACTTCACAGCTTGACTTAAGAAAGGGCCTCTAACATTTAGATAAATGCCACTTGTCCACATGCAGATGTTTTCTAATTTATTTGAAATGATTTACACAAAGTTACTTACTATGTTCTGTCAATAGCTGCTGTGCAATTACTTTCTGTCTAGTTTCCAAACTATAAGGACTCTTTCCTCTACGTGGCCATCCAGGTCACACATCTCCTTGTCCCCAGGGGGATGAGTTTAACCCCTTGAACTGGGTATCTTCTGTTCACAGCTCTAAGCTAAAATGGCGTTGTTTTTAAGACAGTCAAAAGAATGTTTCTTCTTGCCCTAGGGCCCTTTTTGATTTTGGTATCAGGAACCTTCTGAACCTTCCTTGTTAAAATAATAGATGAAGAAAAATCCCTTTAATTACAGTAATTTGTCTTGCTAAAGAAAATTGCACAGAGACTGTGTAATGTGTCACACTGTGCTTCAGTTTCTGGACCAGAAAATTTATGAAACTACACAGTTTTATATTCCTAAAACAAGGCTGGACTGGACAGGCATAGTAGGCATTCATCATTTTTTAGGGGACTAGGACAAAGTTCCCTGTTCTCCATGACATTCCCCCTAAGGGGCCATCCTTGGATCTCTGCAGAATCATCAAGATGATTGAGGGTAGGGAAGAGTTTCTGTAAGAGAAAGGCTGACATAAACTAGAAAGAGTTGATAAAAGAGGAGTAACTGGAGGCTGTGATAATCGTTACTAGTATGAAGAAAGTCATCAAGGAATGATTGCTCATTGTCCCACTTTTCAGAACAAAAATTTGGGAAATAATTTCTTGTAAACATTAGGAGTAATCTAATCTGCTTAAAAGATTAAGTCACCCTCATTCTTTTTAAAATCTCATACATTGGAGATATTTTTGAACTTTCCTTTTTGTCCCCACTGCAGTTCCCATACAGAAATTTGTTTTGAAAGGATCCATAAAGATGACCCATGACAGATTCCATTGGACTCATCACTGTACATTGTTCCATAGCACAGTATCACCTTAACTGATCTTTTGTTTTTTTACTACATGATTTGAGTGATAAGAATATAAAGTGTGCATAAAATCAATACCCCATCATTTTCTTCTTTTATAAATCATATATACACCTATAAATATAGCGTGCAGTTTTCCCCTGCTATTTCTGGACAGCTCTAACTCTATATGAGCTTAATTGCATTATTTAATCATTTGCATTCTATTTTGTTATTTAGTAAGCTCCTAGTTTGGATGAGAAATAATGAGAAGTCTTTCAGAATGCAGATTAATGCAGAATTTTTTTTCCTCTGGCTGACATTTCCCATAGACCAACTGTACAAATGTCATCTGGGAAAATAATATTTGTCACAAATGTATTAGCATGAGGACTAAAGTAGAAAAAGATTTTAAACAAAACCAACTTGTTGTGTATTTCTCTGTTTCCTTTTTTTTTTTTTTTAATGGAATACCTGTATTTTCACACCATTGCTAATCCTGCAGAAATCATGGCAGAGATCTCTTCATCACTGACCACTTGGGCAGGACGTGGCCAAAGCTTTGACAGAGCAGGCAGTGCAAAGGGTCACATAACACTACGCAATTCTGTTTGAGCCTGCAGGTTTGAAAGGAGGCTCAGCCACGAAATAGGAGGTCTTTTCCCATGCTCCATTATCTCACTGAGATTTAAATAAAACATTGGGAAGTGAAACAAGTTGAGAGTTCTTTGGAGAATGACAGGAACAAACCAAGTAAGCAAAGAATCACTACTTTGGCACCAGCAGGGCACTTGTCTGCCAGTCTTCCTGAGCTAACAACTTCCTGCAAAACAACTGGTAGGGAATACAGTCATCCTAATGACAAAATGCTCTGAAAGAGTAAACTTAAAATGTTTAGTTGTGTACCAGGCAACTTGTAAATTGCCACAATACTGTTACACACAAAAGCCACCAGCTGCAATTTCTTCAAATTCCAACTTCAGTCATCAGCTCTTGCTTCATCATCAGTGTAAGAAAATTATCTAGAAATCAAATTGCTATTGCCAGTCCAACTCTTTCTGTGGAGGCTCTCAGAGGTAGGAGCTTTTTCTATATCAGATGTCTTCTGTTGTCAGCTCAGCGTGACACGAATGTTGCTGCATTAAAAGTCATAGCAGAATCAGGATTTTACAATGGCTCTTAGATTTCTACAGCCAAAAGAGAAATGTCCCAGCTTCTGGGTGACTTTGTACTGAACATGAACACCAACTGTTTTATTTTCAACAGAGATGATCCAAACTGAAGTAATTCTGCTTTCAAAATATTCAAATCAGACAGCACCAAGCCAGCTCTGATGCCAAGAAAGTCCCTTTCTTCTCTCATCTCTTTCTCTTGATTTTAGTCCACTCTTCTTTTCCTTCCTCTGCTCAGCTTTTGAACTGAGGTGTCCCTCAGCTCAAAGGAACTAGTCTTCAGTATGATGTTTTGAAACCTTGCCTGGCCTCAGACAAGAAACTAACAGCTCAGCCCCTTGTAGGGGTGAGAGATGAAACAATGTCCAGGGGAGCCCAGATTTCTCCAATCCCCTTCCATCCAAACAGAGCACTTAACCTATACCATCACCTCAGTGACGAGGCCCTTTACGTTTAGCACTTTCTCTGGATAGTTTAATATGAAGTAATTCCATTAATGTTTCATACTCTTGTTTCATTAATTTTTTGAAAGAAGAATGTATTATTAAATGTTCAGTCCCTTCTCTCTTATCAGTTCAATTAAGGTATGTACAGGAGGTACATCCGCAAAAATGTCCTCCAGCAAAACTGGAATTAACGTCTGATATTTTGAGGATTAAGAAGGCCATGAAAACCACAAAAAACCAAAAGGTTTTCAAGCTCCTCTTATATATAACACACACAGGAAAAAAAAAAAGTGTGGTTACTATTTTGTTATTAAAGAATAATGTTTCAGCTTATAATTCTAAATTGTAAATGTGACATAAAGTCTATCCTTTAAAATAAGTATTTTTCTGGATGAGGGCCTTTCCCAAGTGTATTCAGCCTTTCCTTCCCAAGACAACCTTTATCTCTGCTCTCAAATCATAAGTCCTCTCCACTTCTTGCTAGTTTTCTTTGTCCCTTTCCCATTTCCACATAACTATGTTAAAATTCCAGGGTTGTTACCTAATAGTTCCACTTCAGTAATTTTTAATGCTGTTTATTACCACTACTTATTTACTTAAGACGCTCTATGAGTGATCTAACTGCATGAGTGGTGCATTTCCAATGAGCACCATGTCTGTTTATTTCTAAATATTTGGCTGTGGAATAGTTCATTCTACTCTCCATAATTCAGTTGACTCTAGAGTTAGATGACATAGTTAGAATGAGCCCACCTCAGCACGAGAATGCTGTTTTAAACCACTGATAGTTTTGTGAAATTGGTCTACTCCATATAATAACTGTGGTAGATCCCAAATTACTGGGAATAGGATCCTCCCTGCAGTGGGTGGTAGAGAGACTTGAACTGGGACCTGACAGCAAAAAATGCTCCAATATCACTTTAATAAAAGCAAGATTCATGAAAAAGCCATTTTCACTAAGTCTTACCACTTATGATGTGGCTGGGTAGTGGCACCAACTGCTCAAGGGCCTCACACAGGCCATGCACAAATGGAATGATTCTGTCCCAACAAACCCTCACATCGGTGTCCTGCACAGAAGCAGCTTCTCCTGGGATTGTGCCATCTACAGCCCTTCCCCAAAGCAGTGAGGCAGGTTTTCAGAGTTCCTCAGAGCTGATTCCTTCTATTCCTGCTGGGATTCCAGAACCCTCACATTCTCTCCATTCACCCCCACTTCCCTACATGTGGTTCTTTTCCCCGTCATTCCTGCATCCTATATAGCGCAAGCAAAGACATACAGTATTTTGTTTTGGATTTTTTTTAATATGCTGTGCCTAATGAGAGGCTATATTCCTGTGTGTATGTTACAGAGTGTTCTGTGTAATGCCAATCATTCCTTTGACTTTATTGCCATACTTGGGAAAAAATTTCTGATTAATGAGTTTTTTTACCCATGTGAGCAAAAAACGAAGAGATGCCATTTAAGCCCTGTGAGTTGTGGAGCAGGCAGAGGAATCAGTATAGGGTTGTTTGTGGATTTGACTGACTTCCAGCTTGTTACACAAGCAAAATAGTGAAGGAATATTCTTGTTTTACCTTTTAATAGAGCACTGTGCTGTACAATATTTTCATCTACTGAAAATGCTTTTTTTAAAGTATGGATAAAGCATGTATATGTAAAAAAAATTCCCACTTGTGCAAGTCAGTACATCAGTGACATAATTGAAAATACTTTAGGAAACAATGTATTAACTCAGTAAAATACAAATGTAAACTGTGTATTAATTGCTTTATGTGCCCTCCTATACTCATGTTTTATTAACTTTTTAATATTATCAAGTATCATGCTAGAGTGTGATACTCCTCCAAATAAGGTACTATTTTTACTCGGTTTATGAAAATAAATGAGCATTTCAGATTAGCATTTTGATTTTGCATGAAAGCACATAATGTTTTTTTCTCGTATTCCCTGATTGTTTCAAGGGCATTGCATCATACCATGAAGCTGAAGACTCTTTCATCTTTCTTCAGATAAAGTTGCTAATTACTCTTAATTTTACATGATATTTAAAGACTTTAACATTTATTATTACCATCAGAACCAAGTTCTAACATTATTCACATTAGGAAGACACTAGATAGCTTTTTTTTTAATGTTTCTCTTACAAAGTAGAGTGATGACATACTCCACCACTGCCTCATTCCCTTCCCTGACTAGAATTTTATCAGAGTACAAATGTTAGAAAGCTCAATGAAAATACAGTTTAATGCAGCCAGTTAAATTGCCTGAGAGGAAACAGTGCATACAGCTTTTTTAAAGCCTTTCCCCTCAGGCCATTAACTAAGAAACTGGTCACTAACTGCTGGTAACAAACCATTTTGGAGGGATTATTGCTATTACCAGAATTCAGTGGTTTATGGCTACATTTTGTTAAAGACATTAGGAACTGTAACATGGATGAGCCCACAGTACTGGAAAAAATCCTTCTTTTCCCTTGTGATTAATGATAGTTTTTCTTCCAGCCCAGATGTCTCGAATGGTGGTTTCATTATTTCTCATTCCTCCCAATGCTGTAAAAAAAGCTTTTCATTATGGCCAGGATTCAAATGAAAAGAGTGAAACTATAATACTGACTTCTGGGAAAGTGTGGCTCTCGTAGAAGCCACCACAAGTAGACCAGATTTTGACAATTCCCAAGAACTGTAACTGCCACAAAGAACTGGTAGAACAACACAGAGCAGCTTTCCCTTCCTGTATCAGCTTGATGAAGGCACCAGTACTGCTGAACACACCAACAAGGTTTTATGTTCATTTTACATAATGTTGTATCTTAAGTTTTAGGTGTAAGAAAGGGGTTTTGATCAGTATGTTTCTAGCACTGCTCAGTTAGTTCGATTTCCTAATTACTGCAATTCACATAATCTACAGTATTAGCACAGATGGATCAGTCTCTTTTGTAATGGGAAGTGCAGAATTTTAGGAAGTTCAGCACTTAATTAGGAAAAGTTCTGTGGAGATCTAAAAATCTTTTTTTTTTTTTTAAGGAACTCCATCTAGGAAGATATTTTGACAGCTTGGTTGTACAAATGATATTGCTGAGTTAGAATGCAGATTACAAACACATTATTTGCATGGCAAATGTGTTTTTCAGTCTATTCTATCCCCCTCCATCTTTTAATTTAAAAAAAAATCCTAGATCAGAACATATCATTAGCTGTGCTTCTTAGTGAACCTGACTTTTCTCAAGAAATTTACATCTTTCTCTCATTTTCCGTTAAGGTTTCTTACCCTGTTTTCTCACCTAAAGAATTATAATGAGGTAGAGAGAATGAGATCTATGGGGAAAGCAGTGGACCTAGAGACTAAAGGTAAAAGGATGATTGATGGTATGAAATTACCATAAAAGTACAATCAGGATCAGATTTTAAAATGAATTTTTAAGCAGCCTAAGAGATACTCTTTGATTTGTAGTCTGGTGGAATGGATAATGTCTCATTCAGTGGATAAAGTTACTCACTGTGTGACTTGAGCTTTTTCTGATCTTTCTGACTGGGAGTAAAATGGAACCAAAGCATAAAGTGGTTTTTAATGCTGAAAATATCAAAAGCAATATCCTTAATGTCAAAACCTAGGCGTAGCAGGTGAAAAAAGAAAAATAAATATAAGATAACTATAGTGTTGGTATTATTGTATAAAAGACACTATCGTCTTAAGCGCCCTGTTGGATCTATAAAAATATTTTAAACGTAAGTAAGGAAAGGGTCAGATCTTTATGTTGAAATGTAAAACCTCCTGATCTTTAAACACTTTAAGTATTTGCAAATTTGTAAAATCAATATTCAATCCAAGACATATACTATAATTTATGTCTGAGCAACACAGGACATGTATTGCAATCTCTATATAACTAACAATTTACAGTGCAATTGGTGTATCGGCAAAACCAGAATTTAGTGGGCATTTAAGAGTGTAAAATATTCTGTAAAATTATCCTATATAATTGCATCAAATATTAAAATAAATTTACAAAAGTTGCAAGTTGAAATTAGGATATTTTTAACTTTCTAATTTAGTACATTCACATGAGGCACCTTATTGGCTCTGTAGGGTTGATGTTAGAAAGCATTACATTGTCGACAGGCTTTTTTTTAAAAAACAAAATTCTTTCAATTATGAATCCTTTTTTTTCTCCCCCCACTCTCTATTTTATTTATTTGATTTAGAGGATTTAAATCTGATACTAAATTTTAAAATAAAAATCTTTTTTTTTGTAAGCTAATTCACTCCTTCCATGTAGAATGAAATTTATGATGAATTTTCTTCCTACTATATATGTAATAAAAATGGTCATATATACCATTTTATGTGTAACCTCAAAGGATTTATTTTATTATATGGATCCTTATTATATGGCTGGATATTGTGATATTAAAATT
The DNA here is from genome assembly GCA_013397865.1 of Struthidea cinerea. NCBI lineage: Eukaryota > Metazoa > Chordata > Aves > Passeriformes > Corcoracidae > Struthidea > Struthidea cinerea. The sequence goes on along the minus strand of VZTI01005470.1, from coordinate 961,672 downwards.
ACAGACAATATTTTAAAATAGTTTAGCATTATAAAAAAAAAATCCCAAGATTTCCAACAGTTGCTTCTTATGACAGTTTTCATTTTTTTCCCTCCTCCTGACAGTTCCCATAATGACTTTAATCATATAGTCTGGAAATGGAGCAGGTTACTGAACAGCAACAAACTCACTGGTCAATGTCGGTGTCACTTTTCTGGGAGCAGGACTTTTTGAGCATCAAGGAACTAATTTTAACAGCCTGCTGGAAAAGTGTTAAGTGCATTAACTCCCTGTCAATCACATTTTTAGCATGCCGGCCAAATTATTATTATTATTTGGCTCAAGACATTCTATTGAAACTTATTTGTATGGTATTCTTATCTGTGTACCTTATGTGACTAATGATGATTGTTTATGGAGAGGTGCCTGTCCAATTATTTTTGAAGGAACACAAGAATGCAGAATGACTGGAAGCATCAGGTTTTTGCCAGAGAATGCCTCAGGTAAGAGGAGAATGGCTAGAGGCTATAAGGAATCACAAGAGACAAGTCAGAGTCGTAAATTGGGAAACTGACATATCTCATCTAATATACTTGCTAACTAGGCCTTTAAAAACCTTGACATTTAACTAAGTTTGTGGAAAAGTTATATATTTTGTCCTTTTCTATTGGCTATAACTCATTAATATGATGAACTGAGGTGTTTATAATCATTATCAGCATTAGCAGACTAGCATATGGGATCATTTAGAGATCCAGTTAAGCACCTAACAACTGCTCAGTTGTTTGTGTAGATTGTGCCTTTTTCAAAGTCAAGTCAGTCAAAAATGATATTGCAAGTTATTTACCCTTTTGGTACTTCAGTGTGTGAAATAGGATGAAAGAATGCTGGTATTCAGCTGAGGCATTTAAATAATGCTTTGGAAGTCCTGGCCTGCTTAGAACAGACTGCAATCCTTACTGTAAAACAGAAATTTCTGATGGTTTCAAGAAAAAAAGGTAGTATAAAACAAACTTTACAGTGAATGCTGCCTATTAACTCAAAACGATTTAAATACGTTAGGGGCTTAACTATTTTTTTGGTGAAAATAAGCTTTGTCTTTACCCATTGGTGTTCCAAGGATAAGATATCACTGGGTAATTTAATACATGCCCTGCCCTGATTCTGATCCTATGTATATAGATTTTTATATAGGGGAAAAAAATCTAATTTCTATGTAAAAAATAAACCAACAAAAATTCAAGCCATGGAATTCTGAGAAATGAACAACAAAAGGAACTCGCTTCAGTATGAAAAGTGGAGATGATCACAAAAAAAGCAGAAGGAGGCACTGTAGCTCAATAGCTAGAAAAGAGCATGTTTTAATTTCTGAAGAGCTCTTCTCTCTGAAGAATTAAATTAAAACAATATACTTTGCAGGCAAGCATTTTCATTCTTAGGAATTTCCATAATTTTTTCAAAAAGCAGAGAAAATATGAAGAGAGATAGTCAACAGAGGGAGGGGGAAGCTATTAAGGATTGTTTTCCCAGGGCAGGAAGCTGAAATTCAGTAGGAAGTGGCATTTTGACAAGCACTTTGTATTTCCAACCAAAATGGAGTCTTGCTCATTTAGTGCAACTGGAAAACAATTAATTGAGGCACCACCCCACTTTAATCCTACACATGAGAAACTGTATTGACTTTTAGAGGACTTAAGTCTACCAGCACTAAGAATTCATTCCTTTTGCCTAATGTATTTTGGAACATGAATAAATTATACGGCTACATATTACAGTAGGAGAGAAAATGACTACTACTGCTCAGGCTGTGTGACGTTTGCCATGCTATCCCCATTTCAGCAGCTCATAACTTTCTGAAAACTTCTGGCTGCTGGGTGAAATTTTTCATAGTGTAGGTCTCTGTTGGGTGAAAATTATTTTTTGAAAGTTTGAGGGACTCATTCCATTATTTTTGGATATGTGTGAATAACAACATATAGCCCATCAGGCAAACAGTCTTGTTTCTTCTGCACTGTACTGTCATCCAAACGGAGCGTGGAAAGGGGATCATTTTATGGGAATTTGGGGGCTGCAAATGAATAATTTCATGTCTGCTCAGAGTTGCCTAGTTACTTTTGAAAACAATGAAAATCTTAGAGGAATTTCCAATTTCATCCACTGAGCTGCTGAATTCCCTAAACTCTTTTTCCTCAGGACATTTTGTCAGTTGATAACCACACAAACTTGTCAAACATAAGGGTTCTTTATCTGGTCACTTATGATCAACAATTACTTGGCAATATTTTGACTGGTCTGAGATCACTGAAGACTGTATGTTGGGTTATATTCAAGCAAGCCTTCAGATGTAGTGAAATGAAATCAGAATGTTCCAGCATGTGCATGCTCCTTGAAATGCTGCATTCCATCAGGAATCTAAACTTTCAGAGGAACACATCAGAGGACATGTTAATTTTCTTCCAGTTACACTGATCCCGTTGGTTAAAGAAATAAAGAAGGCATTATCCAGTTGGTTAAAGAAGTAAGCGTAAGTAACTTTGAAAAGACATCTATGCTTGCAAAAAATAAAATCTGACTGTTTCAACTGTTTCTCCCATCCTCCTCAGGTGAGAAATCCAGTTCCACAGGTGTTCTGCTGGGAACTTTCACAGAGGTAGCAGACTCCTAAATATTGGTATTTACACCAGAAACCTGGCTATAAATTATTGTCAGCCAGTGAAGAAATAGCAAGAATATGATCTCACTCAACGTCAACAAAATCCAGTAAAATATTTTAACAAACTGCCTGCAAAATGAGAATGATTGTAAAAACTATTTGGTATATAAATGCTTTAGGTAAGAAAGGAAGTAATTCCTATATCAAGAGGCTGAAAATTAGGCTGGTAGGACAAGAGACATAAGTGTGGGTTTTCTAAGTTCCAGGTGCAGTGGGGTGGCTTTATCCTACAAACTTAATGACATTTTCATGATATTAATCTCTGAGCTGGTGCCAATTTAAATAAAATTACTAAATAAAAGTGTATACGCAAAATATTTACTGCAATCTGTAGAAATAAATCCTTCTGGAGGAACAGCCTGGAAGGGAGTACATCTTCTCTCCAGAACGGAAAAAAAAAGGGGTGAGGAAGAGTTGCTTGCTTTCTTCCTTAAAAGAATTCAGTGTATCAACAGACAATACTTAATTGATAAATTTGGACAAGTGATTGGGAAAACTGTTTCTTTCAAAGTCCTGAATGTAATCTCCCTATCTGAATTTACAAAGCAAATATATAAACAAAAAAGAGGAAAAACAATATTCCCGTTCTTGTCAGTTCTTTGCATTTGGATAAATTCCATAAAATACACCTCTGTACGTGGGAGTGGATTGTTACATCTTTGCCATCATGTGAACCACACTATGTCAGGTTTTAATGCTGGGTCTAAATTTGCAGTTTACCATTTCTGTAATGCTGTAGACTAAAACATCTGACCCCAACTTGACCAAAATTCCAGCTCTAGCCATAGGCTTCATTGCTTAAATATGTTGTGTTTCAGTGTTATGTTATAGATCTTATTTCCTGTTTTCCATGGGCTAATTGTTAGTAGTTAGTGAGTAGAAGTTAATTACTTAGAGTAATAGCAGCAGGTAATTGAAAAAGAGATACAAAATGTTTTTGCTTCAGTATGAGGGACTGTCTGTTTCTGTGAAGGTCACTGAAGTCAGCAAACAAAGTTAATACAAGCTGCATACAGTACATTAGCTAAACTTGCAAAAGCATTTTCTGGAAAGGTGTATGTACAAGTCTTCCAGCTGAAAGCATGGTTAATAAATCAGCAGCTCAGTACATCCAAACTCTACGTGTGTCCAAGTGCTCAAAATGCATTCGTTGTTGTCAGGTTGGTTGTTGGGCTCAGCTCAGCACTGCACATGTGACAGCAGCTGACTTCAGTGGGACCTTCAGTCCTACATGAGCATACCTCTTTCTGCCAAACAGTTCCAAAATTTTTTAAATCAGATCTGAAACATGTGCAGTGAACACAAATGAAATCATTATGGTGAAGAGTCTGGAAAAACACATGGAACATTCACATTTTTAACAAAACACTTGCATGTACATTTTCTTGTCATACCAAGGTGCATGGAAAGAGAAGAGGTGTAGAACAGGTCCTATCTAATTCTTTCTTAATTCTGTCATATATAAACATTTAAGGTTGAGGAACAGACAATCAGCAGCCATGGCACCCCCTGTGGTATTGTGACTGCCTTTCCAAACTCCATGCATGGGCAGAGCTGTGGGTTGGTGTTGCAGCATGGGAGAATGGAGAGACAGCGTTGGAAGCTGGATTAAGCTCTGTTCCTCCCATCCTTGTTTCCCAGTAATGCTTCCTTTGTACCACTGAGCTGTCTTTCTGTAGAAGAGTCCTGTGGAGCATCAGAAAGATGAATCTGGTGCAGGGAGAAGTGTATAAAGGCATAGGCAGAAGGTTTTAGATGGAACTAGAGCTGAGATGGAGGATGAGAAGTGAAGGCACATAACCAAGGAAGAGACGACTGATAACCTCAAATATCTTTTCCCATAGCAAATTTCGGTGATCTGAGGTCCCGATAGTTTTTGATATGTGATACATAAGTTATTTATTATTATATAGCTTGACCTTGACTCACTTGAGTCAGTGAGCCCTTGTGCTCACTTTTGTTCTATGAGTCCAAAACATAAATCAATATTTCTCTTAAACAGGTAATCCCATACATCAGAAAAAATATGACATTTGTCACCTCATATATGAAGTCCTGGCCTAAGGGGCATCAACATGACTGGGGGGCAATAGCACCGAGTTTGGTGGACCCTTAGCTTGCAGGACAACCTTACTCTAATCACATAACATTCAATGTCTTAGTTTCCTCATCTGAAGAACGTAGATTAGAACTTTCATTTTATTTGTAAATACATAAGAGCACTTCAGAAAAATAGATGTTACTATTCTAACCTGAATCAGTTTTGCCTGAATCCCAAGGTGTCCCAAGTCTAGGCAACACCTTTGAGTGGATGAAAAAGGCACCCATGCTAGACAGAATGCAAAAATCTGTGTGAACGGAGCAATTAATTTAATCTATTTATTTTAATCTTCCTTCTCCTGAGTTGGTACACCTGGTCCTGTTGTGCTTGAGAAATCTAGGCTTGGTCATTTAAGTAACTATGTTGAACTTATTTGTGTATAAATAACACACACAGAGGCATCTCTGCAGTATCCAAGACAAGAAATATCCAACTCCCCTCATTCTGTTTTGGTCACTTCCTAGTCTCAGTGCATTCTTGGCACATGTGCAAGTAATCTGTCTGGTTTACAAGAGGGTACACGATCTGATGTTATTGGTGAAAACTGCTTTAATAGTCTTCCTTTCTGAAAATAGCTCTGAAACTCTGACATCTCCATTAGGTTCATGTCCATTTTACTGAACTGATCTTCTTCCAAAAGCCTGTAATATTTTCCTTTCTTTTCAGTGTTGCTAATAATCAGTCCCAAGAGTGACTTTAGCTGTGTCCCTAATCTTTAGTTGCATCAACTAGGTTATTTAAATATGCAATTTTATTTTTATCAACACTAAGGTGAGCCTTTAAAAGGCAGTTGTTTTATCTTCAAAAATTTGTCAGTTTCTCTCTGCAGTCTTTGGGATACAATTGCCTGATGCTCAGTATACCTGGCTGTAGGAGACTGCATTTATTTTCACTACTGCTTAAGAATAAGTGATTTCTCAGAAAAGAATTGCAAGGAGCATACATCCCTTTTCACCAGCAGGAATTGCTTGCAGCGGTATCAGGGAAGGGGTCATTTACGATCTTTAAAAATTGCTTATCCATTGCAGGTTTAATTACAACAATCTTCCAGTAATTGAAACCTTCCCTTATAGCTAACCTAATCTGAATTCAGATAGGTTAGACCAATGTGTAGTTGATATTAAAAAGCACAGATTAATTTTAGGAAAGCAGCTGACCTCAGCTTCCTTTAAGAAATTATATTTACCATTTACTCTTTAATAACTATTGTTTTCGTAAGTCTTGCAACTTAGAAATTTCCCTGCCCTCCAGTTCACATCTTTCTAAAACTCTCTCAACCAATTTAAAAACAAAAGACACCATTTGTTACTCACCCTTTCCCAGAATGACCAGCACCAGCAAAGAAGTGAGATGTTTTTTAAAGCACATGCTTTGAGCCTGTGAGTATCAGGCTTACCAATACATTTTCACCAACATCTGTGAAATGCACTATTACTCCCATTTATTGACAAAGAACTGAAGTAGAAGACAATTTACTCCATCTCATACTGAGGAGTTATGATAGGACTATGAGAAAGGTTGAATTCCCTGATCTTGATAAAAAGTTTTAACAACATATCACACAAAATTATTAACCAAACAGAGATAAACTTGGCTATGGAATTAATAATGAAGATGAAAATAACAATCTGTTTTATTTTAATATTACACTTCTTGGTTTATGTCTTAAAAGTCTCCCTCAAATTGCGTGTTTTGGGGTGTCTGTATTGGGGTTAATTTTTGGGGAGACTACTTGTGGAATACATAGGGACCGATGGAAGAGTGATTTTCAACTCAACAGCTTTGAGAGTGGCAGGTGCCATTGTGTCTCTGCTTTATACAGCCTGTTTGCAACTACCACTAAGGGTCTGTAGATCTATTGGAAGGATGGAGATGAATAAATAGTGTTTATGACTGTGAAGCAATTTTTGTTGGATTATTTGTGGATATAAAGAAGCTTCTCTTGTCTAGTGCTGTTAGTGAATCACTAGTGGAGAATGTGACTAATTAAAATAAGAAACAGGTAGTCATTCAAAACCAAACAAAATAAGCAAGCTAAGCCTATAAGTAAAGCATAGCCTGACTGCAAAGTCATTATTTTAGGGAATTAAAGTGTTGTCATAATCATTACAGCATGCAATAATATTTACATGTTTGTACATTTCTTTTATGAGTTCACTGGCATGGTTGTCCTCCCAGGCAACTTTTACAATTTTGTAAGAAACATGTTTTTGACTCAAATTTTCAAATTATAATCTGGGTTTTCCTATTGACCATTAAACTGCTGATGCATTGCCTGTGGTAAACATAAACAAACTTGGTCGAAAATAAGCACCTTTTTTTTTTGTTAAAGGTATCTGTCAGATCAAGGGGATATCGCTATTATTGTCTCAGTGGAGGGCCGAATGTTTGAGTCAACATTTTGCCAAGACTTTTGGGCTAAATTCTCTTGCGTCTCTACAAGAGGTAGAGGAGTACTGTAACACACCTTTGGTGAGAACCAACTCATCAACTCTTGGTGGTCTGGATTTTATATTGTGTGATTTTGATAACATACGAGATGTTTAAATTGTTAGACAGGGTCACTTGGAGTAGACCTTTGGGCTGGTTCTTGAAAGATGCAAAGAACTTTCACTCAAAGCATTTTTGGTGCCTGTGCTCTTCTGTGTTTTTCTGACTTCTCATCGTGAGGTGTGTTTTTGAGGGTAGTGGAGAAAAGCCACTGGCAGCAGCAGATTCTTTCATCATGTTGGTCTTTCTATTCCTTGACAAGGTTGACAGTCAGCAACTGATTATGCAATGGCTATAAATCTTGCAAAATGATTAGCCAAAGGCTATCATAATTCATACACTCCTAAAGATTGAGAAGTGTTCTACCTAGTTGGGGTGCCTTTCCGGATTTAATTCATGTTACTTTTTGAGTTAGCCTAATTGAAACAGAACAGACACTTTGCAAATGTAAAAAACCAAACCGCCCACCCTAATATGTGTCTTCTTTTAAAAAATCTTTTTAGGCCTATAACTACTGAAAGCTTGACTTTGAAGATCACAAGGATCAGAATATAAAAATATATCACCCTTATAATAAATGTTAATAAAAACATAGCAAAAAAGTGAACTGCAACTCCTGTGCTCCCTATTGCTTCTGCTCAATCTAAAAATGTTGTTTTCTTGTCTTTGTAGACCTGCAAAATTATTAAAAAGCTGCAGCAGGTTTCTTTTCTTTCCCACTAAAATGGAGCAGTGAGCAACAGGTAACTACAATCAAATGCCCTTAGCATGCACTTTACAGTTAGAAAGACAGACAATAAATAACTTTTAAAAGCCACATGTACTGCTATGCAGCTTTGGTACTTAACTGTTTACTTTTTCTATCTGATTTATGAGATGTTTCATAGATTTTACTGGTGCTCAGTGCCACAAGACTGAGCACACTGAGAACTTCTACACAGAATCAACACAATGTTTTAGCATTACACAAGCAACAGAGTCAACACACCTGGTTTGTGCACCTAAAAGCCATAATACCAACCAAGTGTAGAGTTAGACTCTTCAGAGCATATTTTTGTCTCCCTTGCACTGGAGTAAAGCAAACACTTCCCTGAATTATTGTGTGAGACGTCCCCTGTGTTTGCTTTATACATGTAGGGTAATTTGGGGAAAGAAAGGGAAAACAACTGGGACTTCAGTTAAGCTAAACTGCAGCTTTGCAGTTATAGTAACACCCAGCATGTTCACTGAAATTCTGGCAAATATCTTTCTGACAGCTATTTGGATGTGCACACACAGCTTCCCCTCCACCTCCCCCCCACCAAATGAAATGTAGAAACTTGTGATGAGACAATATTTAAGAATTTGAATGAAAATGAAAATGAAAAATGAAAATGCACAAAATGGATTTAAATTATATGATTTGAAGATAATTTTGCCTAAGCTATGTGTCACCCTCCCATCAATTTTCATCTGATGGATCCTGGGGGAAGGCAAGGAGGAAGGAGGTATCATCCCCGCAGAGTGAGACCTCCGATAGTCCCAGAGTAATTCAGCCCAGCGCCCCATGAGACTGTGGTGACCTGAGAACAGAAGCATCATTTCAAATCATCAGGCACAGGTAGGTGAGTGTCACTATGCCAGATCCGTTTCAGGAATTGTTTCACTGCAGTCAGTGAACAGACAAGAATAGGGAATATTGATACTTAATTGTAGTTTACACTTAATTGCAATTAACATTTTTTCACATGAGTAAGATTTTTAGTGTGAAGAGGTTATTGTGTAAACCCATTTTTATTTCATACTTATCCCCATATGCTATTTGGTTCTTTTAAATAGTGTTAGTAGTCTCTTAAATAGTGTTAGTATTCTCTTTAATGGCTTTAAATACAATAGAACATCTCCCTTTTGATTTATAAAATATGCTTATGAGATTAAAATCTTGTATGGTATTAAAATACATTGGACTAATGGAGCCACTGTCAATTAAAAGACTGCTCCAAAACTACAGGTTTTGGTCTCAACAAAGTCTCTTCTAAAAATCAGCCCTTGAAGCTTCTAGGGGAACAATCTGGGTCTTTTTCAGTCAGCAGGGAGCTGAACTCTGAGCTCTCACTGCTCAGCACAATTCATAGCTGCCTAAATATCTTTATAATTCAAGAATTTAATCTCATCTGAAGTGTCAAAGTAGAATACAAATAGAGAAGTGACCTTTAATCAGGAACTCAAACCATAAAACTCCTGTGTTTGGAAACAATCTGGAAGCAACTGCAAGCTTCCCTGTGACTAATCCCACCACAGCAAGCAGGCACACACATCCTATGTGACATGAAGAGACGTCAGATTTAGCTCGGCCTGAATGCATAACAGTGTGGAGATGAATCTCCAAAAGGAAAATTTGTGTTTCTTTTTGCCAAATGAATGAAGGAAGAAAGCAGTCTTGGCTCTAAATATTACTATTTGTCCATAAAAAACAGGGAAAATAACACTTTGCATAGATTTCCAGCAAAAATATGTCTTTCCCATCAGGTGTATTTTACTGGAAGCCACTTCCTCAAAATAAAAAGCAAAACTCTAGCAACCATTAGAGTCTCCCTAAAATGCACTTAACAGCAATAGCTGTGATATTGGTTTCATTGATTTTCATTAAAATAAAAGATTTTTTTTAAAATAAAATGTTTGGTGAAGAAGAAAGGAAATTCTTCTAGTGAAAAGACTGAAAAAGATTCTATTTGCCTAATGCCACAGTAACTACTTAAAAATTATAACAACAAGAGAAAATTTTGTATTCATTTTTTAGACACAGTTCTCACAAACCAGATATATACAAAATAATCCCTTGTAGGTGCTGCTTGAAGATAGCCCTGGAAAATCTCTGTATGGTGGACCAAAGTATGCGTGCAGTGTCTGATAGATTTATTATATGTATAAAGAAAAAACTACAGAAGGATGTGCAGTGTAGTATGACTGGGAGAAAAGAGATTTTTAGATTTCTCCACATTTCCTCTGCGAGGCTGTGTTGGCGGCACTCATACTAATTTAATTTTGTGACTATGTTTCTTCAGTAAATATTCAGTCCTGCCATAACAGATGATTTGGGATTGCATTGGCAGAAGGAGCTCCAGCTTTCATTTTTTTTACATTCTGCTGTTGGTCATTTCAGACAGCATTCAAGGAATGTGCATATGAAAAGAAAAGGCACTTCAAGCTTCTTGCTGCTGTAAGAGGGGCACTTTCATTTACATCACTGGAATGTAGAAGTAGTTTCAGAAGAGTCAGATGAGGCCCATGAGGCCCCAGTCCTCGCAGGCTCACAGCAGCATCGAGTTATTCATCAATGCAACGGGTTCTGTGTGCACAGAGAGCCTCAGAGAGGCCACACTGCCACTCTGCAGACCCGGGGAAAAAGCAGCCTGACAGGAGGACTCACAAGAAGGATACAAGAAATAAAAAGAGCTGATCTGTAATGCGCATCTCCATTTGGATGTTTCTAAATTAGCATGATGTTCATCGAACATCTTTTGAATAGTGGATACTTTTGTTTAGGGAAATGAAGCCCGTGTGCTGCAAGAGCAACATCTGCTGGTGTTATCCACACCTGTAGACAAACAGCCCCTATCTGCTGCCTCCAAGTACCAGGAATGCTCCCTGGACACAAGTGCTGCCCACAAGACCCAGAGCCACCAAGCTGCACTTGAGAAAGATTACACATGAGAAGATACTTATGCTTAGATATTTACCCAAGAGAAAATTCTCTCATTTCTGAATTTTTGCCTCAAAACAGAACAAGGCAGCATTTCTGAATTTCCTCCTAATTTCCCACAAATCTCAGGAAGAAAAGATTTTGAGCAGTTCAACATAATGTAATAATACACAGCAATACATGAAGCTATCTACAAAAATGGAATGTGACATGCAAACAATAAACATTAACTTTTTTTTTTTAGGTATTGACAGTTTGAAGGTAATTATTGGAACAGTGAATATGCTGACATCCAGAAGGGCTGTGCAAGGTAGTTCAGAGAGAAGGAGAGATTTATCTGAGTTAACAGCCAAAATAAAACCCCATTTAACTTAGAGTTGTTCTCCTGCCACTGAAAGAAGTAACAAAGTAGAACTCATCATTACATTATGACATTTCTTTTAGTGTTAGTTAAATGGAGGGGACTCCAAAGTTTCTCAATAGAGCTTCTGCCAATACACACACGCACACACACACACACACAGTCTCTCTCTCTCACATGCTTCTCATAAAAATCAGTACTAAAAAGAGAGGAATCAATCATAAAAGACCCCTACAAAAACCATGGATGCCTGTTCCACATTTTATTGCATGGTAAACTGCTGCTACAGTTTCTCAGCAGGAATCATCAATATAGCCCCAAGAGACCAAATGACATCTTTGTGACTGGCTATTTATCTCTATCTCACTTAAGTCAGGAAAATTTGTATTAAAAGCATAACAAATGATTCTTGAATTTGTAATATCTAATTCATGTGATATAACTAACTGCTCAGTGATATATTAATGTCAATCTCAGTTAAACTGGTGCAATTTTGTTTCAGCTGCTACGAGAAATGAATGTCACCCTTACAAACTGTATTCATTTTGAATGCATTGAGTTTAATGCAGTACAGTGTTACCTTCCAAAAGCAATTTACAAGGGTTTTAGTACATAAATGTGTTAGCATGTTAACCTGTACCAGCCTTTTAGCCAGTGAGGAATTAAAGCATGAAGATTAACAAAAAGACTGTAAAAGCTTTTCTCTTCAGCTGTATCAGTGTAAGAACAGCGGACGAAGCTGTGAACTTTTTGTAAGGGGAGGGCAGTTGCTAACACAGTGCAGTAAAACAGAGGAAAACACTGCAGTTTGAGAAAGAAAGGAGATGGCCATATTGTTGCTGGCCCTTTCATGCCATTCTGGTTCCTATGTGTTTACAGAGTTGTGTCTAAAAATGAATAAAGAGTAAATACTTGGAAGAGTAAAGTTACTTTCTGAGGGAAAGGCAAGGGAAATGTATCCTGTGCAGGGGGTGCAAGTGAAATATATATAGGCAAGGAATAAGGAATACCTGCAGAGAAGAAAGTGGGAGCCATGAAGTAGAACTCAAAGGCTTGAAAAGAGACTGTAAGACATGTAGCACGAAAGAAAGGGAAAAGAAATCTTACAGGGACAGCTCAGGCCAAAGACTAAGAGGGAAGAACATGGTTTAGAAGAAGGAGAAATGCAGCATAGTCAAAGGGTATTTTGGTCTTATGAAACTGAGAATGAAAATAGATGATAAGGAGAATGAGTGACATTTACAAAAATATTAATATTCAACAATTCTAAATAAAATAATTTCCCAGTCTTGAAGCTGTAAAATTACAGGTATAATAAGGTATATTACAGGTATAAGAAAAAGGTTATCTCTTTTATGAGGTTGAGAAGCTGCAAGCCAATTTCTATAAGAGTTTGGATTTGCTTTGGTTTGCAGATAGATGGAAACTATTGAGCTGCAGTCTTAATTTTGAAAAAGGGACTTACACCCTTTTTAAGCTTTCAAGCAAATTGAAATAATAATGCTGAGGTATATGAGTTTTTTTCTTGCATATCTGGGGCGTATATTACTTCTAAGCCTTATTTAATGCTTCAAACACATGCGTGACATTTCATAACTGAGCCTTTAGCTGAAAGGTCAAGGTAAACACACATATCCAAGAGAGTGGGCCACAGTGATGGGTTTAGGACTGGATAAACCAAGGACTGTTAAGAGCTGTCAAGATTTTCTGGGGTCCATGAAGAAAATGTCAACTTTTTTTAAATATTAAAATAATTTCCATCCCTTCCATAAAACAAGAGAGATTTCCCAAGCAATTGTGTTTCAATTATCAAAGACTCGGGGGGGTTGTTGATGTACAGTATGCTCACTGTAGCATTTAGGATAAAAGGAACTGGCCGCTTTTGAAAATGATCTGTCATGATTTCACTGTATGGAAGACCAATCGGTTGCAGGTAGAACACCAAGATACGAAAATCAGGTTTTAGAAATCTCTGTCTTAAAATTAATATGCCCAGAAGCAACAAATGCTCTCTGCAGCCTTAGTTTCCCTGCAGTTACCATCTCTTCTGTCTCTTGAAATGACCTCCATAGATTTTTTGTACAACTCATTTGCATGGTTGCTGGTCCAATGTGTGCACTTCCTCTATATTTTAGTTTGTGAGGGATCATTTGCTGAACAGAGTTTCACAGGTTGTTGATCACAGTGTGCAAATGTTTACAGTCAATGAGGGCATACAAATGCAAAGTCTTGACACCATTTATTGTGGCTTCTAGAATCAGATCAAGCGCATTTTCCTCTATGAACACAATGCAGCAATGAGCATTCCCCCTGCCCCACCAACTGCAGAGAAGCTAATTTTGTTTTCCATTTTATATTACATTTCAGGGAGCACATGGTGACTAAATGTCTTTCATAGTTTCTACTAAATGTTTATCTCATGAAGGTTTACAGAGGGTAAGAAACAAGTAAAAATGACCTCCATAGAGCAAAAGTGTTAGAGAAAGCAAAGAAACCTTCACTGCCCCCCAATCAAACTTACATTTTTTGCAGACTTGTCCCCTCAGACCATAGGTTTGCCCCTAAACTTTGCACACCAGTCTTGGACGTTTCCACTCTTGGCTCACATTCATGCAGCAGAATTACTTAGACAAGCTCCAATTTGCCCAGTTTGGAAGGGGAGGGAAAATGTATGGTGCTGCCAGGCAGAAGATTATATCTTCGTTTTGGTGGAGGTTTCAGGCTCTTCAGAGAGCCTCTGGTTGTGGCTGTCACTCTGTGCCACACTCAGAGGCTTTTTTTATTGTCCCTGTCAGTTAGCAGCCCAAGGTTACTGCCAGCTCTCTGTCAGTGCTTTGATTTTTGTCAGCTATGGCCAGGTCCTTTTAGTTATCTGCTATCTTTTCAGCTTTGTTCAGCCTGAGCTCTACTTGTCTACTAATTAGCTCTTTGGAGATTTCCCTTTTAAAACTCACTATCACAGAGGACAGGAACCGTTCAAAAGTTTTGTGCTTCATAGAAATTCCATATTCATCCACATCCCATACAGCCATCTTTTTAAAATTAAAAGTGGCAGGTCAGGCCAATTTAAGGTATATAAGCAGCGCAGCCTGTAAAAAGATACCTTTAGGTTCTTGATCAGGTATGTAGATGAATGACAGAAAAAGAAAAAAAGGGTTTCCACTGAAAGGAGCTAGGTGTACGAATAAAAAAGAAACTATCATTCTGTGTAACATATTCTCATTTTCTTTATCTTCTGGTGTGCAAATATTGTGCTAGCTGAATATAAAAGTAGCACAACTTTAGGGTACAAAAAAAAAAAAACCACACTGTAACAACATCAAGAGTGGTCTTACATCAAGGAGGGCCCTGAGGATGTCTTTGTTGTCAACTTCAGAAGAAAAGAGAGGAACAGAAGAGGAAACTGGCAGAAGGAATAGATGCCAAAGAGAACTCAAAGGATTAGGTCCGGGTGAGGTGATCGGTATTCGAAAACAGTCTGCCTTCTGGCTCTGATCTAAGGGAATAGGCTGGCAGCAAAGCCAGAGGGCATAACAGCACAAACACACCTTCAGCACACTGCTGGAGGCTTGCCTCAGTGCCTTAAAAATTGTGGTAGCAATTAGAAATAAACGTATATAGGAGCAATAGGCAAAAGTGCTCTATTTATGAATAAAAGTCCTCTTTTTACATAATACTTGGTCTACTTGTACCTTCTTTTCCTTCTTTTTTGACACTTAGTACGTTTTTCTCATGGTATCTCATCGATGCTGTGAGTTGCGCCTACATTGCACTTACACAGTGCTAATGCCTGGAAGATGAAAGTAAAAACCTTTGAATATATTAATGCTATAACACAGATGTCTTACTTTTTATACTCCTTTTTTAGAAATATGGTGTGGTTAATAATGATGCAGATTGTGCTGGATGGATGAGCAGATGAAACAGGGGAATACAGATTAAATAAAAATTTCTTCAAAGCTTACGTTTGCTTCATAATTTAACTTCTGTACTTGTCATGATAGTAGTAGCTAGGTGCAACTATGCATAATCACATTGTTCTAAAATATCCTGGTGAAACAGAGCAAACCTAATCTAAACAGCACTGCCACACTTGTTCAGATAATTGGGGGAAAAAATGTAATTAGGAAATGTCAGCTTCACTCCATGGATGATGATAATTACAAATCTATAGTTACAATAAAATATACACAAACAGTTTTACAGTGGAGAACCAAACATTTCTTACTGAAGACAAGGCTGCAAAGAGACAGTGAAATAATCTGCCCAGTCCTCCTTTTTAGATACAACACCTCACACGCTTTGTGCCTGATTTCTTTTTTTTTCTGCTGTCATATTTGTCTTATGCATTGGACACCAGAAAGAAACACAGATTTGGCAGCTTTTGCTTTGGTAATGGGAAAGTTCCCTTCTTGGGACACTGCTAGCCTGGGTGATGCCTGGCCAGCATGTGATGACTCCAGAGCACTCACACTTCTTTCTGAGAGCTGTTTTTGTTTTTCAGAGATCAGGTTTTCAATGGCCTGGGTATTAGAATGAGCTACCAGGATAATTCTTATTCTTTCAACTCACTGTGTACATGGGGTCCTTTGCTCCTGATGTTTGGCCAGACTGACAGATCAACAAATATTCAGTGGTTTATTGTTGTTTTCATCTTTGGATGTTTCCAGCTGCTTTTAAAACTGTCTGTTGATGGATTTGGACACTTTACACATTTTTTGTATTTCTTGCAGATCGAAAATTTTTGACATATTTTACTATAATATTGTAATTCTGCTGTTTTCATAATCTTTTTCTAGTTGGATTAATCTAAATTGGGGCACAAAGGTAACATAGATATTTCAACTGATGCATTGAAAGCATTTTGATGCCACCTGCTACTGGTTTTAAGAAAAGTTCTGACAGTCGCACTAATTTTCAAATTGATTTACAATTGTCAAACAGCAAAATTGAACTGACCAAATTTTGTATTAAGAAAGCCAATTCATTACTTTCATAATTTGCATTCCGTGATAACAGCAGTTTTGAGATGAAAGCTGCCTGGTGTCGTTTTTGGAGTAGCAATGTTCCAGACACTTTCTCATTGGCATCACATTTTTCATCTGTCCTTACCTTCTGAATCCAGTATTTGTGCATGGAACAGCTGGTTACCTGCTCCAGGGTGACATACAGCCTGCACCAACCTGAAGCAGTTGTGTCCGCATTGCATCTTTGTTCAACTCACACCTGAAATGCTTGGGAGCAATTTAGTTCAGAAAACTTATGGATATTAGAAGTCTCTCAGTCTGCTTTTCCTCACTAGGAAGGAGGCATACTTCAGGTGTGGATGGCTGTCATGTTCCTTTAGTCTTTCCAGGTTTAGGGAATACTTGTCACAGAGAGCAAGTGACCCCTGTGAAACACTGTTGGCAGTCATTGCTTCTCTTGTTTTTCCCTTATTTTAGTTATGCTTCCCTAGCTTGCTCAGAGAAGCAAAAGGATGTTGCAAACATGATCTACCTTGAGTTTCCCCTAACTTCAAATTATTAGACCTGAGCATGCTGATCAGCAGGATATTTATCTCAAGGAGCCTTTTTAGCACATTTGGCTGGCAGCATTAATATTCTTCTGCAGAAAATTTAATCCACATTGTCTCTCAGCCTTCCATTTACACTCTGCAGTGTGGAGATTAAGGTAAACAATTGCTTGCTTAATACAAAATTGTCTGGTTGTGAGACAGTCTATGCTTTTCCAGTCAATTCAGATATGATTTCCTCAGTTGCAGGCATCTGTTACTGAGCTTATCTCGGTACCATCGTATATAAATGAATTGCTCAATGCAAATGGATTTTGTCATTTTTTCACCAGATGTCATGCTGCTTATCCAAATCAAGGACTGTGTCTCTTCACTGAGTTTTTCTGCTTGCTTATACTGATAACATTTAATGCATTTGGTGAATAATTTTATTTAGCTCTAGTACATATCTGATAGACATTACAGTCCTTGAAGTACCTCTCAGTAATCTTTTAATAGCTTTGTTCCAAGGTGAGTATTTTGCTTTGACTAATTTTATTTCTTCTTCTGTGTTTTGGATTGTTTGTCCTTTTATAATAGTTGAGGCAATGCATACCCTGCACTTGTAGAGGGATTCAGGTGGTCAAAACCTTGGTGAGGATTCATAGAATATAACAATTGCCAGCACATTTGTGGCATGTTTGGGAATCTTCTGAGAAATGCCTCATTGTCTGCGCACTGGTGGATTGGCTGTACTGGGCAGCAAGAGAAAGAAGAGGGCACCCCAAGAGAAACAATCACTAGAAACGCATTATTGTCAACTTTAAAACAATCAGTTCATGATGAAATGTGTTCCTAGGAAAGAAGAATGCCAACAGTAGGGGATATCTCTGGCCTTAATGATATTAAAAGGTACCTTCTTGCCTCCAAAAAATGACCCCAAAAGAAGTCACTTGAACTTGAGACTGCCTAAAGACCAGTAAAAGAAAGAATGCAAGGGAAATTCAATTTACGGAAACTGATGTCAGAAATAAGGTTCAACTAGCGGACAAAATAATGATGGTGCTCTACACTGCTGCTTTCCCATATCCATCCTATCCTCCCTGCACACAGTAGCTCCTGAAGATGGATACACCAGGAATTGTGGCTATAGGAAGAACTACAGGCTTGTACCTCCAAATCAAGGTTCATGAAAAGTTCATCAAGCTCAAGATAATCACACTTTTGTCAAAATAATTTTTTTTTCTAAAACTCTTGGTCACAAAGAAAAATTCCAGAATATGATGTAAGTATAAAAAAAACATGGATACCTGCCTAATTTTGCAGAGAGCTGTGTTAATATTTGTGTATGAGAGGCTCCCCTAGGCAAAATTTCAAGTCGTTTTCCTACCTGCCACATTGCAAGTGCAATATGGACCTTTTACTGGGGACAGGAATATCTCTCTACAAAAAGGAAAGGCAGACAATCATGTTAACACCAAACTAATTTTCTTCCCAAGAACTTAATTAAAGAGACGGGATTTCTTCAGGACTTTAGTAAATACTAAAATTCCTAAAATAAGTATTTGAGGGATGTAGCTGTTAACATCCTTACTTAACAGAGAGGAAAAACCAAGACAAAAGTATTGCCTAAACATTTTTATTGGTCTTCATTTCAGGTCCCTTGCATTTTGGATGCCCAGGTCTATATTTTCTCTTTCTGTTCTCCTCCTATGCTCCTGCTTTGTCTAAAAGACATCGCTCTTTCCCAGCTGCAGCTAAGAAGAGTTGTGTCAATGCTCATTGTCACAGAACACTAAACTCAAATTATATCAGGTAGAAGTCCAAGTGTTAAAAGTTTCAGTGCAAGAAACTGGACTCTCAGCATCTTACCGAGGTCTTTGAGATTTGATTTTCTCTAGCTCAGCACTCCTGCACAAGAAATTCACAGTGCTGCCACCAGGTATCTATGTGAGTGCAAAAAAAATCGTTCATAAAAAAGGCCAAAGGCCAAACAGCTGCTGCATAAATACTTTAAATGTCAGGCTCTGCAGTGGTGACTGGTTGTGGGTATATCTACAGTCTTTCAAACAGACAAGAGCCTACTTTTCTCATTCTCTGGGCTTTCCAGGCATGGATCATTCCAAGCCGAAATCCTCCAGCCATGGCCAGTGCTTTGACGAACCTGGGGCAATGGGCCCTCCAGTGAGGAGCAGCATTACAGTAATGCGTTTATTTGGCTTCAGCTGCCCAGGCTGCAGCAGAACCTCACACCATCCAGCTACAAACACTTCATAGACTTATCATAAACATCATCTGTTGCCTTACTCTCTTGGAAATAAAGGAATATAATGATGCAGAAGTTTCATCTTCCTCCTCTCATGGTTGGTTTCACACATTTTTGCTCCTTACCAAATCATTTTTATGTCTTTTTTTTCCTCTAAAAATTAGTATTTTATTTTTTCAAAGAATGAAGCCACTCTGCAAGGGAATGAGTGTTGTGGAGAGAAGGCACAGCAGGAGTTTAGGAAGCTTGGGAGTTTTCCACGTCACCATTTTTTTCCTGGCTGTGAGCGCAACAAAATAATTGAGCTCCACGTGATTAATAAAATAGGAAATTTGTGTAACTTCTGGCTCTCTATATGCTATGATACATTAAAAACGGTAATTAGTCTGATTTTTACCAGGTACCGTTAAGATGAAGTGACAGGATTTCCTTCTTTTGAATAGTTCAAGGAAGTCCCTCAGTAAATACAATATATTTAGTTCACTGGTTTTTAATTCCCTAAATCATCCAAACCTCACTCACATGGCACTACATAGCAGGCAATATTTTCATGATTTTGTCTTTGCTGATTTGGAAAATAAGAAAGGGAGTTTCTCTGTATTTTTTAAATAAGCCGTAGGAATTTAATAGCTTTTCAGCGGCCTTCAGCAGCTCTTGTGTCAGACTAAAATAAGCAACATAACTGAAGCTGAGGCCCCCACATTCTTTTCCTTCTTGATCTTTGAAAAGTCATTTATGCTGTTACAGAGAGCCTCAAAGATAACTGTGAGGTTAGTGGAGACCTGTGGTTACTCCTAGAAGTTGTCTACATGTGTACATAGGTGATCTGCAGATTTTGTCATCCCTTTGTTGCCTTCTCAGTCTTTTCTCCTCTTGGGAGAGAACTGGCAGATCCCTAAAATTGTTAACCCATTTTTTAACAATTGAACTAGTTTAACTTTTGTCCTGATAGGACAAAAAAATCCTGGTGATATCTGGCAAAGTCAGGGGGAATAATATAGCTGGCTATAGATGGTTATGTAGAAGGGTTTTAAGTCCAGAGGAAGTGAGAAGAGGAAAACAAGCAAACAGGAGATAATCCCAAGCTAAATAGAAACAATTAATGAAAGTTACTAAGAGAGAGAAGAAAGGAAAAAGTAAAAAAGTGAAGAAATTAAACATAAGAACATCTGTTTTAATTTAGGGGTGTAATACCTGTCTAATGCTATTGCTCTAAAGGATTGAGCTTGTTCTCAGCCCTGCAAGACTGATGCATTTGCCTGTCAGCTTGGGGTAGGTGAGCAGAAGGGCTGTGGGCAGGCAGGGCTGTTGGCAGTGTGGGATGGGGTTTCATGTCCAGCCTCTGCCAGACACAGAAATGGAGTATTCTCCAAAATGCAGGCCTGAAATATATTGCTTGAAACAAAACTAGAAATACTCCATTTCCTACTAAATTTGTTATTTAACCTACCTATCTCCTGCTTCTAGACCAATAGATAAATGGGATGTAATACCCTCAGCCTAATGCTAATTCAAAATTAAACACTGTTCAGCCCATAGCTCTGCCAGAGAGATTTAACATGCATTTTGAAGGAGGAAGAGAACACACCTATCATGTTGATTAGAAAAGCATACAGGGATTTGTGTGTATGGGTGAATCAGCAAACAAAATCCTACAGGAGTAGGAAAGTGGGGTATAATCAAACTATGCATAGTTTTATCAGTGTTTGAGGAATAGACAAACTAGTAATTAAGATGACATTTGACTGTTCTTGTGCCAGTTCTCAGTAGCTCCTTAATCCTCACCTTATTCAGGAAGAAAGGGATTTTTGAAAGAGGAAAGGGTCCAATTATTTTTCAAATTAGAAAACAAAGAGAACCTGAACACTTTGAAACTAATCTAGAAAATGGATCACCTCCCATGCATTCCATCTGCAAAGTCCTTCTGGTGGCAGAGATGTACCTTCCTGGGCATAATAGACTCATGCACAAGAAGGTAGAGGAGATCTCAAGACTCAAATTCATAGAATACAGGTATTTCATATCTTCCCTATTCAGTTCAGTTAGTTTACAACTTTAAAAGCATTTTTGTCTCTCAAACAATGTAGTGGTAGATGAGAAGGGTGAAGAGTATAATTAATAACAAGTAGGATATGTGAAAACGCAACTTCCCGGTGCCAGAGCAGCATTGAGTTCCTACCTGGTCCCTTTTGGGCTAAGCTGTTTGATCAGCTTCCCTCAGTCTCTGTGGATGTCCTTATACCAGTCTAATTGAAGGACCCCTGTTCTCCTTTTATTTTTGCTCTATGAAAAATGCATTGGAGATGTCTTATAATGAACTTTGATATGGTGAAATGATAATAATGTCCTAATTATATATAAAAATGTAATTACACTTGCTACTATTATAGAAAAACTCCCTTTATAATGAAGTGTTATGTTAGAAAAAAAGATTTCATTATAGGCGGATTCCTTTACTTGTTAATTTGGCCTGTGATTCATCGCTTTAATATTAAAAAAATTTCTAAGCTACTTTTGATGTTTCTCATTTATGGTTCATTTCTCTGCTCTGGCACCTTAAGATGCCAAAAATTACAAACTTATTTAAGATACACTTAAAAATGCACTAGTTCTTTAAAAGGAAAATGAGAAAAAAAGGAGTAAGATTCCTTCTTCTGGTAAGAATATTTTATACAGAACATGGAACCAGGTTAAATACCATGGCCACGTTCTCACTGACCAACTGCCTTTGCTATTAAAAATTTCTTTCTCAGCATATTATTAAATGTAGCATCAAATAGTGAATATTGCTAAGGAAAGGAAGAATAGTATTAAAATAGATCATTTAGAAGGTCAGTTCACTGAAAGAAACATCCAGACACTTCTGAAAGTTGCAATAAAGTGACAGTCCTGAGCAAAATCTGAAATAAAAAAAAAAGAAAATGAGAGAGAGAGAATTAACATAATGTGATCTCAGGTCTAATATAACAAAATTGATAATGAGTTCAGAATATTTTCCCTCTTGTATCATGAAAACAGTACTCCACGTGTTTTTGTGTGCCAGCAAGTTTCCCCACTGCATTATAAGGTAGTTTGCAACCAATCAGTTGTTGAAAAGCCAGACAGGGAAGGTGTCAGTAAAGCAGTGATTTGCTAGTGATTGAAGAAGATAACAGTCATTTTCTAGAAGAGGAAATAGCATTTCCCGTACCAAAACAACATGCTTTTCAGGTGATAGACTGTTTAACCAATTACACTAAACTACATAGCCACTGTAAACAAAAATCTCCTAAGATTTTTTAGATTTTTAAAATGTAAATTATTTTTAATAAAGCATATGTCCTAGCTTTTATCAGCTTTCCAAGTAAAGAGCTTTAGTTTCCTGTAGCATGGAAGACTCCTGACCCTGAGCATTTGCTGTTTCCTCCTCTTTGTGGAGGAAAGGTGGCCTCACTAAAAGAGGATGTTCCCCAATAGCCAGCAGCTGTCAGGGCTCCAGCCCTTGCTGCAGTGGGTAATGGTTCTACCCTGTTATAGAAGTATGAGGAAGAGATCCATGCACCTGAAAGCTACTCTGTATGGACACCTAATGGAAGAGATTTCTTTTTCCTAAAGCCTCGCCTCATTTCTGTCTTTAGACAATCACAGCTGTAACACCACTGATGATAAAATCCATTTATCTATAGTCAGAGCTATTGTATTCTGTATGATGCTTACACTGCATCATGCTCCCCACTCTTGCTCTCTTGACAGAAACCCGTGTGTAAATGGCTTCCTGCTCTCTTTACATCCATATACTTCTGTTAGTCAGCAAATCAAGACTGAAAGGCTCTGAAGGTCTGTTTCCTTGTGGGTGCAGTAGTGTCTGGCATGTTTTCCTCATGTTACACTCTTGCAAAGCTGCACAAGGTGAGAGCTTCAGTCCTGTGAAGATTCTTACACAGAACATCTTGGTACCAAGAATTTTAGTCCACATAACTTTCTGTGCTTCATTTTGTCTACTTGAATAAATAAGAGATCCAGGAACTCTTATTGTTTAACAAATATGGAAAAAAGTGAATTTGAACAAAAATATTCCAACTTAATTGAGACTACAACTCTCCATCTACATGCTTTTATCCACATTGGTCAGGAATCCTGGGTGTTATTTTCCTACCCTGAAATATCTTGTGGTGACAGAATTTGGTCTGACATTCTTGCCTTAAGTGAAGATAGTGTGCAACAGGCATTTGTTAGAGCAATATTCCTAGGGACCACCATTCCTGTGCTGTCTCACATTCCAAAGGATGCTGTACCATTCTGTCGCACTGTTGTACAACTGTACGATGTTAATTCTTCCCTGGTTAAAAAATGAACATTTAAAAAATTACTCCCATTTGCAAACTAAATTAATATAATATATAGAAAAAGATAGATACTAAGCAGGAGTGATTGGTGTAGATTCTGATGCCAATACTGCACGATTTTCTATAAGGTATAAAGATTCCTGATCATGATACCAGAGTAGGTAGCTCTTCCAGAGCATCCTCTCAAAACATCCTCCCAATGAGTTCTTAGAGCAGCCCTGCATAACACACTTAGTGATTAATTTCTTCCGACTGCAAATCAGATTCTCATCTTAGTGTGCATTTCAGCTTAAACAATTCAGTCCATGGAAATAATTTTAACGAGGCCCTAAACCTGGAAGGCTGAGAGAGGAAGAGAGGAAGGGACATGCCCAAGACCACAAGAACAAGTCAGCAGTAGGACCAGGGCACAGGCAGATTAGCAACAGGGTGAGCTGTACTTCCAGCTGTCCTAATGGAACAGCTCATTCCTTTTCCATTTAAAAGCCCCTCAACCTATTAGCCAACCTATTAGCAAAATCAGCACAAGCATTTGCATGTCTAATGGCATAAATTCTGAGGATATTTTTGGTTTTGGAGTTGGAGAGTCCAGATAATTAAAGAAATATGAGATCAAATTAAGAGGTGTTACTGAATATATGCATTCCTAACCTACTGCATTGTGTAGCACTATTCTGTCTTCAGAGAGAAACAAAAGTAATAAAATCAGCAGGGATGTGAGGAAGGGCAGGATAGAGACTTTTAAAATGGAGTAGCAGCTGTAGTCCACAATAGGGCAGCAAGTGTCGCCAAGGAGATGCAATCTCATGCACTGCCACAATGCAAAATTTCCACCAATTTTTTTCTCCTTTGTCAAAGAAGCACTCACATGAGTAACAGCAGATGAAGCAAAATTGGTTTTGTAGAGGAAAACTAGTTACAATTTTAGTCATAGAAGAAGTTTGAATTAATAAAAAGGCATATTTTACTCTGCTCCCTTTTCAGCAACTTTGCCTTTTGTGAAGAGCATGTTGGGATTCCTCTGATGTTTTGGTAGACATTTTTGGAGTGTTGTTTCTGATCATACTAAAGCTATTGGAAAACAAAGGCTTTACTTTCTGCTTGGTTAAAAGCACAGGGAAACATTTTTAAAAATGCCTCATTCAGCCTTAATTACGTCCCTGTCTATGCCATATCTGATTCCAAACAGATATTCAGTGTTGGACAGAGTCTTGTCTGCCAACTGTGCTTTCTCCCAGACCCTCACAGCATCTACCTCAACATATTGTCTGGTAGCTGCACTGATGGGGCCCTGGCAGGGCTACAGAGCTCAATGGGCATTTAAACTCATTTACTGATAGCACTTCTGGCATTCAGAGATGCTAATGTTGACGTACCAGGCAAGCATTTCTCCTGTTAGCAAAGCCTCACACAGCAGAGCAATCACAGCCTTTTTTGACAGAAAGCACACCTTTGAAGGCTTTAAGATCCTTGCAGCCTTTAAAAATTTCATTCCAAGCTAGCCAGTTGCAAGATATTTCAAAAGCTTAAGATTCCCATGATCAAAGGCACTCCTGAATCACACTATTATGTTCTCCTCCTTAAATCCTGTCTGCTTGGCAGTGTTGGTGAGGAATTCGGCAATTTATTACTTCTACTCGTGAAGCATATTGAAACATGCAAACTGCATGCACAGAGCTCCTCCGCAATGTCACATATTCTGTTGACATCTCAGGATGTGACAACACGTAGCAATATTTTGAGAAAACCAGATTGCTGTTTATCCCACCGCTTAATTTAGAAAGCTGAAAAGTGATCAATGTTTAGTAATACCATTGTAGGCATGAAAAACATGTACTTGCCACTTTGTAGTCATATACCTTGAAAGTAACATCTATTTGAAAATAAAATTGGGGACAAAATTTTCAGTCTCTGAGTTGAAAATTTCTAGCCAGTTTTGCTTTGTTTTTCTGTCTGCAAAGGCAGGATGTATCCAGACTCTTCTGTGCAGATGCCAGGTTGTTCACCATAAATGATGGTTGGCCATACCGCTCCTCACCTGTGTTTTATCGAGACTGCATTTATTAGCATAAAATGAAAACATTTAGGTCCAAACTATTTTATCTATGTTTGAACAAAACAGCTGAATATGAATAAATGTGCAATTTGTCCATGGAACCTACATGATTATTTGTCCTCGCCCTTATGACAAACAGAACTTCTTGATAAGAGGGAAGAAAGAGGTTGGGATAAAAATTAGATATATTGCAGCCTACTAATGTGTCTTAATTCCTATCTGTTGGCTCAAATTCGAGGAGCAAGGACAGGAAGGTAACACCTGTTCCCACCAAGAAAACGAGCTCTGAGAAAGATACCAGCTAAACTCAGCTCCCTTTCTTACATGGGTCTGTGAACTACCCTTACCTGATTGTATTCTCTTGTAGTCTAAACCTTGATCTTGGCTTTTAAATACTTGTTTTTCTCAAATACAAAAACCCAAAAATTAAATTACAAAATATTAGCATCTGTGGCCACCTCCAAAAGATTTGAATCAGACTCCCCATATTCTTCATGCAAAATGAACATGCAGGCAAATATATAAGAATTAGCATTCTCATCTGCCAGTATCTTCAAGTTTTACAGCTACCTACATCATACAAACACACATTTGGTTCTGGTTTTACATTTATCTGTTCATGAGAAGTTTTGATATTTTTTAATCTTTATCTTATCTGAGGTCATGGAGAATATGCACCATTTTTAGAAGTACCAGTAATCTCCACTTAGCAAAATTGAGAAAGAGACATCTAGGACACTCCAACAGGCCAATGCTCTGGCATTTCAGGTTTATCCCAGAATTAGCAAGCAGGATAAAGAGATTTTTAAGCTGCAGAAGAAATTATACTCTCGAGCAATAATGTCTGAGCAGACGACTGATCTATTGTAAAGCAGGTTTTTGTCTAAGCAACAAAAAAACCCAAACTTCAGTAAAAGCTCATATTGCTTCTCCTTTGCAGACAAAGAGCAGCAGTTTTGTGTGGCAGAAGCAACTGCACTTTTGGGGCAGAAGGAAAGGCAATATTTGCCTCGGTGTTGCAATGGCAGCTGCATATCCAGCACTACAGGAGCACTGCTAACACTGATGTCCTCACTCAGGGAAAGATGTTGAGCAAGTCAGGGAAACAACACAGACCAACCAGTCCTGTAGCTGTCAAAAGAGCTGGAGGTGAGGATTTGCCAGCAGGAACTGGATCAGTGGCACTGAAAACATCTATCTCCTCACAATCTCAAAAGAGGAGTGAGGACAGCAGAGCCTTGCCACAACCTCCAGCTATTTTGGCAACATTACTTTTGCAGAGTAGATTCTCTCATCTCCCTATATCATTTATGATGGATGGTCTTTGTCAAAGTTATCTGCAACAGCTGCAGCTGAGAAGTGGAGAAGAGAATCTAAAATAACGATACAAACAGAAATAAACTACCAGAGCCACAATATAAAGCAGTGTCCTAGGCAAAGAGAAATGCATTACACACTGCTTTCCTAAGCTGTTAGTTTTACTTGAAATAAACCTCACATATTCCCATCTTACAAAGAAATTAAAGGATATTTTCTATCCTACTGAACTTCTCATGAATAAACAATCAACGCCTGGGAAAAAACTGCAGTTTGCTGTTTTCAGTTCCTGGGGTTTCTTTACAGAGTGATTTCACACTCCTCACTTCCAGCTGGTCCAGTAAGCCCCAGCCACCACTGAATGAACAGTACAAATTGCTAAAATATTCTAAAAGCACAAATGACAGACAAAACCATGATGTTTGTGGAGTCCTGGAGGCAACTTCGATTAGGTTGGTAAGGGTGCCCAGGTCATTTTCTAAGTCCTGGCAAATCTGACCTTTATGAATGCATAGAGTTGACCAAAATATTGGAAGCCATAAGCAGATGCTCAGCAGTGCAGCAGAGAAAGTCACACACACTCATGGGCTCTTCTAACTAAAGCTTTGTGCTCAGTGCTGGAAAGCCACAAGACACTTTCACTGACTGTGACACAGAGGAAGCACTCCGTAGAAACACTAGTGAATTTGATGTAATTTTTAAGTTCCTCATAGATAATCACTTGCTTTGTGAAAGAGCCTACCATATCCTATTTGGAATTATTAAGACTGTTCATGGAGTGAAGCCTAGTCAGCTTGATTAAGTGCAGCAAAATATCCAGCGAAGTTTGCAAAGAAGTCAGGTAGCTGAATTATAACTCTTTAACAGCTAGGAAAATCAACAAACAAGAAATATCATTCCAAATTAAATAAAACATATATTTGGGAGAGAAAAATACCTTGAAACAGAACCTTCCCTGGTTTTGAGAAGGTTTCATCTTGAACAAGAAGCAACAGCAACAATCACCAGGATGTATACTGCAAATAGAGGAGCTCCTGCATTTCATCGTAAACTGCAGTGCTCCAGCAGGACAGACTGCTGTTAATAGCAAACCAAGAAGTCTGCATAGAAGCTTTGCTGACTTTTGAGGGGTTACTAATTTTTAACAGATTATTCAATTTCAAAAAATTCAGTTGAAGAGTCTTCATTTGAAAATGCTGATTTTACATCCATGATGAAGGTAAGAATTGTGGAGGGTCCCAAACACATAATACATTTTTACAGAGTGTTAACTGAGAATCCTTGTTGCAAGTTATCTCTTGTAGATTTTCCTTGTTGCAAATAAAACTATCAATACACCATTAATAAACTGGAATGTCAATTGTTCTTAGCCACAGAAATGTCACAAAAGGCAGACATTCTGCCCGAGAAGCTGTACAACCCACAGACTGAGTCACTACACAGCAAGCAGCAATATTTAGCTAAAGCACTGATCCTGCCATTTTTAAAATTCTCTTGATTTTGTGTACTGTCAAAAACTTCTTATTCAGAATTATGGCAGCTTGAGTCCCAGTCTTTGGGGAATGTCTGCAAGACATTTCAGTGTCTGATTCTTCAAGTAGCTCATTAGGGTGATGAAAAGCCACATGATGAAGGGGCAGTGCCATGCATGAAGAGCTAGGGGTTCCTGTTGTCTTGAATTATTAACAAGTCAATATTTAGTGGACTGTTCCTGCCTGCCTGCCTACAGCAGGTGGTACCCCACTGCCTTTCACTTGGAAAGCATCTGCTTGCTCTGAGCCTCCCCAGAGCTTGCTACAGTCATTTGTTCGATTTAAGACAGACACTGTCATTATTCCGTGCAGCACTTCACAGAAATATTTCCTACTAAATGCTTGAACCATCTGAGCAGCACTAGGCAGGCTGCAGGCTTCATTAATAATGCATCCCTGCTTATCAATAGATTTAGACAACTGGTATTTAGAAGCTTCTTCAGAAGGAGTGGATTTTTTTCACACCAGTTAGCTTCATTCTGTCAGTTCCTTGATGTAGACATTACATCCAACTGAGTTCTGAAAGGCAGAGGTGCTAAAATTGTATTTGAGCTGCTCCCTTGCTTTGGAGAACCATTTGACTGATGTAACTCTTCAGATCAACTCCTCTGTTATTTTATTTTTTGCTGGTTTCAGGGTTTGGGGGGAGGGCTGGAGTGCAAGGTTACATTTACAGTAAAATGGAAATTTACCTTTGTCTTGAAGTACGTGGAAACATTGGCTTCACACTCTCTAGGTTCCACTAGAACTTCTCTGGACTCAGCTCACAAATGAGGGGGGAAGACTCAGTATTAGTTACCTTATGATTTGCAGAGGAGTGTCAAGCACTTTTGGCAAAGCATTGAGAATGCTAAATGCAGATTAAAAACGTAAAACTACTGCTCAGATCAAAAACAGTGTGAAAAAAGTAGTTCATTTAGGGAAAAGGAATTTAATATAGGGAAACTTAATTAGGGAAAGGAAAAATAGTGATACGATTTCATTTTGCAAACAATTGAAGAAAAAAGAAGCAGCCTTGAATAGGTGTGTCATGATTATAGAGAAGATGTGCTCAGATCCATTTTAAAACTCCTACCAAGCCTTCCTTCTGGATCAGGTTTCTCCTCCATCACCCCCTTGCTGAAGCCCACAGCCTTCACATGGATTTCTGCAGTTTTCGTGTTTACTGGGCTGGTTCTGTTTGATATCCAGAAACTGGGGTTTTGTTTGGTTTGGTTTCAGTTTTCATGAAGCATTCAAAGAAATTGTTAGAATACCCTCATATGCACAGATCTCACCTACATTATAATCTTTCTTTACGGCTTATAGAAATCTCTTCAGCTGTGTTACCTCCATCCCTGCAAGTGAAAAAGCTGCTGTTTCCTGCATTTTCTGCCTATTTGTCTCTAGAGACGCTGATTTCTAGCTGATATGAACCATCCACTCGGCAAGTTCACATTTTTTGGTAGACCTGGAATGCCCCAGTGCTTTCACATCCCCCTTGTCTCTGACTTGCACAAGGAAAGCAGCCTATACAGCTTTCTTGCTTCCTTTCTCTTTTTGCTTGACATACTTCCTTGATTCTTAATGACAGGAAATATTCTAAGTTTGGGGCTTTTTTTCTTCAACTGCAGGAATTAATTGAGAGCGAGACATCAACAGAAAGTATGGAAATATTGATGTACCACAGCAACGGACAAAATTTGCTATCAGGCTAATTGCAGATTGTTTTTACTGTAGATTGTTTTCAATGTAGAATTGCTGGTTGCTGCTCCAAGGACAGAATTAAGTTATGGGCAACAAAGCCAAAGTTTAAAAAAAAAAGTAGTTTGTTCTAAGAATTTTTTGCAGCTATATGAAAAATAAAATTATTTTGATCACAACTCTTCTAACTCCTTTGAATTACACAGTGGGTGAGGCTTTTCATAATGACACTTATTACAGGGGATTGAACTGAAAGGACCTCTTTGGAAGTAGTATGCATCCTATCCCTGTCCACTGCAACTAGGTCACACATGATTTCTCGAAAGATGTAAGAGCATATTTCAGAAGGACGACTTTTGGATCAAAAGGCACTTCAATCTCTTTGCCTTTAATTCCACAACCTAGCTAAGAGGTGCCAGTGGTAACTAATTCACAGCTCTGTCCACCAGTAACTATTTAACTGTTTTTAAAAACTTGCTTATTAAATTAGGAATGATTACTTAAAGCAGAGATACTGTAAGGTACAGAGAGGCAATGTATTAATCATGTTTCTTATGTTTTGTTTTCTCTTTTAAGGGACAGATTCCCTGATGCCATCATTAGGAGACTACAAGAAAGAGAGAGAGGGACTATTCACAAGACCAGGTAGGGGCAGGACAAGGGGAATTGGGTTCACTGAAAGGGAATAATTTTAGATTAAATATTAGGAAGAAATTCTTTACTGTGAGGGTGGTGAGGCACTGGAACAGGCTGCCCAGAGAAGCTGTGGATGCCCCATCCCTGGAAGTGTTCAAAACCAGGCTGGATGGGGCTCTGAGCAACCTGGTCTAGTGAAAGATGTCCCTGCCCATGGCAGGGGGGTTGGAACTGGATGATCTCTAAGGCCTCTTCCAACCCAAACCATTCTGTGATTCAATGATATCCCTCTAACAGGGTAAAATTCATCTGCCATGAACAAAGTTAGTTAATTAACAAGTTTTTCTTCCCCATCTATATACAATCTTGATCCCTATCTTCACATCTTCAGTGGCCAGAGAAATGCAGTAGATGAAAGGAACATGTAAAAACAATGAAGGAGCAAAGAAGCAAAACCAGCAACTCTTCCTGAAGCTGATGCAGTAGAGTAGCACAGAGCTTCATGCTTTGGCTTGGAGTTGGACAACACCTAATTCAGCCTGTCCTTCACCGGGACAGTGTGATTCCTCTGTACCACCTCAGGAAATTATTTCACCCTCAATCTAATCTGTTTTTTTGACTGCCATCCCATCAGAATACAAAAAAAAAAGAAATCATAAAAAAAAAGGAAACCACTAAAACTGGTTTAATAATTTTTAAAGAGATTTTAAATGATACTCACTTTATCAAGCTGATGAAAATGACAGTAGTGTCAGAGGGTAACAGGTTGCTAATAAATACAATAGTTTAGGAAAGTGCTATTCTTGTCATGGAAAAATATATTCTGAGAAAAATAATACCACTGTAATTCATTTTTGAAAGCTATAGAGACATCTTAGATGAGGAATGCAGTTATTAAAGGCAAAAGTACACAATATGTTGTAATGAAATGGTTGTGCTACGCACTTCATTAAACGTTTTGTGAGGCACCTGGGAAATTCCAGCTCTCCCCCCTTAGAAGGAAGTGTTTGATGTGGCTGGCTCACTAGAGGAAGCACACAGACCTAGGCTGAAACAAAAACCACTGCCTGCCTTGGTGACCCCAGCCTGCAAGCAAAGCTGAATGTGAGCAAAGCTTAACCAAGGGGCTACAGGAATCTGCATTTATTCTTCCAGTGCAAAAATTACGGTTCCAGGATTCATTGAGAAAGACCTGAACACTTCCAGTGTTCATAAAGAAGTTGATATGAGCAAAGCTGAAGTTCGTTGTGAGTGACAGCGCTGGGGAAAATCCGACAGACTGTGCAGTGCACGTGTCCATTGGAAGAAAACACACTTGTCATATGAGAGGCTGAAAGGCTTAAAAATTCAGAGAGCACAGTAGGGAGTCTTCCAGGAAGATTCAAAGGACTGATATGTTTTGAATGTGTTGAGTGCTTGATTTACAATATTTAAGGGTATAAAATAAAGGGGGAAAAAAACTAGTCAAATTTTATATGAATCTCAGAGAAACAGGAGCTCAGGAAGGGCAGATGTGCTGGAATATCTATGAATATCTATGTGTTCCTATCATTTCAGAAGCTCATCCTTTTTATAAAAAAACAACCCCCAAAACACCCAAACAAAACAAAGAAAAACAAACCCCTAATTCTGTTCTTTAACATTATGAGCAGCATTGCTGATATGATGCTGTTTACAAAGCATGCTTTATAGTTCTAGTTCACTTTAATCCACTGTTCTTTCAGACATACAGCAAGAGCACATTACAGACAAGAACCAGGGCAGAAGAAACTGTGCTTATATCACAGAAGCCAGGGAGCTGCTGAAGTGCTGGTCCTTCCGTAAAAATATTTACAATCACGCTGGAAACTTGAGGACTCACCCAGCAGAGTGAATAAGAGCAAGATGAAGATATTTTTGCACAACGTTATAGAAATAATATGTAATATCAATAGTGGTAGCTTCTCTTTTTGCTCATGGTTTATCAAATCTTGCAGTCTACTAATTTGTTTTCCCTTAACCAGGATTTACAACATCATTTGAAAACTCTTAAGATAAAATAAAGATTAAAATTTTAAATTAATGCTTTCAGTGACAAAGCTTTTATTAGTGTCTTAGAGTAATTGCAATAACAATTAATTCTGCCCATACCCATGGAGTCATTCTCAGAAAGCCCCTACGCATATGAAGTCAAAGTATGTCACCTGGCACACACACAAACCAGTATTTCAGTCTCAAAATCTCTCCTTGAAACAGCAAGGCCACATGCAAGTCCTGTGCAGCCTAACTCTCTGACTGGCAAGCCAGAGGGCTGGTGTCAAGATTAGTTTATTGATATTCTAGCAAATAAAACAAGCCTTCTGAAGAGGTTCTTCCAAAATATACTGTGGTGCAGATTTTGGCAAAGGGACAAAGCACGAGGAAATATTGGGACAATTGTCCTTTTTTTTAGAACTTCTCAGTAATGAGGAATCTACTCTCAGGTGTGTGAGGTGTTGTTTAAAGCCACCAACACGTCTCTATTTAGTGCGAGCATGTTCCTTGGAAAAGACATAGGATGAGAATTTTTCCTCCTCGTTCAATTTTTGTTTGCAAAGCTGAAGAGCTCTGCAGGGAACTGAAATGAATAGCAAAGTCTGGTTTAACACAGCTTTTGGCCATTCTTGTCTCAGTTCTGTATCTTATAACCTCCAGGGCATAATTCCTCCTCCTAAGCAATCCCCTTTTGCATTCCTTCTGGATTCTCACTTTTAACACACAGTTTAGGATGACTCTCATTCCAGGGAGATCCATACTCCTTCCTAATAATATCCTCTTGCTTGCTGCTGAAACTTTTTTTGATTCAGAGTTATTATATGCCTCCTGCCCATTCAAATACAGATGCTTCCCATCACTCACTAAATAGCCTCAGTTTTTCAGTTTGCCTTTCAAAGGCCCCAGAAATGTGGATTTATCTTTTACATTTCTCAGAGAGAGATTTGGACAAACTTGAACCTGCTCTAAGTGTAGTTTTTATGTCCAGACCCTTTAGGTCCTGCTATTCAGTGAAACTATGCGTAACACATCATTACTTTTTGCTAGGTCACTGATTGTTTGGTAAAAAAAAAATCTACCTTAGTTTACGTCAGAGAATATCCAAGACCTGACTTTATTGGAAAATAAATTTGGAAAAAGAAGTTACAGTATTCAAATGTTTGGTTTTTCAATGCACATTTTTTGGTCTTTGGATAAGTTCAAGTCTTCCATGATCACATAAATTCCACTACTGCTTTCCGCCCTTAATCCCCACCCCACCTCACAAAATGGATATTATTATCCAGTTCCAAACCTTGGATATTTCTCAACATGCCTGCTCCTGGTGGTCCCATTTTTCATTTTGCTAACACACAATGCCACTACAGTCCCAATGGCCTCATCTGTTTGCACTTCACTTTAGGAAACTGAGATCAGAGGGGTGCAAAGGAGAGCACCAAGGACACAGGGAGAATAAGGAGAGCAGCAAGGACACAGGGAGAATATATTATTCTTCTCAGTTTGTTCAGAAGTTTGTTCAGAAGGCCCTGACAGCAACTAAATGCAGTTAATACAAATATACTGCCTGGTGGTAAAACACATTCATAAAGTAGAATCTCAGCCAACACAGCATCAACTGCTTTGGTCCCACATCTGTCCCTAACCTGCTCTTCCCAGGAGGGATATACTTCCCATGAGTATCCTTTAATAGAATTAAGAAAGTAATATGAATTAATTTCATACTTAAAGAGTTGAGTATTAAATGCAACTGTAAAAGGAAATGAATGCAGCTTCAAACTAAGCAACAGTACCACCCTTTCTCTTAATGTTTTAAGTAAAAAGTCAAGATTTTACAGGGCAAAGCTTCTTTCTGTGTAAAATCCACATTTTGAACTGCTCAGATAAATGTCTGCAGTTCCATGAAACCTTAAATCTCTCTGTGGTATTTACATCTTCATTGCTCTTGTCCTAAAAGCTTTTTTCCTGACATCCCTTACTGCTGGTGCCACCAAACACTCGCAGGCAAGAGGGCACAGTCTGGGCCTTCTTATGCTGAGATGTGAAAAATCAATTGAATCCCCATCAGATGGAATCACTGGAGCAGAAAGTGACTAAACACCAGAAGTTATTCTGTGATACCAAAGTCTTGAAAGAAGATACTGCAAACACAATCTGCAAGCTAATATACAGGGTGATTATATTTATAATAACTCTCTGCAGGGTATTGCTATTTTGGGGCTCTGTCCTTCTACAGGTATGCTACTACTCACTGCTCAATTAATTTTCTCTCCAAATATTTCAATTCTTATAACATATATGTAATATGATATGCTATGATACACACTGATATATCACATCACGATAGTGAAACATACGGAATATTTCCATTCCATTACCATTATGCATTCAAAACAGGGGAGACTGACAGCAGAGTCGACATACTGTGATAGGAAACATGATTTTTATTTCTGTTTCAAACTTGGGGGATTCTAGGCTCTATGTCCTTATTTTACTAAATAAAATCTAATTATTCTATGCTGCATATAGTATCTATAACATATAATTTAGCCCTGGGTATAAATAAATCCAACCTGACACATATTTCTTCACATTTTTTCTCCTTTTTTTCCTGTCATTTTCTATATTTTCTGTTGATTTTACCAGCATCTTCTCTAGCCAATTCTTTGTTTGTCTCTTACACTTCCATACTGCCTTATATATCTGTGCTAGCATCCAGCTGAGCTGCAGGAAGGATTTTTTTTTAGTGTACTCTCTGTTTTTGTCAGTCCTATTATAACATACACAGGATGATATATTACACTTGAAAGCTTCTAGTATAGATATAAAGAAGTAATATTATCTGTTCCCAAAAGAATGTTAATCATAACTCTTTAATCATAATGCTAATCATACACATATTTGGAAAAACTCAAGCATTTTATGGTTGAGCATAGGAATAGATGTCAAAAGATACATGCTGTTTTCTTGGTTTTTGCACAGTCTTGTGGTCTCAAGGAAACTATCTGATTTTGTTTTCTAGGTTGGTTTACTTGTCAAAATACATGAATAATATTGGCCTTCTTGATTGGGTAACGTTTGATTCAGGTCATGTTTATAAAGGCTTTGAAAACACAGACTATGCCTGGCTAAAGAGGTGCAAATTATTATTAGCTGTCAATAATGTTTTATAGAAAACACCATAGCTGAACACTCATCAAACTGGCAAATTGGTACAGAGAAGAAAAACAAAGAAAAATAAAGGAAAAGGGGGAAAATACAGCTTTGGAACAGCAAAAGACAAAGCCCAAGTGTGATGCAAAGAAACAAACTTTTGCATGAAATCTTCACAGTCTGCACAGCTACTCCTCACCTGAAATGTGAAACCAGTATAGACACACAGAGGGGTCAAAATGAAACTCTCCAGCTTCATGTATAAACTCTATGCTTTAGGTACACTGATGCTAATGGCATGAGGTCAATTAACTTTGATCTATAATGACAAGAGCACTAGCTCCCTAATTTAGTGGAAAAAATAAACTTTCAGCAACCCTGAACACTCCCCGTGCTCCACTGTGTGTGCTGCTGATCAGAGTTGTAACTGAGCACACTCTAGCGGTCCCTGGCATGCCATGAGCACTGTGCACACAAAAGTACGGCAGACAGAACAAATGGCTCCACACATCCCTCTGTGCAATGTGACACAAAGCCTCAGCCGTGGACAGCTCACCCCGAGTTTCAGAACCCCTGGCCCAACGACGAATGACGTCGGATATTTGCAATTTCTACTTTCTGTACCTCACTTCGCTTTGAAATTATATAACGCTTTATAAAGTGGCTGGGGTAATTTATGGAAAAAAAAATGCACGTCACTAGATTAACCAGTTTGAGATCATAATTTGTCTCTAATGGCCTTTCTTTGACAAGAAGAAAACAAAAGAAAATTAAAGCTGATAGGGCTGTTCTAGTAATGTCAAAAGTTGGCATTCTTTATCACTCTTTAACTTAAAAGCAGTCCTTGTCAGAATAATGATAAAGGCATCATAGAAATTTTGCTTTTCATCTGTCTGACATATAAATCAATGATCCAAAAAACAAATCATTATATATGTATTTTTTTTAAAAAGTGAATATAAAACAAGCCCGCTTGTCTACATTTTTTATTCATCTCTGACAGAGTCAGTTATACCATTTCTCTGAGCGCTCACTCACAGCTGAAGCTGCTCCCTCCTCCCAGTTATAACACTGACCCCGTTTAGAGAACACATCTCAAACAGAGGCACCGAAATCAGTAGCCTTTTCCAGGGTGTGAGCTGACATAATGGGCAGCTTTGCTTCCTCTGGGGAGCAAGCACTCTCTTTATCACTAGGACAAATGACCTGGAGGAGAGGTATCCAAGGCTAGGCACTCTATTTCCTTATAAATGCCAGATCAGATCATAACACATTACTGTGACTCACTGTGTTAACGACCAGGCACTTCCATTTGCAGGGAAAGCATGAGGGTGCATCCAGCTGAATCCAAGCTCTGGCTCTCAGGGTTCACTTTCCAAGCAGGAGCACTACTTTTAAAACTTCCCTTTCCCTTCCAGCACACACCTTTGAAATTCCTAGTTATGAACAGACCAAACCATTGCCAAATTAACAACAAACGAACAAATATTATCAATAAACAAGGCTTACCTTACAGCACTAGGGACCTGCTAGAAGCAGCATAAAGGACGTCTTTCACATCAGGGGAGGGTGGTTTTCAGCTCTCAAGGGGCTCCTCCAGGATCCTTCACTTTGGATTTTTCTTCACTTTTTTATTTTTTGAGTGCAGGTCCTTATTCCTCATTGTGGGCAAATGGCAGGAAATTGTACATCCTTTCCCAGAAGTATAAGATTCCACCTTGTCCCTCTAGAATGTGAAAGTTGAGAAGGATTAGCTGAGCCTAAAAAATAAAATAAACAAAACAAAATTATTTTTCAGGCTTGAAATCATAAAAAAAAATAGAAATAGAACTATTCCATATTTTGGAGGAATACAAAAAATCATATCCTACTATGGGAACAACTAAAGTCAAATTAAGAAAGAGAAGTAGAGAAGGAAAACAAAGGTTAGATGACAGAATAGGAGATAGACAATAAAACAGAATCAAAAGCGAAGGATTAGAAACAATAAAAAGAGAGAAAGTACAGTAATAATGCATCTGTTAAGTTTAACATAAGTCTGGGGAAAAAGGGAAAATGTTAAACACCTGATGAACGGAAAAGCTTCCTGAAGGAAAAAACCCAACCAAACAATCAAAAAACCGAAAAAACCCCAAACAAACCAGAAGAAAACTAGGAAATTAGAATGAGAACGCATGTGGAGGGAAGGAGAAATATAAAAGTGTAAAACAAGGACATAGGCCTTCACATTGCTCCCCAACTCAGTTGCCCTGCAGCCACAGAAAGCCATATCATGGAAGCCTAGATCAGAATTGCCTACCAAATATTCAGTTTATGTCAGGCCATGACACATGTAACAAGTGTAACAAGTGTTTAAATAAACAAAATGCTTACTGCAGCAAAATAAAGTGTCTGAGGCAGAAAGCAAAGTAGAACATGTATCACAGGGCCCCACAAAAGAAGTGGTTTAGATTAAAATGCTCAGAAACTGTACCCCCATGCTTTACAGGAAAGTTAGGAAAACATTTATTCCTGCTACCTTTACTGATAGTGACCTGCCATCCAAAGATATATTAAAGCACAGGATACTGGAGACTTCAGTTCCAGCTCCTTTGATAACACAACCCTTAGGATGCATCATTTCTCTCAGTGAAGGCATTCACAAGCTTATATGCATTCCTCAGTGTAGTATTCAAACACATCCTTAGAGGGAGGAAATGTATTTTCAAATTAGGAGCATAAGTGTGAGTGCTCACTACTGTTCGTGTCAGATGGGCTCTATTCCTTTCCAGGTCTGAGAAATTGGTGAGAAATCCTTGAGCTCTTACTCCTACACTGTTTTCAGAAACTTAACCGAACTGTTCTAAAAACAGTATTCAAACTGAAATACTTACTGCAACGAAAAGCTCCGGGCAATGGACCACGCAGAGTATCTGTCTCCTTCCTCTGCCAAGGATAGCAGGTCCCCGCTTACTGTGCTTTTATCTGTGTTTATCCTCTAAACTAAACTCAAAGTTGGCAGCACTTGGATGTCTGTGTCAGAAGGGTTAAGAAGTAGGAGTTTTATATATATAGATGCACTCAGACATGTACGTAAATACATATATATATGTATATATATACACACACACACAAATGTATATGGGCTTGTTGGTTCCATAAAGAAAAACTTAGGTTTAGGCAAAAATATGTTTCTCTTTCTATAAAATACCAGCCACATGCCTGGTTTTGAGCAACACAATTACTCTTCCCCAGAGTCATCAGGAAATGGATTCAGTAACAACATCTGAAGAGTACAGAATATAGATCAGTCCTTGTTAAGTTTATATTTGATATGAGTGTCATGTCAGAGAAAATGCACAAGCATAAACTCTCCAGACAGTAGATTGCCATTATTACCTTTTCCCCAAGCAACTCCCTGACACCTGTTTTCAGTACCTTCAATTACATTACAGTGAGACAGAAGCACATGGGTCAGAGTAGAAGCAGTATCTACAGGTTGGATCCTTCATCCCTAAAAAACCCTAAAGAACCTATATTTACTCTTACTCTGCTCACTCTTGGTAAATTAACAGGTTTTGCTCATTGAAGGGTTTTGTTTCATTCTAAATTTCTGCATCTCTTGTGCTTTCCTTGTTACCTCTGTATAATGATTATAATTTACCATTTTATGGCAGCATATTACATTTGATTGAGCTTAACTTCTGTCATTTATATGGGTATCAATATTTTGCAGTAATTTCTTAGCTTAAAATTTTTATTACAGTCTTTTTTAAAGATGATTTTTTTTAAAGAGGCAGTGCAAGTGCCTGGTTTTAACTTCAGAAACATTCATGTTGATAGCATTTCCTAGAAATATAATAATTAGCTAAATAAAAAAAAAGTAGTTAAATCAGGATTTTTTTTCAAGCAAAAAACCCCAAAATTGCTACACTTGTTATATTTTAAATATCTGTTAATCACCCAGTCTTTTTTAAAAAAAAGTCTTGACTTTGTCAAAAGGATACGTATGCAGGGCAGCTGTGATAAATAGGTAAATGCTGGAACTTCTAATCCCAGAGATGATTTGCTGATGCAAACTGAGTACAAATGGATTGCAATCACATTTTTTCACCTGGTTCTGGACATGTTTGGTAGTGGGCAAAACTTCATACTGGCAATTTGCACATACACACACATTGCCCAGAGTGAATCATGGCAGAAAATTAGACTTTCAAAGTTTCCTTTTCAGCAGTAACAGAGAGTGCCCTGCATTACATAGGCTGGAGACTCATGATACTCAGCTGTATGTAAAAAAGACAGTTTCCCAACTAATGAAACCATCTATCTTTTGTTCAGTCTACAGGACGACATAAAGGTGATCCTTTGAATTAAACTTACATAAAGCAGGAGTCACGGTGGCTAAGCTGAGTGAGGCTAAGCATCCACATGAACCTATAGAAATGCATGTTTCATAGCTGTGGACAAAGATAATGGCATGCGAGAAACGCTGTTCCAGAAAATGATGTAGCCTTTCATCCTTAATAACCAAATAAAAAATGGGAAGTCAGTACTTGGGAGCTACTCCAGCAAGCAGATCTCCAGGAAACAAGGTTCCCCACAGACTCTTCCTTGATCTTAAAGCTTAACGTGAAACATTTATATGCACGTAGCACCTGGCCACAAGACGTGGGAAGGCACTTTTATCACACTGGCTGTATTTCTGTCTTAAATAATAGATTTCCTCTTCTTCTTCTTTTTTTTTTTTTTTCCTCTCCTAGAAATGGAATACATCCTCAATAATGTTCCTGTACTTTTTTTTTTTTTTTAAACATTTGAAGAACCAGGCAATCTTGAAAAACTTGACATCACAAAACTTTAAAAACTATTAACACTTCTCAAACTGTCCGGTGCTGAATTTCATCCAAGTTTTTAAAAGCAAAGCAATCCAGTCAGAATAAGTTAAGCATTAATTAAAGGAAGCAGTTGGGGTTTTTTAAAATGTGTTAATTGAATGCTTATGTCCCACCCACACTTCTTTGACATCCAAGCACATGGATAAACTGTGCACAGACTGAGTCCAACTGAAAGTACACAAGTCACTTGCATGCACAGTACTTTCTCAAAGGCACTCCAAAGGAGTAAAGAACAGCAGTCTGTGAACCTTAAATTGCTGCTCCAGAACTAGTGCCAGCTTTGCAATGATTAACTCACACGTCTTAAGCAGGAGTTAACATATCGAACCTGTAAAACACATATAATATATGTGCCTCTACATAATGCAGCTCTTTGTCTTCTTCAAACTACTCTTGTTTTTATCTACGTCCCTAACGTAGCATGCAATCACTTACAGGTGCAAACCTCCACGATAACAACATAAAGCAGCCTCAATGCTTCCACTGATGCAAAGGAGAAGCAGCTCAGTGCAATGTTTATTTGCCTCTGATTACATGAAAAATTCAAAATTTTCTTAACAACCAAGAAATCCCAAACTGTTATCCATTAAGACCAACATCGGTTGAGAGCACGGGCAGAGAAAATAAAGCCATTTTTTTGTTTGTGCAAAACAACTCTTCAAATTTTTCTCAAAGAAAAAGGCTTGATTTTACTTCAGCTTTGTCCATGTCCTGCACTTTGGCTAAGAGCAAACCAGAAAAACACAAAAATAAACAGACCCAAAAATTCTACAAAAAGAACCTAAACCCAGAATACTCAAATGTGAAAATTAGGGCATTCGGTCATTTGAGTTCCTGCTTGTGACTCCGTTGCTACTGTGACACAAAGAGATTTTTCCATGGTTTAAATGCAAGAGAAAATATATTTCGAGAAAAACTGTGAAAGAAGTTTTTACCCTGGTTACTTCTGTAGTTTGGGACATGCAAAGATTTGACAAGAAATTTTAGCCTTAAATAGCCCCTTGTAACTGCATCTCAACTTTTGT
Organism: Struthidea cinerea; assembly: GCA_013397865.1. Classification (NCBI taxonomy): domain Eukaryota; kingdom Metazoa; phylum Chordata; class Aves; order Passeriformes; family Corcoracidae; genus Struthidea; species Struthidea cinerea. The sequence goes on along the minus strand of VZTI01005470.1, from coordinate 919,975 downwards.
CCCTTTTGCAGTATTCCCAGGGACTTCGGAAAGAAACATTAAAGAGATCACAACTACACAGGGGACAAACCAGCTGTAGAGTCTGCACACAACTCAGGCAGTAACAAATGCAATTAGATCCAGAAAAAGCAAATGAGGAAATATTGGAAAATTTCACCATCATTTTCACTTCTCACTACATCAGAAATCTTTGCTAAAAAGCCTGATTTAGATTTGCATCACGTAAGATTAGGGTTTGAAACGAGGAAAAAGCAGCAACTCTTTTCCTCTGCAGCTTACAGAAGCCCAACAGAATGTGAAATACCTAAAAACATTATGTTATTTTAACAGCACTCATTTCTCCAGATGATTTTTCTAGATTTGCATATGTGTGGGAGAATAATAAACATTCCTTTTTTCTGCCTTCCCCCACATAAGGTGCATTGTTTCCAGTTCACATTTTGGAACCTGAGGCATGGAAAATTTTTGGCACAAGCCACAAGTCCTGGGTTACATGGTCCTCCCTGTGAAGTGCTGCAGTGCTCCTTAAGCTAGTGTGTGGAGAAATGTAGATCCTCTGAACTGAGATTCAAAAAAACCAGCCCAGCATAGTAAGCAGGAACCCCATTGCATTTTGTGGCAAATAAAGGGAAGTGAGCACCGTCCCAATCCAGAGAGTTAGAGCTTGGCAACTAGAGCATTCTTCTGGGACACAGGGCACATTTAGTCACATTTAGTACACCCCAGCTTTCCTGGGCAAATATCACAACCACTGAGCAGCTGAAGAAGCATTTTCTACCCTCTCTCATGCATTTTGCTGCGTCCACTCTGAGAGCAGCAGAAGGCAGAGCACAGGAGCTGGGACGGGCAGAGAAACCCCAACTTCATGTATAGTGAGAATCCTTCAGGATGCTGCAAAGATTAAAATTTGGACGAAGGCAGTCCAAAGGGCAGGCACCTCTGTGAACAGTGAGTCCCTGATGAGAACTTACACTTGAAACCATCACTGCTGAAGTTAGCTTATTTGGCTTACTAAATGCACTTATGAGTATAGTTGCTTAGCATAAGGCTGTTTCCTGCCCTCATTAAGGCCTTAGAGAAGAAATTAATTGCCAAGTCCTGCTCCAGCACATTTACATGAGTCCAAAGGCTGGGTCTTGGTGCATCCTTTACAGGTGGAGACAACTAAGATTGCTTCATAGCAGTGTAACTTCCTCAAAGGGAACTTAAGAGGAGCTGGCAATCGTATCCAGCCTTTGCACTGATCAACCTCTTTATGAGATACTGCAAGAGAAAGGCTGGGCTTATGGCCAAGCTCAGTCTAAATCTTGGTACTAACTCAACTTCCTCTGTGACACTGGGCAAGTTGCCTACCAGTCTCTGTTATCCAGCTATAAAGTGGGAATTCAGGGTACCTTTGTGTTTCCCCACCATCCGCCAGGTCTATTTTCATTGCAAACACTGGGCAGCAAGTATCTTCTATTATTCAGAGGCTGAGGCCAGGCAGGACTAGAACACCTTCTCGTCTGACTTTCTGCATACCTGGGGCTGCTATGTGGATATGCAACACTCACTGGGCAGCTGATCACAAAAGGGGTCTCCAGGTGCTCTTTCAAAAGAACCATAATAAAATTACCTCAAACACAGTCATCACCTTCCTCTATCCATCTAAAGTGCCGGGCCTATGTAGAATTTGGATGCAAATTTTGTTGTTCTTACAAAGACAGCAAACTTCAGTGGGGTTCTTCTTTATTTGAAAGTTGTTTCAGAAGAGGATTTTTCAAAATGAAAGCTTCTGAGGGAGTTCATAAATGCAAGGGTATTTCAAAGAAAAAAATACTTGAACACCCCTGATCCTGAACAGATAATGGTGTGGACTAAGGCACTCAGCACTCATGAAATTTTTCTAAATTAAGCATGATACAGCTTTAAGAGCACATAAATTCTGGAAATCAGACAGACTGTCTGGGCATGATGCATAAAACCATATAAATCAGACCTCTTTAAATTAACTTACCCCATTCATCAAAATCTAAATATTATAAGGCTTTTCCAAGTCAAATACCCATATTCTCATTGTTGAAATAAGTTGACAAAAAATGAGTAACTTAAGTTTAACCAAATCACAATTCTTAACTTCTGTGTGTTTTCAGGGAATGTCCTCTGTGGCATTATTTGCTTTCTGTGGGTTTATAATGGAGTATTTAAATGGCACTCAATTCTACTTAAGAAAGGATCAAATAAAATTCAGCTTAATGAGAATAAAGTTTGCTCCTCACTTCTGCTTGTATAAAAAAAAGAAAACTGCATAACTTCTCAAAGTATTAGTAGAATTTTCATGTTTTACATTTGGATGAACTGGGAGAAAATAGAAGAGAATAGAGGGGAAAAAAGCCCTGCAACAAGAAATGTGACAGAAAGCATCATATACAGGCTATGACATCACCTGTTTAATCTATTCATGATTGTATTACCCACTGCCATCATGTCAGCCCCCAGAAAAACGCCATCATATTGACAAAGGCAGTGATTCACACTGTTTCTCAGACAAGCCTGTGTGTTTATCCTCAGGCTTTCCAATCCTCGTTTAAGGAACTATGATGATCTCGGCGTCAAAATTCAATTTATCAGCTCCAATATATACAGAGTGAAATAGAAAGGCTAGCAGCATGCAAGAGTAAAACAAGATGACCTGATCATCCCCTCTGGCCTTACTGTGACACTTAGCACCGAAGGGAAGGAGTGCTTCTGGAAGCCGATCTGGCTAGCTCGGTGTCCCGGCACCTAGCATTCTCTGCCTGCCCCGGGCGGAGGCTGGACGGACCGATCTGGGCGCGGGAGGACGGGTGAATCCCCGGACGGGTTCGCCTCCACCCCCGGTAGCTGTAACGCGCGAAGGAGGTAAGGAAAAGGCGGAGGAGTCAAAGGGTTTATTGGCGTGGTAGAAACCACGGAGGAATCCCCCTGCCACGTGGTGTGGGAGCTGTTTTGTACCCCCACAGCACAGGCCTGGAAAACATACAGTAGCCAGTAAAACTGAAACAGGGGATGTAACCAGGGCGGGGAGCAGGAATCACAGCAAATGGGGTAAGGCATAGGTGGGGAGAACGGAAGCCAATGGTGGGGCACGGTTTATAGCTTTTGGGGTGTTCTTTGTACTTTCAGGGGTTCTGTAGCTGTATGAGCCTCAGCCTAGAGGACTTTATGGTCCCCTTGGTTCTGCTGATGATGGCTCACTGCAACAAAGGAGCTGGAAGATGTGCTGTCCCCTTTCTGTCTCCTTTCAATATGACCAAGCTGATTTAACTAGAAAATTTGAGACAGAATCTAAAACAGTCCTTGACTATGCTCCCTTCTCACTCAAACAGCTATGAAGGTGTCTTCTGTGAGAACTGCTTTTAGGAAAGAATACACTGAAGAATGGAGGTAAAAGTTTGTCAGATCTGAAGATAAAACCTACTTAACTTAAACACAGGCAGGATAATAACTTGGCTTGCAAGGAAGGTCCTATTTAGGAAAATGCCCTATGGTCCAAGACTCAGAATGGACTCTATTATGCAGGATAGGGTGAGAGAAACTGATACTGGAGCTGGAGGAAATGAAATGAAATGAAAATGACAAGCAGAGGGGCAAGTGTGCCACTGCCTGGGGTAAGAGTCTGACACCAGGAGTAATCAGGAGGTAACAGGAAACTTGTAGTTTGGGAGGGATATCAGCTGATCTAATATAATGCTGTAGAGAGACGGGCTTGGAAGACAGCAAACCGGGGAGAGCTGAACCAAAAGTGAGCCAGGAAATGGAGAGAGCACTGAGGTAGCTACAAATGATAAAGAGAAATGCGATGAAGGATTCAGGGACGAATACTGGGACAAAATACAGTGGCAGGGAGGAGAATGAGATGGAAGACTGAAACAGGGAAAGGAGGAGTAGTCAGACAGGGACAGAAAGCTTCAGTCTTTGAGGATCCAGTCAACCAGCCAAGACTTCCTTCTCAGTGACTTAGATGGGATGGGAAAATTTCTCCACTCCTGGCAAGAGGTTAAGGAATCCACAGGATGCATACCCTTTCTTCCCTTGTACTGACAGACAGTATAAAACATAACTCCCTGCTACTGCTGTCAGTGACGCTGTTAGCTCAAGCAGCAGATGGCTGTCAGAGGCATCCAGAGATTGCCATCTTGCTGATGACCCCTGTGGGGGGTGTTACGATTCCAGAAAACCTAGCTCAATGTTTTCACTTTGCTTTTCTAAAAACCTAGGGAATTACACAAAGTATTAAAAACAATATTATGCTTGCAAGTAAAGAAACTATTAAGATAAGCAGTATCAAGATTAAAAATGCCTGTTCTTTTTTAATGTGCTCTCTCCTTGTGGGGCACATTGCTCTGCAGTGATAACAATGCTACTGTCCTTATTACTATCCTTAAATTTTTGGCTTGTTTATTTTTCTGTTGTTTTTGCTGTTGTTGTTTTGTTTTGAATAATGCAGAAGACGGGTGGCAAATCAGGAGATCACTATAGCAAAAAAAAAAAAAAAGTATATTCTTAGGGTCAAGACAGCTAAAACAGCTGAATGCTGCCTAAAAAATGAGATTCCATATCTGCTTCTGTACATAAAACAAGGCAGGACAAAGCAGAAACCACAACTAACCTGATGACCACAAATTCTCTAAGTTCTTACATATCCCATGTGAAACATCTGGCCAGGTTTGCTGAGCACTCACAGTTTCAGCCAAAGTTTAATGTATCATAGTGGTTTTCTGGATGCCTAATATATAGTATAGAAACGCAGAGTGCTTTGAAAAGCTTTTTCAAGACATCTCACTATGACCACCAGAATTAAAAGTTGTTTGGAAATTTTAAATTCTGTCTCACAACACTGTCCACGTTGCCCAGTAACACTGCTTGATGTTGTATGGATATTGCAAAGTATTACAGAAGTGTCCGCAAGAAATTACTAACTCAGTCATCACAACAGAATATGAATATCATATCTCATCTTTTTCAATGAAGATAAAACAAAGCATTGAATGCTGGTGAAGTAAAGACCATCCCAGCAGAAGATGAAAATGCACTGACATGGCAAAAATAAACAGTGTGTGTTTGTATACACAGACACTGTAATTTCTATTTCTGTAGAGAGGAGAAAACACAGGATGCACGGACGGTGTTAAATTCAATATCTGGGCTTGATTTTTCAGCTTTAATAATGCTTTGTTAATCCAGATTTTTGAATGCAATATGCTATAAACTCATATACATAGTATTCAGAATTTATAGGAGAGACAAAGACTCAAAATTTGAACCAAAGTGCAATCCATTTTTCCTGCTTATGGCAGGGAGTTTGGATTAGGTCATCTTTAATAATCCCTTCCAGCCCAAACAATTCTATGATTCTGTACCAGTTTGGGAGCTGTAAGCTGACATGTTACTTTAGAACAAGTGGCAGCATAAAGTTCTGTCAAAGATAAACTTAATTATGTCATATTGACTAATTTTCTGGCATTGAGACAATCATAATTAATTCCAGTAAGAACAGAATCAAGCACGTCCACTATTTCCACTTCTGGTTTTCAGGCATAGTGAACTCAGCGGACGACGTGGATTTTAGATGTTTTATCCATAGGAAGGAGCACTCCCTCCAAACCATTACAATTCTAGATAAAACCAACAAAAATTGCACTTCTAGGAAACCTACCCCATGCATGGGTGCTTTTTTCAGACACGACTGGAGCCTGTGTGGGACCTTCGCTCCTGGGGTGTGCTTTGTGGCCAGCAGGACCACGGCTGTGATCATCCCTTCTACTTGGAACAGGTGAGGCTGCGCCTCAAATCCTCTGTTCAGTTCTGGGCCCCTCACTACAAGAAGGACATTGAGGTGCTGGGGTGAGTCCAGAGTATGGCAGTGGAGATGGGGAAGGGTCTGGAGAGTAAATCCTGTGAAGAGTGGCGGAGGGAGCTGGGGGTGTTTAGCCTGGAGAAAAGGAGGCTCAGGAGACCTTACTGCTCTCTACAGCTCCCTGAAAGGACGCTGTAGCCAGGAGGCAGTCGGTCGCTTCTCCAAGAAAACAAGCAACAAGACGAGGAAATGGTGTCAAAATGCACCAGGGGAGGTGTGAGTTTGGATATTTGGAAAAATTTCTTCACTGAAGGGAGGTGGTCAGGCACCAGGACAGGCTGCCCAGGGAAGTGTTCGGGTCACTACTGACGATGGTATTTAAAAGACGTATAGAACAGCACTTGGGGACACGGTATAGTGATAGACCTGGCTGTGCTGGGCGAACGGCTGGACTCGGTGGTCTTACAGGTCTTTTTCCCAGCCCTTAAGACCCTGAGATTCCACGGAACACCTCGTTCCCTGGAAATTCGCTGTGTGGGCGCCGAAAAGCCGGCGAAGAGCAACGGCGACATCTAGCGGCGAGACGGGGCGCCTCACACGCCGGGCCCGCGGCGGGAAGCGGCTCTCCCGGGAGATGTGTGTCCCCGGGGAGATCCGTGTCCCCGGGGAGATGTGTGTCCCCGGGGAGATCCGTGTCCCCGGGGAGATCCGTGTCCCCGGGGAGATCTGTGTCCCCGGCGAGATCTGTGTCCCCGGCGACAGCGCCGTGCCTCACGGACAGGCACGGACAGCGCGGACGTCACAGTCACAGAATGGGCTGCAGGGTCAGAAAAGGCCTTTAAAGGCCATCCAGTCCAACCCCGTGCAATGAGCAAGGACATCTTAAACTACACCAGGTTGCCCCATCCCAACCGGATTTGAATGTTTCCAGGGATGAGGCATCTACCACCTCTCAGGGCAACATGTTCCCAAATTTCACCACCCTTCCTCCTTATATCTAGTCTAAATCGACCCTCCTTTAGTTTGGAACTGTCGTCCCCTGTCCTACCCGAAAGGACCCCGCTAAACAGTCCATCCCCAGCCGTGCTGTAGCCCCTTTAGGTATTGCAGGTGCTGTAAGGTCTCCCTGGAGCCTTCTGCAGGCTGAACAACCCCAGCTCTCTCAGCCTGTCTTCACAGGAGAGGTGCTCCAGTCCTCTGAGCATCTTCATAGCCTCCTCCACACCCATTCTAACAAGTCCATGTATTTCCTATGCTGGGGACCCCAGAGCTGGATGCACCACTGCAGGTGGGATCTCACCACAGCAGAGGGGCAGAATCACCTCCCTTGACCTGCTGGTCATGCTGCTTTTTGGTTGTTTTTTTTTTGCATTATGTTACAATTGGCAAATACTTGTTCCTGAGTCATGCCCAGCTTCTCATCCACCAGCACTCCCAAGTCCTTCTGGGCGGGGCTGCTCTCAATCCCTTCATTCCCCAGCCCGTATTAATACCAGGGGTTGTCCCAACCCCGGTGCAGCAGCTTGCACTTGACCTTGTTGAACCTCACGAGGTTCCCATGGGTTCTCTTCTTGACCTTGTCCAGGTCCCTCTGGATAAAATCCCATCCCTCGGGCATTTCAAAGCATCCTCTCTTTTGTCCATAGATGACAATTAAATACGACAAACTCTAAAAAGGCTCCTGTCAGGATACATATTTAGTTCCTTTTTCAGAAAAAAAAAAAAAAAAAAGGAAATCCTTAACACCACACAACCCCCCCTCTCAGATANAGATAATAGATAGATAGATAGATAGATAGATAGATAGATAGATAGATAAATAAATAAATAAATCAATAAATGCCAAGAACCACTTACTGAAGAGACTATGAGGTATTTTCTGGACACATTGGCAAAATGTATTTTTCCACCTTTCTATCTCAGAAAGCTGAATCACTCTTGCTGTTTCTGGAAAGCTTCATTCAGCCTAATAGTGACACTTACTGGGAAAACATGCCATGGAAATGCTAAGACCAAATGGTTTATAGCTGGCACGTCATAATCAGTTGAAACAAGAGCCTTACAACTGGGAGTGCTGGGCAAACACAGGCAAAATGTGGTCACTTTTTGTTCTAGTCCAGAACGTATACAGGCTACACAAGGAGATCAAATTAAATATTAACTATTTTGCAGCCCACGTCTTATTACACCCATACAAGTCGACCCAAAATCTCTAAAAAGAAATGAAATTTCAGTTGCTGGAACTGTCCTTCAAAAATAGGAAACATTAAGTACATGACAAAAACCTTTTGAGGATACATCCAATATAATGCCTCCATTAGTACATGGGATCAAGTCCTCCGAAAGTGTGACACAGGAAGTTTCTTTAGCCAAAACCAAATGTTTGTGACCCCTGTGTTTATTAGCCATCCCTACAGAGAGTGAGGCTTCTCCTTCTTTTTTGGTTTTGTACCAGAACAAAGATTAGGAGGCTTATCCTGTCACAGGCTTTAGTAAAAGGCAAATAGGGCTGTGATGGTTTAAGCCTCAGTCGCACATCCCTACCAGCCCCGGCTTGCATCTTTCCAAACCTGCTACTCCCAAATCTGATTTACGAGAAGGGGATACACACTTTTTCGTTACTGTTTAAAGCTAAAGTGCTTCGCATTACAACAGCTGAGACTCCAAGCACTTCCTTGACTCAGCTTAGAGGCAGAAACCTCCAGCAGAGACACAGTGGAGAGCTTCAGATTAAGGAGACAGTTTAAGGTACCATATCAAGATTCACCAGAAGTTGTCTGTTAAATCCCCAAATCAAAAAAACGCACTGAAATTTTTACAGACATGCACCTGACTTGCTGCGTCCTAGAAGATGGCAAGGAGGGAAATTAGGCTTAGCATGTGTATCACAGCAAGTAGTAGTTTTCTGACTACACAACTGCTTTTCTTAAAAAGAGGACATGTATCCTTAACGTTCTACCAACAACTCCTGCACTCAAGGAAGCCCAGATGAAACATTTTCAAATACTTGCTGGGTCCCCCTGACTGAAATGATTCTTGCTTGATTCAAGTAGCAGTTTTCTTACACACAGCATGCAGGGAAGCTTCTTACACATACATCATACGTCTGTGCAGACGTGGTGACATAAGCTATGAAAAGGACACATGAAAACCAGAAATGACCGTAACAGTGAAACCTTTCCTTTTCCTCCTAAAATCTAACAACAACATTACAGCACAGGCTGGGTAGCAGCAGTTTGCCCACGTGCCAGAAGAAAGCAAATAAAATAAAACTTAAAAAAAAATATTAAAAATGTCTAAAGAATTATACAAGCCAAGCCCTTTGAGAGAAAAAGCAGCTCTCTGAATAACCAAACACTGAGTCCTGGCATTAGTTTTTAGAGCTGTTATTCTTCTCCTATATGACTGCAGCAGCCCTGAATGTCTATTTACCCTTCTAAAGTCCGTGGAAGAATCTATTTATAGTTGTGGGATAGCAGTGCTAGTGCATCATGACACTGGCCTCTGTTACTGGAAATGATCCTGGCGGATTTACAGGCAACAGAATGAGTGACTGACACATCCTATCAGAACAAGAGGTACAGATCTAGAGAGGAAGTACCAAAAAGCAAAGAGAGGCCTCGAGATGTATGGAAAGGTACTCAAAACAAAACAAAAAAGATGGAAAAGTCTTGTTTTGCATTCAATTGCCCTCATTTACAGACAAAGAATTGGAGTAAAGAACCAGCCAAAGTATCATTTCTGTTACATGAGCTCTTGGATGTTCTAATCAAGATAACAAAGATCATAATTCATGATAGGTGAAAAGCATCTACAAATACAAAAAAGAAAGCCAAGGATACCAGACCCAATACGCACTTTAAAAAACCTCATCCACCTTACTCAGACTGTGCATCACCACAAAATCACTAGAATAAAACTCCTAAAACTGATTTTGCTGGAAGTTAGAGAGTTATTCTCCTCTGCAACCCATCAGGACAGTATCTTCCCTGAACCAGAAAAAAAAAAGCCCTACTGAGATATCAGCTGACACATTTTTGCATCTTCCACCACTTTCTCTTTTCCATTCCCTTGAGTGCTATATCAGTCAACACTTCACAACATCCACATTCCCTTATCAACAATCAGACATTAGTGTTCATGGCACTCCCTTGCCAATGGACAGGCAAGTTTGACACATGACTTATTTATTTTGGAGATTTGAGAAACTGTGATTCTTGGCTCTCAGCATTTCTAAGTTTGGGAACTGATTTATTTATCACTAGCTCTGAATTAAGGCTGTAAAACTGCTATGAAAACACAGAGATGGTCCCTTAAAGGAGAGCTGTGCAACACTGCAAGTGAAATAGTTAAGCACAATGTCTGGTTATTAATAAAAGCAACTGAACTGCTTGCTAAGGGGTAGAGCCACAGCAGTACTGATATCACTGGAGTGTTTGCTGTGCTCTGGAATAACAGGACTCTATTTATATGCACTGGTGGACAGACCAGGCACTCTGCGCTAAGCACAGGTGAGGGTCAGTAAGAATACACAGCTGTGAGCTGTCTTCCCCCTTTGAAAATACATTCTCAAGTTATGCAAACAAACCACTTTCAAGGTGTTTTTCCTAGAGTTTAAGGGAAATCCACAGCATTCCCACCGTTGTAAATCTTTCTGGGTGTTCAAATGTCAGCCAGTGGGAAAGCTGCTTTGCACAGTGTCAGCAGGAAACTCCTATTAGGCTTTCCAAAGGGCATCCCCACAGCACAGTCACTGCATGGAGAAAGAAGAGTATTCCCTCATGTATGGCATTCCCTGGTAACTCATCTCAGTACAGTTCATCTATAGCACTTGGAATTATTTATTTCAGAGGAAGCTACTATTTCACGAAGTAGCAATGAGTGATTTGCTTTAGCAGGGGTCATTGTTCCATGACAAAGGAGTCTGTTGCTTGGACAGGGCAGAGTATCGCTATAAATATCAGCTTCTTAGAGTTATTTCTCTTCTTGATAGTGGTTGATACCTGGAATGTCAAATCAAAAAATAAATGTGGTAACTATGCCCTATACTGTAAAATCAATAAGTTAACAACTCTCCTTGGATCCTTTATTCTAAGGCAAAGTCTGTATTGTCTCTGACTCTTGTCCACAGTAGAAAATATTTAACTGTGAAGTTCATACTGCAGGAGTCAACAACAGTTCAGAAAGTCCTTTGCCTCAGTTTGAAGATGACATGTTCATAAAAGAGTCATTTCTCTGAGGAAAACTAAAAGAACTGGTTAAGTCAATGCAGGCAGACCTCAAAATGGTGCTGATGGCTTTTGCAGCCATGGTATTTAGGTTATACCCTACCATTATCTAGGAGATTCAGGACTTTTCAGGCTAAACAGGAAAACTTGAAGCTTTAGTAAATCATTAAACAATAGACTTAATCATAGGGGATGAGCTGCATCTTCAGGGTTATGTTGGCTTTGTTCGGGTTCTGCTATCTTCTTGCCCTGTTGTGCAAGCTGTCAAACTTGCATTAATAGTAAGAAAAGTCTTGCTTCTATATTTCCTTTCTCCGGGTCAGTGGGATACCCACTACCTTGGAATAGGGGCTGCACCTTTGTTTCCCTGATGAGTTTTGTTCAGATGTGCACTTGGCCTAGAAGGGGCAATTGCAGCAGATGCACGTCCACATTGCCAGAAGAGCAGTCAGAAAATTTAGCCCATTTCTTCATTAATTCTGCCTTCCAAGAACTGTTAGCAGGAGTGTTTTCAAACAGGTATGGAAAGACTAACATCAGGAGGAGTTTTACACAGATTGAATGTTTCAGGACATAGCAGTAGGATTCAGAGAGCTGATGCTATCCTGGAGGATCAGTACCCTACTGTGATGAATCTTTACAGTCAGGTTTTGGGCCAGGTACTTGCTTTCTAGGCACCAAAGACACTGTTCAGGCCACATATTGGACAGTTACTGAGCACCAAAGAGTTACCTCAGGATTGCCCAGCACCACGTGCAAAGCCCATACAGGGCGGCAATGTCCCCATTTGTGTATAACCACAGGGCAGATAGAATCCCTTTGTCAGCACCACTCTCAGCTCAGGGACTGAGCTACTGAGCTCCAGCAGAGCCCCTGATTCCCAGTGGGTGCATCTCCCCAGAACATTTGTTTGGAGCAGAAAATCCTTTCTGAAGGCTCTCCTCTTTGCCCAGCTCCAAGCCTCATTTCCCAGTCTCCGTAAGACCCATGACAACCCATCAGTGCTCTGCAGGCACCATAACTTTAGCCAAAAATATTTTTGGCTCTTCACAGGGTGCCCCTTGAGGGACTCCGAGCTGCTAAAAACCTGAAACTTCAGTGACAGACACTTGCCTCTGCCCTGTGTGTACTGCCAGCTATAAGGAGAACTGTTTTGTCTCCTTTTCAGCACAAATATCTTACTGATTTTTTCTTAGTGCTATGATGCTTAGTTACTCTGCCATCACTTAGCTGATGATTTACCACCTTCATGCCATTCATAGATGATTCAGTGGAACCCAGAAAGACCAGGCACTTATTGAAAAGAAGGCATTGGGAATGATATTGAACAGCACACAGGGACATTGAAATGCTTGTTGTCCTTGAAGGCAGCACACTTTGCACTTTCCTAAACCTACGCTGCTCTGGAGGCTGACAACTACCCATTTCAGTACATGATTAAAATACAGGGCTCTTTGTGGGGTAGCCCCAAGGTTCTCTCTGTTGCAGTCATATTCTTTGCCCACACTTCTTACTTCCAGTCCAACCCATGCTAGAGCAGAGCCTAACCAAACAACCTTAAAGGTGATGTCTTGAATGTTTTCACAGGCACTTTTCCGTCCTGGTAAAAAACTTCTAAGTACTCCTTGATTTTCTTTCATCCAGTTCAATAAGGCCCAGCTTACAGGGATTATTTTTGCTTTCCGTTTTTGTCTTTTTTTATTTCTGATTGCCCACAGTTTAGCTAAATCTTGACTAAACTAATGATGTAATTAATCATAACTAAGTAGATAAATTTAAAATACCACTATTACTGGTAACTGATATGACGCTTCTCTATTTATGAAGAAACAAACCAGATTGTCAGCATCAACTCAGTTTCTGAGGAGTTCCAGCAGCATATTTTTCCCCAAAGTGACCCAGAGAACACACAAAACATCTGTCCCCAACAGTTTTAAACTGTCCTCTGGCATTAGCTTGGCTTTCTCTCCACGTTATTCTTTTTTTAACTCAGAACAACTTTTTCCAGTCATCCAGAGGAATCTCCAGTAAAAACAGACAAGTCATGAGTTGACGTTCTTGATATTTTTAAGGTTAAATAAGCATTTTTATTTTGAGTAAATCAACAAAAGTTCCTACAGATTGCAGTGGAAACTACTGATTGAACTGAAACTTTGTCTCACATGCTTTATGAGGGTGTATACCCATCTCTGTAAAGAGGCAGGGCATAAGACTTATTTTTCTTTAAATTACAGAAATAGTTTAATTCTAGTTATGTTTTCAAGAATACTGCCTTCTGCATCACAGTTTATCGTAGGATTTACACCCTCATGTAAAAAGATCCCACACTTTCACAGATACACGAGAGTGAAAGTTTTAAAACATCCACATGGGAACAGACCCAGTGCCAGTGAATGTGGACACTGCCAAGGAAGGGCTCAAGTATGGAGAAGGAATGGTCAGCAGTGGCTCAATGGATTACCACGTGGTCAAGGAAATTGAATCCACAGCAAGAATTCCTTCCCCAGCTGGGCTGGCCTGCTATTAAAGTGACACAGGTCTAATGTTGTCTACAGTAAGACCTAATTTTTTACTCCACTGTTTCTTCTTCCAGCTGCCTAATCAATTAAGGCCCCAGATAATACGCTTTCAAAAAAATAGTTTTACTTGAACAGTGACAGACTTGCACTGGGCTGTTGTTTCTGACTTCTGTTGGTCTTAAGTCAGCTCCAAATGAGAGAAGTCTGAAGCAAGAATTCCTGGAAATGAAAACATTAATTTCTCCCAGTGAGCCTGAGAATTTAAGGAGAAATAAAGGGTAGTCTAATGAAAAATACCACTTCTTTCACTATTCTTCCCACAATTAGGAGGAACTTAACAGCTGCAACCGTTTACCATTTAGTAAAAAAATGCCCTTTTTGAAGGCAAATTTATTATTTTTAAAAAAACTGCTGCTTAATCCCTCTCCAATAAATTCTCAGAGAACATGTATTAATATAGGACCATAGATTTCATGTGTTGTACAGAATAACTGTAAGCAAGGAATTTTTCTTCCCCTAGCAGCAAGCTGCTTGCCAGTAATATTGTCAATGAACACACTGGATTTCCAGTGTGTAATAACCCTAGGTACATTTTATGCTTTCTTTTAGGACTAGTGTTTTTATATGTAGCAGTGGAATGTTTCTGCACAAGTAAGTCTTTGATAAGTGATCTGATAAACCCATCTCATCCATCCTACCAAGATAAGCCTAAGGAAGGAGATTAAATTAATTTGTTTATCCTAATAAACTGGAACTTGGATGACAGGACATAACTTCTAGTAAGTTCTAGGAACAGAGAACTATATGTGCTAAAGGAATAGGGTGACACAAGGACAAGTTATCCAAAAAAAGATGCAAACCTGGAAATTGTAAAAAAAGGTTTGTAATAATGAAAACAAGGACGAACTGAAGCAAAAATCCATAACCATTTTAAGGAAAAAACCTGGGTGGGACAATGGAACAAAGCAATGGAAGCAGATGAAGAATACATGCAAGCCAGGGAAGGTTAAGACAATTTTCTGTGGATATTTTTCAATTCTCCAAAAGGAGAATGAAGGTAGAACAAAACAGCCAGGATCAAGTGATGGCTCAAGGACTGGTGTCAAAAGGTAAGCTCAGGGACGTTCCACAACTGGAAATAGTTTACGAAAAGGAGGAACTCTCTTTGAAGGACAGCTTTTGTCTGGATCCCTTAAAAAAATAACAAAACCACCTTGTTGGATCAAATCTAGCACAACCAGTGAGAGAAAATATTGACAGGAGAAATAAATCGTATAAACAATAGAGCCTCTGACCGCCTGGTTCTGTTCTGCAGGACTGCAGTAGATGTGGCCACTTACCACCCAACACCTTTTTCAAGCTACAAGAATCTGTCAAGTTACCTTGGTGTTTTCTCCCTGAGCCATTTGCAGTTTATGGAAATACTTCTTGGAGTTTGGCTTCCAGCACGTTACACAGTGTTCCAATAGTGGCTGAACTAGCACCAAACACAGTAATGTTTATCACTTTGTTCTTACAAGAATATCTACTGCTTATTACACAGATTTGTTCTAAGTTCTCCTGGAACCTCAGCAAAGCTGATTGAGGAAGGCCTGGAGTGCGTGATACATAAAATTACTGCTTTGGAGGAGAAATCTCACACAGAAATTCAGCCAACAATCTTAGTTCCTAAATAATGTTTTGTTGTATGAAATATCTTTTGCTTGCTCAGACCAAGGCAACCCCAATAATTTCCTGATCCCATTTCCAGATCCATTGCCATCTGTTTCCTTACTTAGAGGTTCCCATTTTTTACTTGTTATCTTTTAGTTGCTTTTAACTATCAAATAGCTGAGGAACCAGAATAAGCAACTACAGGGCCCTCTAGAAAGAATCCTGACTGATGAGTGCTTTCGCTCTACAAAGAAGACAAGGACGTGTACTTAAAGGAGGTTATCGTCTTTTTAAATTATTTTTTCCTTCCTAAGAAGGAACCTGCTAGGTTTGGTTTTTTCTTTGCTTGTTTGACAGAATACAGACCATGAACAGATTTACTGACTTAACTGGACGAGCCACAAGGTTGGAATTATGTATGTGCTTCAGTATCTTGCCAGATGAGTAAAAGAAGGGTTACTATCCCAAAGAATTTAACACTGTACTAAAAATTCAACTGAAGGGGGTCATTTTAACTACAACACGCTTGCATGCACATGCCTTTACCTGCCAATGGACCTTTGCCAAAAAATTCAGGGTCCTGCATTGGTTTGTGTGTTTTGAGTACCTTCTGCTACAAAGAAAAACACGTTCAGGCTAATTTTTCTATTATATTGCTTACTTCTAAAACAAGTAGCTGTAATTACTGAAGTCTTACAAGATTTTCCATACAACTCAATTCTGACTTAACTTACATTGGTTATAGAGCTTATTTTTGCTCTCAGAGACCTCTTCAGTGGTCAGTTGGCATCTAATCCTAGGGTTAGGACCTGAAATTCCTCTCCTGGCATATTTGGCTGCCAGATGGCTGCCTGCCATACCTATTTGGATGGCAGGTGTCTTCTTAGATTGCTTTACTCTCTTATTGAAAGTACTTTTTGATCCATTTCCTATATTTACTTCCTTGGAAGAGGGCCATCACCCTTCCTGAAGAACCAAAGATGGAAGTTAAGAAGAGATTGTAAAACTCTGGGAACAGCTGAAAATACCACCTGGAAAAATCTTTGAATAATGAGCCTGTATCTTAGCAAAGACAAGATAACAATCTTCAAGAGCAGACAAGCTGCTGCAATGAATAAAATGATTAATTTGTTCACTGTGCCCGTGGCAGACAGAAAAGAAATAGTGGACTTACACAAGCATATAAGGGGAAAAAGAGCACCTTTTTAATGGCATGATTAGTGAAGGCCTGGAAAAGATGACCTAAAAAGCCATAAAATTTCTGGCATCAGAACTCTTCAAGAAAAGATGAGGGAAGTGTTTTCAGGAATGCCACAGCTACAGCACAGCCTGCCTTGCCTGTGATCTCATGAGGTCTACTTTCAGTCTATTTTTCAGTAAATGTTTTCTTTTTTTGCTCTATCTTTAGGCAAATGAAGTCTTAATAAAATTGCCTGCCTGCCCAAGCACAGACTCAGCAAAATGTTTATGTTCCTAGAGTTAGACACACATCCTTGCATGAGACTGGTGACTAAGGAGGAATTGAATTAGGCATGTGTTTTCTATAAGGAAAGTTAGCAACATTTTTTGTGGCAGAAAAACCCAAACACTAAAACTTCAACAAGAAATCCCAGCAAACGGTGCAGAGCATTTTTTATTTCTTGCAGTCTCAGCCTCCACATTGGGAAAGGAAATGAAAGCTGTAGCAAGTAAAGGAAATTATAGTTTTTTCTTCATCCCTCCTACACATGCATTAAAAAGAAGGGATGTGTGGGCGGAACATCAACATGTTAGCCCATTTACATTCCCTTTGCTCCATTTTCTCTGTCCAAAAATCAGAGTTCAAATGAAACATGAGAAGCTTTAGTCCAAAAGCAGAAAATCTCAAAAAGTGTCAGAGACTGTTATGGGAATGAGGACAAAGGGCTTCCAGAGTGCATCAGTTACATTAACATCCACGAATTAATTCACCTGCCCTGAACTTTAACTGTGCACATATGTTTAATCCCTAGTGACCAAAACTTAGTAATATGTTGTAAATTTGACACGTCCTCTGTCACATCTATCAGAAGTTTTAATCCATACCACTTAAACCAGAAAAGGCTGCACACTCTAAATCAGTTTTGTCACTACTTAAGTATGAAGTTGAGACACTCCAGTATTTGTTTACAGACAAAATATTTAATCTAACTGCAAACCCTATGTGAAAGCGTCTGATTCAGCACATCTTTGACAACACTTCTAAGGTATGACCAGTTTTCATACACTTAGTATTTTCCTATGATACCATTGGGTGTCAGAATTCTTCCCTGCAATCACAATAGCTACAGAGTTTATCCAGAAAAACAAACTTGGACTGCAGTCCACACAAAATAGTTAAAATCTAGCAAAGAACTTTGATGTTGCTATGACCACCATAACAACTTAGTACAAAAACAATGCACTTTGTCAAGCCCATCTTCAGCTATTTACTGTGAAACTGAATACTTATTGTACAGTCTAAATCAAATATTTGTTTATTAGAGTTATTTTTTTAAATGACAAAATAAATTACATTCTCGTTCTTGCAATAATTCTTCCAAGTTCTTTTTAAAACAAAGTGTTCATTTTGGACTATGATAGCCAAAGTAGAAGTCTCTGACACAAACTTAACTTTCTAGCCTGGGGGCAAAATATAAAACTCTTGTTAAATTGAAATGAACCAGAAAATGTATGGTGAAACTCATCTGTAGAAATCTTGCTAATAACAAACATTTGTCCAGTGACAGAGATTCTAAGTAGAAACACATGACAAGGTGTGTCTTGCAGTGTGACAGCAGCAGGATTCAGGAATGTTTTGCTGAGTGAGTCTGAAGATGAAATATTTGTGGTACCAAGCCATGTAGATGTCACACCATCAAATACCACGCTTCACTATATATATATATATATATATATATATATATATATATACTATATATATATACACATGAAATCAGCATAATTTCCATGTTATGAATAAAACTCAAAGTTTTGTAAGCTTCTAATGTTCATTTCATTGATTTTTTTCTTCTCTAATGTTCATACCGTTTGCTTTATTATATTGGCTGTTTGAACCTAAACTTGCCAAACTATTTTTCAAACTGCCTGGCAATGTAACTAAATACCTTTTACTGATGCTGCAGGAACAAATCTGGCAATTTCATTCCTGGTTACAATAAATCTGTCAATAAATCTGAGCTTACAATAACACTGAAAAGTCATCATATTAATCAAACATTAAAGTAGGTGCTTCCATTTCCAAGCAGAATACTCTCATTCCTTCTCTCTTTGTTCTTTATTACCTGCCCCAGTGTTACAACTTTGTATTCCTTGGGCAAGATATAAAGGAATGTGTCCATAATATTTTAGTTAGCTTATGTTCAACCCTATCTTGAATATTAATCTGAAATGCAACCTAAACAAACTCTAAAAAAGTTCAAAATGTTCACAAATCGCCATGCTTCTTGATTTTAATAGGACACAAAGTTCTTATCTGGAAAAGGTGGTATATTTCTAATTAGAGATTGATAGAGATTTCCAGAGCACAGAGACTCAATCCATTTATAAAATTGCCATATAAAAGGTAAAGCCAGGATAGGGGTGCTACTAAATGTGAGCTAAGGCTCACCACTAAATGTGATCCAAAGCTAGGTATTTAAGTATGAAAAAGTAAGGAGATAACTTCTGTCCATGTAAGTACTCAAATTTTTTCCTCAGTAGGAAAAAATAGCAGCAGTTTTAAGCTTGCTGTTACTTCTGTTACTGCATACATGAGACTGAGGCATCACTGCAGCTTGGGTAACCTGATGACCACTCATCCATTGATATCTTGAAGTATACTAAGTAAATTAATTGCATGAATATCGAAACAGTCATCTGATGATGAGATTTTGAGCAGTCTTCATTGTCCCTGGTTGCCCTCAAGCACTGAATGTGGCATAAACTTTTCTTTCTAGTTTATAAATTAATCAGCTAAAATAAAAGTGCAATGGTCTGAAAACATCACAGTGAGCAAAAGGATATTATCTTAGCTCTGTAAACTGTTGCATAGGTTGAGAGGATCTTGTGGATACTGCCTGAGCCCACAGAACTGGGTATGCTGAAAGTGCTTACTTCTGAGTTTGCCACCGTTTCTTCAACAAACCAGAAAAACAACCCCCAAACTCCCCCATGAAGAGAGAACCCAAACAAACAAGCCCCAAACCAAAACAAAACCACCAAAACCACACACATACAAATGGTTACCAACTGGTTACAAAAGATCACCAATTGCATTCTTAGCTGATCCCCACATTGAATTCATCAGTAGTCCCAACTTTTCAGAATGAAGTATTTTTCTTGGAGACATGATTTCTTCGAGGCTCCTAAGTAGAAAATTGGGTGTTAGAAATCAGAAATCTTATTATAGGGAGAAGCTTTTGCTTCAAGTTTTTTTCAAGATGATTTATGCAGTTGAGTTTAAAGGGTTATTAGTGTTTAGTTAGCAAATTCATCATTTTGCTCCTTTTTCCAGCACACAGTTTCAACAGAAAAAACAGACACGCTGTTCCACCTAGCACTGAGTGCAACCATGCCTTCTCAAAGTGTTTGATGTCAAACAACGTATTCATGATTACTGTTCATCTTTGTCCAAGATGCGGCAGTCAGCTCACATCCAGCATTTAAGAGCATCATGACAAATAGCTGTTTCTTGAAGTGTTTACTCAACACGGTTGAAAGGCTTTTTTCAGCCCTGGCTCAATGGGATTTCAGCCTTGAGCCAGAAACACTGTGATCTTTGGGGGCTTGCAAAGCGTGAGTGGCCTTACAAAATCTAGGCAGCTTGCCAAAGGCTCTTTTTTTTTTTTAAACTTTGTTGAACTGTGGTGGAAGGTTAAACAATTCACACAGTTTTGATTCTCCCTCCCCCCAATTTGCCTTGTACTTAATGTCTTCTTGTCAAGAAGTAAAGTATCTTCATAATGGGATGGATGGAACCATTTCAGCTATTACACAGCAGTGATGGTATTGCTGGAAATCTGAAACAAATGTTAACTTCAATCCTTTTCAGCTCAAAAGAAATAAGTATATTTGCCATGCTGAGAAGTTTTCACATCACATGGTATCAATTTTCTTATGGTTCATTTAAAATAATAGGGGAAAAAAAAAGTCCAATCCCAGCTTTATACTGCCTGAGAATTGGAGAGCAGGAAGTGAACTGCTCATGTCAGGGGGCAAGCCTTGGAAATCTGACTCCAGGAAAAGAATGCCTTGTTTCCAAAAGCAGTAATGCACACATCATACAGTGCAAGCATGATTTCACACATGCATTTTAATTTATGCACGTTTTGTGGCAGAAAAGGTCCATCACTTAAGAACCAATAGAAGGAAAAAAATATGCAACCTATTGAAAATTGTTTGAAAGCCTTAGGTCATTCTGCAATTGCTCTTTGAGATTAGAAACAGATGTCTCCTTTCTAAACTGTTCTGAACAGTATATTACTTCAGAAAACCCTCTACTGGACACAGACTTTATGCCCTATTGTGAGCCACAGAAATTTTGTAAATCAACACTTAAGTGAGCAGATACATTGAGAAAAAAACCCCAACAAACTAACCAAACAGACTATTATGCAACAAAATGTATTTTTGTTCATTTTGACAAGTGCCGTTTTATTCCTGATCCCACTTTCAAATGCTCTCATGAAGTCCCTTTTATAGGCTATAAAGTTCAGCTACTAAATTACTAGATAGATTTAGGCTGAAATTTTCAATATGCAAATTATATCCTCAGTAGTGGAAAAAAAAAATATATCTACACTTAGAAATGTATACAAAGAAAGGGAACCTGACATGTCTCCCCTTAAAAAAAGTAAAAAAATGTAAGTTTAGTAACAGTTTTTCCACTTTATGTCTCCTCTTCACCTTCAGAAGGGCTCTGCCTGTAGCTCAGCCATGAGCAGCAGCACTAGCAGACAGACATTCACTTTTTTGGTTCGAAAGTAAGAATAAATAGAATAACATTATGCAGATTGCATCTGTCATCATTCCCAGTGTACACCAAGATGAGAATGTACCCCACTAACTTCTGCTGCTAAAAAAACACTGTCTAAAATAAAGGCCCATGTTCTTGCCAGGATTTCAGTGGAACAGCAGTGGGTGGGTGCCCACATGAACAGGCCCACTGGCAATTTTGGGGAACTACATTAATATTTCTACCTCTGAGCAACCCCTCTAAGGTCCCGCATGGTATGTTTTCCAAATCATTGCCAAATATCAAGACATATTACTAAAAATTCCTCCAAAAATATTTTTATTTCTCTTTAATTTCTTTATTTCATCTTTCGATAGCATCTGTCTATAAATATTCAGTCAGTGAGGTCATGCTTTGGCATTTTTGCTCAAAGGGAGCATTTTTGTTTATGTCAGCAGGAGGTTATGGGACTGCCCACGGAATGTATGCTGTGAGCTATGAGTTCCAAGGGGTGGACAGCAGAGGCAAACACATTTCTACTGGGTAAGTTATTGAGGGGTCTGACTGGCTCAAACATGTCACAAAAAGCTTATTTCTCTCTCTGGCTGCTCTGCAGAGAGGATGCAAAACTCCATGAAACAAATACTCTGAGGATGGGCTATACCTTGGACAGAACAAATAACATTGTGAGTACTTTCCTGAAGAGTATTTTGTATTCCTGCAATACTTTCCTTCAACTATCCACCACAAAGGTCTTCCAGTTTAGTTGACTTGTTTAATATTGACAAATAAAACAGAAGCACATTGTGAAGTCCTCTCTTCTTTATACTGTACTGTCCTACCTATTGCATAATCTGGTCACATTTTGGTGTCTTGCTCCTGATGCAGCATCCCATATGATTGCCTATGTATAATGCCAGGAATAATATTCATAAATAATTTACAGCTCAGACTCTGAAAACAATGTTTTGAAGGAAATGTACTGTTTATACCAACAGAAAGCCTTGTGGTAGTTATATAAAATGAAACACAATGTGTACAATAAAAATCGTGAGCTGTTCCCTCACTGAGTCCCTGAAGTAATTTAAATAAATAGGTACATTTCGCTTTAAGAAAATGTTAGGCGGCTTTCAGCTAACAGAAAAAAACCCAAAACTATTTTCTCAGTTCCTTGAGGTTCACTTCTGAAACTTTTCACAGAGAAAATGATCATAATTTCAAAAATTAAAACTACTGATGGAGAGAATCAGAGCAAGCAAGCACATGGAGCAATTGCATTAAAATATTGTCCTTTAACGGCATATTGGAGAGGTGGGAAAAGGGAATAAGTAATTTGTGAGAGAGTCTGAGCTACTATATAAGCTGTCTCAGAGTGGTTAGCAGTTCTCTGACAGAAATGTGAAAAGCTGGGCATTTATGCTAATGAAAACCACTTAGTCACTTGACAGTTATTAGCCATGAAAATCTAATTGTATAATAGGCAGCTAATAGCATTGGGTAAGTGAATAAATCTATTTTGTACACAAACAGTTTGTCCAAATGGTTGGTGCAGTGTGCTTAGGACCAAACTCACCTTTGTTTGCTCTGGACATCCCCACTGGGCTGGCAATCATTGCACAGGCATACACAAGGAGGGCATTGGTTATTGCCACTATGAGAGTTTGACAGGAGCAGACAATTTCTGTTTCCACCCACACATGAACGATCCCAGTAATATCCAACCAAAAAGTTTGGTGCATGCAGCAGTCAGATGCCAAGATCAGGCAGAATGGCACTTGAATCCCCAGCAGGCTTGCACCACTCACTGTGCACAGGCCACAGCTAAAAAAAGACATCAACACAATCACATGAATGTTGTGAAGGGCCAGATCATCACTTCGAGAGCAGGTGGGTGGTGAGAAAGCTCCCCCCAAAAGCTGGAGATGCAAAGCCAGTGTTGCCCTCAGCCCAAAGGAGTTCCAACCCACTTTCTAGATAGTGCCTCTGAACATGAGTCACAGAGTATAGAAGACACATGGGGCACCTGTAGTCTTGTGCTTATTCTGACATGGATGTCAGGCAGCATCTGTAAGAGTGGCTTTAACCTGGGGAGCAAGGAGAACGCTCAGTTCTATTGTCTCTCTGGCCATCCTAAATTAAGTCCAGTTTGTAGCTAATCTTACCTCTTACCACAGCTGCCACCAAGGTGCTTATTTACCTTGACAAGTAAAAGAGTGTCCTTGGAAAGAAACCTAACTAAAGAAATGAGCAAAAGTAGTAAGATATCACCATCATTGCTCTCTCTTTTTTTAAGAGAATGAAACTGAAGTCCTTCTTTAATCACACAGTTAAGTATGTATTTCATGCAGGCTGCCCAGTCACATTAGTACACCTATTAGACCACCTACCTTAATCAGCCCTCAGGGAAAGACCACTGCATTAAATATATAAATATTCTATTCTTGTAATTTTCAGTTTGCTATTTTCCCCATAATACTATTCTAATTTCAACATAATAGAAAAAAAAGGCAACGTAAACCCAGTCTTCCTAGCTAGAGCGGACAACCAAATACAACACTTGTAGAGAGATGTTTATCTGAAGACTTGCATCAACTGTTCAAATAAAGCAAAAAAATCCCAAACAAACCTATTCTGAATCTTAATTTGCAGTGTATCCTGCAGGACATAATGCATGACACATGCCTATCTCAGCCCTTTGATAACTCAGCTCACATATCTTCATCTCACTGAAGGGGAAAAGTTGGGAGATTAATTTATGTCTCTTTTCAGCTTGAATTTCACTTTTGGCACTCGTTTTTAGGAATAAAGATATAGAACACTTTTGTCTTTGCTCAATATCATCAGTTGATATATTAGAAGGACAAAAGAGGATTGTGTCAGTAGCTCATTTAAACAGAACAAACTGAATTTAAAAGGAAAAAATAGCCTTTGAAAATACCACCTCTAGATGGTTAGCAGAGCTACATGAGGTAAAGATCTTTCAACTCCAGCAAGAAGCAAAGGACTCACCCTCCCTAACTGTTGCAGTGAGCCATGGCCAGAGCCATGGTCAGCAGGACCAAGCAGACCAGCAGGTCCAGTGGTTTGATGCCTCCACAGCACAAGGACAGTGAGCACAGAAAAGGCTGTGTGAAGCAAGCTGACCATTGGCTGCTGCCACCCCTCCTCATCATAGTTCATATTTGGTTATTTCTCTGGAAAGTTCTATGTTCCTTGGTTGGTAATTGGCCCATGTTAATCCTCTCCCCCCCCCATTTTCTCCCGTTTGCCCTAATCCCTTCTCCTCCCTTTTGTAAGACCCCATCCCTGATATTTTATTGGTTACTGTATGTTCTCCACGCCTATTATGTAGGGATATAAAATCCTGCGCCCGCCTAATTTTATCGGCTCTCCTTGTGGCTTCTCCCTGGAATAAACCCTTCCCTGTCCCACAAGGAAGTCCCTCTGCTTTTTCCTCCCTCCTTCCCACACCTTGCCATCAGGAGGCAAGGCGAACCTGAGCTGGTGCTTGTCCTGCCCTCCAGCGCCGCGGTCGGCCTCCTTCCCCCTGACCTGGGGCAGGTAGAACATTGCCCAGTGCTGGAATAGCGTGCTAGCCGGCTCAGCACCGCAGCACCTAACCACAGAAAAACTTCATCAAGAGATCATTTTTCCTTCATCTTGCTATGTAGGCATTCCTTTGTATTTTCCTCTTACATGAGAGGAACAATTGATTATGACCCTATTGGCCTATTTTCTCTCTCTTCGTGTATCTGTACTGAACTAAGCTATGAAGATAAACTGTGCACAGAGGACATCTGCTTCAAGTAGGTAGAAAATGTCATTAGTGAAACCTTTTTTTGAAAGCCACTTCGGCTTATCCATTCCTAGAGGCGGTCTAGACCAACACAACACAAGGTGATTCTCCTTTAAGCCCCAGGTGACAAGTCCTGCTGTGACACCTGACAGAGGCTTATCACCTCAAATGAGTTCATAAATTTCACCTAAGAAGCAGGATCATGACTTCTGTCACGGCACTTCTACTGGAGCCAATTGTTGCAAAAGTGCTTGTATTTTCTCTCAAACTCCATCTCGTAGCTTCCATTAGGGACACAATTAACCAGGACCATTACATGACAAGGGACGAGCTGTGGTGTTCCAGCCTGACAGGTAAGATGCCATATATCACGGTAATTTTCTTATTCTGACTTTCTGTATTCTGACACACATATTTGCCTCGGACACCTGTTGTTTCTCATTCCTTCCTAATCCTAAGGGTGGGGGGAGACACACATTGTCTCTAGGCCTTATCACAATATAAACAACCAATGAGTGCAGCAAACTGCTGAAAGTAAAATGTGTTACATAACTCATAGCTCTGAGTGTTAATGTATCACTTCCACCTACATGGGCCTCTCACAATACCTTTTACTAAGAAAAGAAAATGAGCCTTTAGAGTGCAGAGATCTTGAGCTGGCCTTTGAAACCTCTGTGTTTTACTTTTCGGGTGAGTAACTTATTCTCTTTTTATTAGAAACGCTTGAGGGATGTCATAAATGCTGCTGACCTGAACATGATTTCAGACAACTGTAAATTTCACAATCAGTCAACTGTGTTTTCCTGTGATTGGGTTCCCCCACACCACTACACAAATGTAGCCATCTAAAGACGGATATTGGAAACCTCCAAGTTCAAAGCACATGCTAAAAAAAATTCCACTAAACCCTGCAATTTGGGCATTCCAAGGTTATCCCTCTGGTTTTCCAAGTTAACTGTGGTGCAGTTAGATGCCTAAGTGGCCGTTGTAATGGGACAACCTAACTGTTCATTAGGTACACGTGCAAATTTGGGACAATATTACATATGCAGCTGTGTAGACGCAAACTTCCAGAACTGTGTCCTTTAACCCACATCACTGTAACAAGCAGAATGATAGAAATTTACTACTGCATTTGTGCAGTGGAGCAGTGCTAGGAATTCTCATGGGTTACCCTATGAGTTAAGGCCATCATCTTACCAGGAATTCTGCCTGGGAAAACTGCAGTTCCATGATAACACTTCTACCACTGTTGACATTTTCTTCTCAAGGAGCCAGGAAGTGAATCCCCTTTGGTATTGTTAAGATTTTCAAAATTTTTCCTTTCAAGCAGCTGGCTATAAACTTTGAAGGGAAATCAATCGACCTTCCATAGCTGGCAGTCAAAATGAGTTGAGAGCCAGTGAAAATAAATACCTCCAGATTATATTTCACCTAGGAGTCAATTTTATTCCCTTTAATGTCCTTCAAATGCAAGAAGGAATAACCACACTCCTCATATTTTGTCTCTTACACGCAGCAGTGCTCTGCTGATGCCCCCCTGAAGTGCAGCACTGCTTAAATCTGTGAGTCACCAACTAACCTGCCCATTTTGGTTCTTGTTTAGGAGAAATCTTAAAGTTATAAGAAAGACACTTGTAGGAATCAAGTTTTAGGCAAGTTTCAGATCTCTTTGCATTGGTTAGTAGCTCTGGCTTGTGCTATGTATAGCCTGTTAATCAAGGCAAACACAAGGGAAGTCTAGGTATGCAACTTCAGGAATTTATCTTCTAAGCACTGAGCCAAAACTGCCAGCCCTAATTTTCTTGATGCCAAAAAACTTCACAGAAGTCTATTGCTAGCATAAGGCAAAGAGTACACTAAGATTTTTTTCAGGTATTGTCACATAGAATAGTAAAAAGAACTCTCTTGCTCCCCATAATTTTGTACAACAAGCAACAACACAAGCAGCATTCTCAGGCCCAGAGAAAGGGGGGGAAAATGAAAGCCATCCACCCTTACCCTACAACACCTACGGGCAACTCTGGCTGACATCAGACGTCATCACATATCTACAAATCAGTCTGCCAGATTAGAAGTCGCCTCCTTAACCTCATCCACATGGTTCCCATTTAGAACAGCTACACTGCCCTTACAGCATTAAGCAATGACAAAAAAAGCTTGTTTATGTTCAGAGTCAAAGCCACAGTCCCCACACCGACCATTTAACAACTGACTTATCTTTTGAATTTGAGCTGTTTTCCCTCTTTGCGCCAGAACAGACCAGGCCAGTTTTCAGGGTGATGAAAACAATTTAAAATTAATCAGTCACACACGGGACATTCGGGATTTAACTGCATGGTTTCCTTTAGACATGCTGCCCTCCCCTCAGTGTTCTTCACACGGGTTAGATTAAGAAGCAGACTTAGATTTTTCTTCCTGATATACAGCAGCTAAATTTATATATTCCAACATGTATTCATAACTTCTAGACTACAACCTACAGTTACAGGGCAAACCCTTCTGGAAGCAGAGGGACTCATTTGACAGGAAGGACTGCTAGATCAGTAAAGAAAGACAGTACAATGAGAGTTTTTTTGACATTTTAATTCTGCTTGGTCTTTCCCTGTGAACATCAGCAAGAGCCTGCTCTGCCTTCTCTGTAGGTCCTCATTAGGTAGCTGAAGAAAGCAGTAAGAGCCACCATTGGCCCCATCCCCTAGAATACATAAAAGGGTTTCTTCTAAAAGTATAAAGAAAAACCCTAAATGTGTTCCAAAGTGAAAACATCATTTCAAAGCTGATGGAACTAACTTCACAATCACCATTTTTTTCATCACCTGGAAAAAAGCAAGTAATCATGTATGAGCACTAACAGCATATGCTGTAGGAGATGAGAACCAGCAGGGTGCTATGCAGAGGGTTTGTTGGCAGAGATAGATCGTATCAATGTGATCGAGTGACTGCACTGATTAATTTGTTTTATTACGAACATTCTTTTGGTATAATCTGGGTATCACATTCCTTATCTTGACAGAGCTTTGAAGTTCATGTCTAGCCAGATCAGATAAAAGATGATGCTACCTTATCTCAAAAAGAAACCCCCCAAAAACCAACAAAAACCCAACCCACCTCACATCCTAATTTAAAGCCTTTTTTAAACAGTTCATTTTTCTCTCTTAAGTATGTTCCTAAAGACAGAAGAATGTTACTGAGTCTCATAAGTGAGAGACAGCAGCTGGAACATGGGTTAATAGACACACAACCCAGTAAGAATACTTAAAGCCTATGGCCTAACTTTAATCAAGGGAGTGTCCTTGTGAAACTGTAAGATTTAACTCTCATGTCTGAGACAGGCAAATACTTCAAATGTTTCATTAAGACCTTAGGAACTGCAGCACCTTGTCTTCCAAGTTCAAAGTAAGTTTCAGTGAACTCACAGGAATGTTTGGGGGGGGTTTAAAGGGAGATTTTTCCATGGAAAGGGTTCTTTGTCAGTGTAAAGTGGATAACTGTAAGACAGCAATGTCTGTGCTGGAATGAGTAAGCAGTGGGAGAGACATGCAGGAAACATCCTCTAACAGCAGCTGTTATTTCTAAGAATTTCGATGCCTTTGCCAGAAAAATATTTACCATCTAGAGTGTTACAAGAGCCATTTAAATATTTAATATCCTCATCCAAAAAAAAGCTGCATCTTTCCAAGCAAGGTAGAAGAGAGCACATCAATCTCAGTTTGCATCTACTCATAGCCTTTTTGAAATAGAAATACTGGAAGTGCAGGGGGTATCAAATTTTATTGCTTCTTAAAGTCAGGAAAACATGTCCTTCAGAAATTAATTATCATCTTTGAATACTTAGATTAGAATTAGACACTGGAGATCTCCACAACTAAGAGCAAACTCTGCTTTCAATTCAGTTTGATACTGTAAACTAATACTAGGAATGTCAAAAATCAGAGAAAAGGTGCCCAAGTCAACCACACATAGAATTTTGCCCCAAAACTCTAAAGGTCATTACGAGGTTTCTGCCATGAACAAAGTCATTGTATGTGAACAGCTCTCCTGTTCTAGATGTTTTCTGATTTTTAAAGATTATTTCAGAAGAGATTCTCTTTTCTTTATTGCTTTCATCTCTGGAGATGTCTGTAAGATGTTCATAGCAGGGTGTACTCCATTCTTACTACTATAAAACAGAAAGCCCCACAAACCATCTCATAAATATTGATCTTGACTATGTGATTCTGTTAAAATTATCCTCTGATTTTGTTCCAGGTTTCTAGACCAAGTTCCACCTTTCCATTAATCCTGCTTCTGAACATTCTCTGACCATCTCCTTCCTCACCTTAAGTCACACTTTTTTTTTTGCAGAGCCATGGCTGAGAGTCATGTCTTTGGGAATACAGAAAAGTACAGAGTTTGTTTTGTTCTTCGGTTTGTTCTGTTTTTTAACCAACCTCCTCAAAAACTAGTTAAGCCACACGATGTCAATTATGGACTAGTAGGAACTGTGTGAATATCAAGCTTTTAAAAACATCTTTACACAATTTTACTCCCCAAAATGCTACAAATTTTGCCAGGTGTTAGTTAACTTATTATGGTAAGAGGTGCAAACACTCCCCCAAAACCGAGCAGTTGGTAGTCTCTAGAGAAATACTATTGACTTTTCCTAAGGAGATACAAAGTGGAAACATGGAACACAGATAAAAGCTCAGTATCCCACCTCACATACTTGTCAACCATCAAATCTAATACAGGCCAGGCAAAAAGAAAGCAAACAAAAAATCCACAGGATATATAATCCAACCTTTTCTTATCTATCGTGAAGCTAACGAATGAATTCTGGGGTATGCCCAAGGGAAAGGTATTGATAGAGAATCCTGACACAATTTTTTTTTTGTGGACACCTGTACTCAATTTATAGTTTTGGATATTTAAAGTACATTGCATGAAAACCCTTAGTTCAGCATGATTAGTTCCATTAAAGTCTGAACAGGAAGCAGAATCCAGATTTAGCCACCAGCAAATAGAACTCATTCTTGTCATGGAAGAAAGCCATAAGGGTGCATTAAAAAATTACCAGTGTTACTTCTACAGTTCACAGCTACATTTCAGAAGAAAAACCTTGTGCCTTTTGTTCCTGCTCCCATCTCTGGAAGTGTAGTATTTTTCAGACAGACATGAGCTTGCTACAGGTTCATGCAATCTCATCCTGCCCCTAGAAGATGCTTTCTAGGGCTCAGTACTGTGCTAACTTCATCCACAACATTTCTGGTTTGCTCAAAGTACAGACAGCTTCTTCCTCTGACCCAGAAAAAGCCTTGTTACCTCCCACCTCAGCACTGCAGTACTGTAAGTTTGAGTCAGTAGAAGTCCGTTTAAAGAACAGTAAATGGAAACACATGTTCTCATCTTGATCAAAAATATGATGATTCTGTCTGGAGCTGTGAAAATTGGGAATGTCTGAGAAAAACAGCTCAAAGCAGGCTGGAAGGCAAAATATGTTTCAGGTTCTCTGTTTCAGCTATGTATGCATGAAAAAGCTCAGAGACTTGTTACAGTTTTGGAGCCCTGGTAAAGAAAACATCTACTCATTTTAAGTCTCCTACAGTTTTAGGAATGGCAAGAAAAAGAAAACCTATCTTCTCTTTTTTTTCTTTAATTTTTTTTCTTTTTTTTTTTTTTTTTTTTAATGTAATTAGGAGGAATCAATAAACTCTTTCACAAGACAGAAATGGGAAGTGGGACAAAAAGCCTGTTGGCTTCTTAGATCCCATGGTGAGTCTCAGGAACACTAAAGAGCAAGTGGCATCTTTTTACAGACAAGTTAAGCTATGCCAAGCATTTGCTTCCTAGGGACAGAAAGTGCCTTCCTTTCCTCCACCTTGCAGACTGGCATCATCAAGGCTTCATGACCAACAGGCAACTTGCAGCACAAGACACGCTCCCATCCCTTCATATGGTTCGTATTTGTCCATTTTCTGTGCTGATAATGGTCTAATTTTCCAGTGCACGATGCTTAGTTAGCAATAAGACACACTAAGTAAACATCACAGCTGGTAAATCTGCAGTTGTAGGCTTGGAGAACCATCCAAGTTTCAATCCTTCAGAGATTTTTGGGTCTCTCCAAAAAACAGTCCTTTTATATAGGGATTTGATTTTATTTCAAATTCTTTATAATCATTAGCACAAGCCAGCGCACAGGAGTGGAGATGAAAATTCCCTCTCACCCATTTAATTATGATTACTGGTTTAAGGAACACATCTTACTAACATTGGAATTCAAAATACATGGCCTAGTCTCATTGATTTTTCACCCTGAAGGTTAATTTCCTGCAGTTATTTTCTGAGGCCTACTGCAGTGACAAATTACTACAGAAAGCAAGTTCTTGAGTAATCCTTGCTATGTAACACTTCTGTAGTGAATATTGTCGCTAGGATCCATCTACACCAGGAAAAAACCAACTGTGTTCCTGCTCATCTCATGCCTCAGACACCTTGTATTCTATCTCTTATCTTCAGGGCTCTCTCAAAGATCATCTTTCTGATACTTGCATAGCAAGGATTGACTAACCTGTTTTGAGAGATTTCTATGAGATAGGAAACCTCCATTTCTACTGCTTGTTCTGCAGTTCTTCCTTCTCTAGCCCTCTGGGCACCTGCATAGTGCAAGCACGATCCTCCAAGGCTGGGTGACAGAAGCACTAGGTAGAGTTTACATTATCAATTTTTAGCTGTCTCTAGTACAGATGTGTCTGTGTGAGCCCTGAGAAAGGTACGTCCCTATTTCTCTCCATTGTCTAGGACTCACATACCTTCATCCTTACAGAAAGAGTATTTTTCACTCAGTTCACATCTGTTCAACATGTGGCTATACAAACACAGATGCCAGGGACAGTCTGGGAGCAGGAAGGAGAGCTGGGAACCAGATGGAACCAAGTACTTTATAAGCCACTTTTGCCTTGAAAGAAATGCATTTGAGTTGAGGCCAAGTCCAATGAGACATTTCCTAGCCAGCAATATCAGCTGGAGAGGCTCTTGCCCTGTCCATCCCACTTTCTCCTCCCAGCTGTCTCCCAAAACCGGCTGTCTTTTGGGTGGCCATTTTATCAGCCAGTTTGGAGAGCTGATCTGGCTCAGTAAAGATACAGAACATCTCTTCCTTTCCACTGCTCCACTTTAAAATGAGTTCTCTTCCCCGACTTGGTTCACAGCACAGCCACACTGGCAGAACTGACAGGATTATAGAATAATAGGAAAAACAATCAGCTTGACAATAGCTGCTCCCCCTCAAGTTCATTGCTTTAATTTCAGAATGGCATACTCAAAACCTTGTCCTTTTCCTCAATGTTCAGCTCTTCCACATAGCCCTGGAAAAAAAAATGTTAGTACTTCTGTCTATAAGTCTTTCTTCACTCTCATAAACCCAGAATAAGCCCTCTCAGACCTGAAGTCTCTAGAGGTTTCATTTAAAGGAAAACTAGTCCACAAATATTAGCTAAAAGTTGCTAATTTTTGTGCCATGGGAAGACACTTTATCAAGAGTCGCTGAAGGCTGAATAAAAATCATGCAAGTTGTCCCTCCATCCATGCCATTTTTATCCATGTCTATGGATATTGCTAATGCTTGAGCTGCATGCCAGAACATTTGAGTCTGAGTACAGATAGGATCTGGGACATATGAGCAGGTCCTGAGGTATCTGTAATGTGAGAAGATCACATCCAAGCCGGTCACCTTGATGCCTTCTGGAGCCAACAGAAGGAAGAGGCAGTGCTGCCATGGAGTCCAACCCATCCCAAAACAACACTCAGCCCATACTAACAAGCTTAGCTTGTTCACAGCACTGCTGTTCATAGAACTTACCCATCCAGAGGACTTCAGGGGCTGGCCTTGGGCAGACAATAGTGAGAAGCTGGGATTTTACTCTTATATTCAGAGTAAAGGTGGCAAAGACCAATCTTACAGAACAAAACTTGACAAGGGTATTTGGGCAGGTCCCCAGGCAGCCAAATATTCACCAGTTCATCTCACTCCACTCATTATTATCTCTCCAATTTCTTTCTAATCCATTCCTTTGCTCCTGCAGAGCAACCCATCTTCCATTGTCAAAGCTAGATACCAGAAGCTTTGTTAATGGCTTTCCCAGAGCACACAATCTTACCGCCTCAACAACCAATTCCTTGAGATTCATTAAATACTGAATATACATTTAGGTTCCTCTTTTTTTTTTTTCCTTCAAAAAACAACAGACACTTTGCAACTTAATTTCAATTTAGCTTCTCCTGCCCTGGCTGTAACAGCCTAAGGGTACCATATCGTATTGAGAGACCCAGAGACAACATCCTATTACATCTCTGGCAGTGCTGTTCACATCGCGATACGATACAGGGATATAATCGTTAAAGAATAAATTAGCTCCATTGCCCTTCTGTTCCCTCCCATTTCCTGCTCTCTGTCCCTTCTGATCTTTCCCTTTAAGAGGGTGGTTTGTCAACATCCTGGCTGCCAGGACCATCAATCCTGCTCCAGGACGTTCAGTCCATGTCTCAATTTGCCACATTTCTTTTCTATCCATTTCCTCTCCAGCATATCCACAACAACCCGCACATCTGCCTTTGGCCTTACAGTGCCTCCTCTCCACTGCATTTTTTTCTTCTTCTTTGGCAATGTTTCCTTTTTTCCATTTCAAGACAGAGGGCAAATGAGCAGTGACCTCTGTAGCTGGCACCAGGACCTCTCCTGTGGCTAGAGAGGAGCCAGCCCCTGCAGGAGAGGCAGCCAAGTCCCTTTCCCAGGAGAGGACATTCACCTCCCCACAGCAGTGCCTCTCTGCTGAGAAGCAGAACAGAGTCAAGTCAAATTTAGATATTGATTAATCCTCTTTTTTTCTATTTTCTTTTATGGCCTAAATTCTCTCAGGGGAATGTGGTAGCTATAATAGAGGGAGCTTTTTCCACGTTTTTATCCCTAAGTATGAACTACATCTAGAAGAAAGCCATACAAATTTCTGCTTATCAGATTAAAAAAAAATGAATTGCAAGTGTTTGAATTTTAAGTGCCCGGGTTCCAGCAGAGATGTAGTAGAAGTACCACAATAGTGCAGATGGGAAATTAATTTCTTGAAAATAGTATTTGCTGGATGATGTGCTGCTTTCCGAGAACAAGGGTTCAGACATGCACGTTCCTGCTTTTCAGCTAGTTTGCCCTTACGCTGTTTATAAACCCAGGAAAAGCAGGAAGCACCCTAAATATATATGTATTATATATTATTATATAAATTACATGTAATGGGATAACTTTTTCTTGTCATTAAGTTTCAATATTAAAATTGAAGGCGGTCAAGTATGACTTGCATAGGTTTTGTTCAAACTATTTGTAGAACCCCTGTCACGATCCTGCACTTACTCCACTGCTCTGCAAATTACACAGCACCCGCTGTGAGCGGCATTTGCATCTGAAGCACTCGGGCTGGGTGTTCACCGGCCCTCGCAGGGCCTCAGTACATGCCCCAGACAACAATGGGCATTGCCATTCACATTGTCTGTGGCTTTAGAAAGTGCAAATTCAGCACCGCACGAATGGAAAGGGAGATGTAAAACTCCTTGTGTGTCCAAGTTTCCTAATGCTAAAAAAATAAATGCATCAAATAATCATACATTAGTTGCACTTTCGGTTTGGCATTCAGAGTCTGTATCACCCACAAGGCACCAATTCTGTTACAATCCTAATCACCTTGAAATCCCTTTTTAATTAAGTAGGAAATGGAGGCAATGACCATCTTTCAAAGCTCCAGGCTCTCCACAGGTTTATTGTTGATTTTAACACACTGCAGGACCTTCTGTTTCAAGGTCATTTTGGCTTTACCAGCTGGAAACGGGTCATGGTGACACGCAGTACTAGAGCTGTCCAGCTGCACACACACTAATTGTAGTTATTCCTGCATTATTCCAGCCCTGTTTTGCCTCTTTCACTGCAGAGTGTCATAACACAACTGATTAGCACACAACAAATTCAGCAGCTATCAGGCCGAACAACTGTGAGGGCTCTGCATGGCAGGCGCTTGTCCAAAATTGATGTTAGTTGATAGACACAGGAATGCCACTTCTATCCCAGTGCAAGAGAGTGACGAAAGGCACGTCTGAAGTGCCCGGTGCTGGCTCCCTGCCCCGGGAATGCCACACCTCCCTTCACTGGGACTGTGATAAGTCCAGCTATGTTTAGCAGTTGTGGGCAGCAGGCTGTAGATCCGAGCAGCCAGGGCTGCTGTTTGACACACCCGGTGTCCTGTCAGCACGAAGTGCTTTAACCTTCAGCTGGGCTTGCACATACTCCTCACGTTAAGAGACACACGTAAATCTGGGTGGTGAGGTGGGTCACAAATTACTGTGAATTAAACAAGGAATTTGTTGGGGGAGTTGAGACATACAGATCTCACTGCAGTACTTTGGTAATGAGAAATTGAGTTTTGTTGATGTTGCTGTAAAGTCCTGTGGGACTCACAGCTTCCAGTTGTGGGAAACAAACTTTATCAGAACAGAGAACCCTGGAAAACAAACTTAAAAGACAAAATGAGACAGACACACTTAGTTTTCTCTTCGGCAAAGATGTGCTAGAAAAGTAAATTCTGCACTAATAGTCACAGAAACAAAGCCATTTGAAACAAAACTGCCCCGAGATATCCTACAAAACACATTTTCTTTAAAGCTGTATGCTCTGACACAACAGCATAATTGGGATATGATCTGAAAGTCCAGGGTGATTCACACTCAGTTTGTACCTCTAGATGTGTCAGCTATCGACATCGTGTTATCAAGGTCAATAATTTAAATTAAAAAAAAATACATAAATAAACATACACATATATATATCTCCACTAAGATAGAACTGCAGTTATTTTTTTAGTTTTTTTTTTTTTTTGTTGGAATAAAAGAACTGCAGTTTTTAAAAAAGGTTAATAAATTTAAATAAAATCCTATTTATTATGACTTACATTAATTTCAGAGTGCTTTGCTCTGATACTCATAGAGATCAGATTTTTTTCATTTGAAATAAACCCTATTAAAGTAAAATAAATTTACGTAGAAACTGAACAAGTATGATGTGATCTGAAACCTTTTTCCTCCAGATTCTGTTTCCAAAACTTTGGAAAAAGAAAAAAAGAAATCTGAAAAACTTTCTCTGCAATGATCAGCTTCTAAATATTGGGAAGTATAGAGAAGCCTATGAACTTGGGAATTTTTCCTAAGGGAGAGAATAATAAGCAAGAAGAAGCAAAGGGACAATAAACCATTAGCTTTCCAATATTATCATTCTTTCTGTGGTTGAAAAAACAGAATACAGTGCCAATTATGTTGATTGCCACTGGTATATGAATTTAAAAGTTTAATAATAAAAGCAAAATTCAGAATAAATTCAGCAGTAGTATTTGAGGCTGCTCAGAGGGAATCAAAGACTCAAAACTGAATCACGACTGGGAGAGAAGATGCAGAAGTAGGATTAAGATGGTCTCAAACATCCTTTGTCCTACGCTAACTTTTAAGAGAAAGATGCACACAAAATTAGGAGAAGGGCTCCCATCCAGGTGTCAGAAGACAATTGATAAATATTATGGAGAAAATGATTATGCAAGAAGATGTGTCCCAAACATTTCTTCAGCAAGAGGGGAAAAAGGTCACCAAGAAGAGCAAATTTAAAATTTTAATAGTAAAGTTACACTACTCAAATCAGCACCTGTGGGATTTTGCCCAAAACAGCAGAGCCGTGGCAGGTCAAAATGCAATACCTCAGGCAAGACAGTAAAGCCAGAGATGGGGGATATACAAGGGGCATTTATAGTTGAAGGATGTGGGAGCCAGCAAGAGAGGTACAGAATTGAAACAGCAAGGTAGACTAATCCACAGCCTTTCCTCACCCACAGCAGGTGACCTGGTCATAAAAGATTAGGTTGCTCAAGCAGGACCTGGCTTTCCCAAACCTATGGTGGCTGGGCCTGATCCCTTGGTTGTCCTGATAATCTGTTCCATAACCTTCCTGAACACTGAAGTCAGGCTGACAGGCCTGTGGCTCCCTGGATCCTCCTTCCAGCCCTTCTTGCAGATGGGTGTCACACTGCAGTCACCTGGGACCTTCCTGGTGAGCCAGGACTGGTGATAAATGATGGAGAGTGGCTTGGGGAGCTCTCCCACCAGCTCCATCCATACCCTTGGATAAATCCCATCCAGCCCCACAGACTTGTGAGTGTCCAAGCACCACAGCAGGTCTCTGACTAATCCCTCCTGGATTGCAGGGGATCTATTCTGTCCTGTCTACCAGCTCAGGGGGCCAGCTGCCCCCAGAATAACTGGTCTTTCTGTTGAAGACTGAGGCAAAGAAGGCATCAAGTACCTCAGCCTTTTCCTCATCCTTGGTGACAATGTTCCCCTCCACCTCCAAAAAAGGATGGAGATTTTCCTTGGCCCTCTTTTTGTTGTTGATGTATTTATAAAGACACTTTTTATTATAT
>VZTI01005470.1:813634-882360 GCA_013397865.1 Struthidea cinerea | reverse complement strand
AAGATTTTTTCACTTTTCTACCAATGTTCAATAAATCACTTTGTCATGTAGACAGGAACTGCAGAATTCTTTATCCAATCACCTTAAACTACTTCTACTGCAGAATATGGAGTAATAAAAGAAGAAGGAGGCCTGGAGAACAACAACAATCCTCCATTTTGAAGTTTTTTACTTTTTATCTATTTACTATATTAACAAACTCAAAGACCCTAAATTTTCATCTTGTGATAATCTTACATAACATTCTATCATCTAGTTCACACCAGTGTAGATTCTAATTCTTCCCAAACAGTAGGTAACTTTCTCCATGGGTGAAGGTCAAGGACAGTGCTGTCCAGGGGGATAGAATCCTTCAAAACAGGCAGAGAGAGATATTCTCTGCATTCTGGATTCCAACAACTGTGAGGCTTTCTGATTTTCCTTCTACGTGACCTAACATCGTTGTACTCTTCCTGAGTTGCCTGCCCCTTCTTCCAAAGGCTGTAAAGTGCCTTTTTTAACCCTGTTCAGCCAGGCTGGTCTTCTTCCCCATCGGGTCCTCTTTCAGCACATAGGGATGTCCTGCTCCTGCTCCTTTAAGACTTCTTTCTTAGAGTATGCCTTTTGTTATTAAGGGCTGCTTCCCAAGGGACTCTCCAAACCAGTGACCTAAACAGGCCAAAGTCCATCCTCTGGAAGTCCAAGACAGATGTTTTGTTGACCTCCCTCCTTACTTTGCAAAGAGTCAATAACCATCCTTTCTTGGTTTTGATGTTGGAAGACGTTCAACACAGAACTAAAGAAAGTTGTGAGGATGTATGGCAGCTGCTTCTAAATCTACAGTTTGCAGAGGGAGAGCTTTGCATCTTGGAAGAGTAATGGAATAGCTGCAGGACTGCCAGAACTCATAGGCAGAGGGAAGGTTTGGGTTATGCTCCTGTGGAGCTACAAGGAAGACACTTCTGGAGCAAAGCATCTGGCAGTGATAGAAACTACCTGGATAGAGACACATTTGAAAACCACCATGTTTGTGAAGCCCATTTTCTTACCAACTTTAGTACTATTTGACAAGCCCCCCCATCTCCATCAGTGTGTTTGCTACAAAAATATTACCATAAAGATTTTAAAATAAATGCAAGCTCTGTATTCTGACACATGGAATTTGCCAGCAGCGCTTTAGCAAAGAAACCCACAGTGTTGCTGCATTACAATTAAATTAACAAACAAACAAAAAAAGGCAAGGAGCACTGCAGAGCCAAGTTTCAATCCATTTCTTCTTTAACTGCAGTTTTTGGATTTTCGCCACTGAAACTGAAGAGGACCAGAACTCAGCCATTTGACTTCTGAACAATCTACCTTAAGATTACCATCGTTCCCTTCTCAATTTCAGTGCAGATGATAAACATCTCTCAAATCAGCACCAGATACTTCTCTTAAATCATACATAAATTAAATTCTTGCAGGGAGTATGCCTTTCCCCCAAAACACTGAATTTACTTTGTTTCCTTTTTTTTCTTTCATCTTAATCTTTTTTTCATGCTCCCAAACCAATAGGCTGAATTGTCCCCATGGGCTATTGATGGCATTAAAGTGGACTGTTCAGCAGCTGTGCCCTACTGCCTGCCCTATCGATTAGTTTCTCACATGGCTCTTAATAGGTTTATTGATATTTTGGATTCATTTTGTCCTGATTTTTGTCAATCCTCACATTTTCACAGTCAGGTTCCATTTTGCTCAAGGAATGTATGCAATTAGTCCAGCTCTTAAAAGGCAAGTTCTTTTACTAACGATTTATTCACTGGATTTATCTACCCATCTTCTTTGCCTTTTCCAGTGTCTCTTTTGTTTTGAGTTGTTTTGGGTCTCATTCTGTTTTGGTTCATGTATTTAGGTAGGATCTGTGTATTATCTGCTGTTGTCTGAGAGCAAACTATCTCCAAACCAGTTTTAATTCTTTTTGTGGACCCCAGTCTGCCATTATTGCCTGACCAAGTTTTAAAATTATTTTTGTATTTGTAAGACATTTTAATATCCATAAATTTTAAAGTCCTTTGCTAGCATTAACTGGTATAGGATGAACGTTGTTGCAAGGTTACAGTGCTTTACTTCAGACAAAGATTAGTTTCTCTGCCTTTAAGAAGAAAGGCGAGCAAACAAATGCGTTTAAGTCTGAACTGTTACACATTTAAGTCTTACTGAAGAGTACAAAACAGATCCAATGAAAATATTTGTCCCTAAGATGTCAGTGACTATGGAAATCGTGCCGCTTCTGGAAAGTCTTCAAAAGGCAGAGTACTAAGTGGGTTTACTGATGACTGACAAATATTATGCTATCAAATGATTCCAATTTCCTCATATGTTGATTATTTCAATTGACTTTGTGTAATTTTACAAGGTTTTCACTATTGAGATGGTGTTCTATTTGGCCTGCTTTGAAAGAATTAAGATATCATTTATCTCCAAGCTGTTTTCTCAATATAAGAATCAGCCTCATTTATAAGACTTATTTTCAGTTATTTTTATGCTCTTTTCCCAGGATGCTACTTCATGTACTATATTGCTTTACATTTTTCATACAACCTCGCTGTTTAGTTCTATGAGATTATACCTACTGTTCATTTACAAATCCATGATAACAAGCTGCTTTGCAATATCAATGATTTTAAATCAGTGGGAATGCCACTTGTAGATTAAAGCAAAACAAAATCAACTGTACCCTTCTACTGCATTAAACACACAGAAAAGGATATGTCACTTTAAATCCACCCAGGGAACCGGGGAAACCACAACAATGCACTATCAGTGGGTAACCAAGACATAAGAATAATTTTCTCATGTTCTTAACACAATTTGTAATCAAATCTAATGCACAAGAGGCAAATGATAACCTGCCTCACTGTGGGCTTTATGATTCCCTTGGTACTTCATGGACATGTTGATTGCAAAAAAGGAAGTCTTATTTTCTCACAGAAGAACAAAAATCTCAGTGTGACTTTTGTGACTTTTGTTCCTCTTCCATGAAGTTAATGGAAATTTAACTTCTGATTTGGTCAGATTTTTCACCTCAGTATCTGCAACATTTAAGGGTTAGGGGAAGAACCAGAAATCTGGATTTACAAAAGATCCTCTTGATGAAACTAAAGGCTTTATAATTGGCACCATAAAGTCATTAAGCACATTTTTTAAAGCCCTACATTTAAACAAACTGATAAACTATGGAAAGCATCAACCTCTAGACTATCACACAGGGATTTTTGTTTGAAAATAACAGTTTAAAATTGCCTATGTGCTCATTCACTTAGCAGGGATTAATGCTGGGATGCCTTTTATATTCGACTAGGCCACAACAAACAAATCAGAGATTTAGAAATGTCAACATTTTTATGTGAGGGTTTTTGTTTATTTTTGTTACTTCATTTTAAATCTTACAGATTTTACCAGTATGACTTCATTTCATTTCAAGTAAGTGTTTATGTACATAATCTCATTATTTCACTATCATGCTCCGAGTTTCATTGACAAACCTTCATTTGTTTATAAAGTAAACAAATTCTTCAGCATAGGCACTGCTCAGCAACATCTGGCATAATGAAACCCTAACTGTAAGTGAGGCCTCTGGACTCTCCTTTAACACAAGGTAAAATGTATTTGAGGAAGTAAGATTTTTCCAGGTGTTTCTCAAACAGTAGAGGACCGTAATACAATTTCTTTGAAGTAACATACACGTTTCTGGAAAATAGGTCCATCTATAAGTTAAATTTACGCATTGAGTTGCCTCGATTTTTAGCTGAGTTGGAACCAAGTCTGTGTCTGCCTTTTGTTTACACAGGAGGATTAGAACGGGAGGATAAATCAGGGGCTCTTGGCTGGCTGAGGATTATAGAAATAACAGAAAGACCTCATAAAAACAGATAGCATCCTGCTTCAGATTTGCAGCTCCAAAAAGCTAAAGTTTGGCAGGCACACACTGTGGTTAAAGCTTCCTTATTTGGGAAGAAAAGAGCAGTAATACTAAAAAGGTTGAGATAAAAGCAGTGTTCTCTGAGAAGACTTAAATTCAGATAAGCTAAAGGAGGCATATATTAACTGGGCAAGCCTCAAACTGATGGTCTGATAACCACTACTTCCAACAGAAGAGTTTGGCTCTCTGAAATGTGTTTCTAGTCAATTTTTATTAGACAGCAATATTTAATATCTGAATATAGAGTGTTCCAGCTTCCTTTCCCTTTGAAGCCTGGAGTGCTATGGCTGCTCAAAGCAGGGAATCGGAGAACCTCCCGTTCCCTTTGGTCTCCCTCAGAAGCCAGGAAGAAGGCAGTGCCAGCTGCTGGTTAATAAGCAGATACATTTTCCTGGAAAGCTCCAGGCTCTAAAACACACCAGATTGCCAACAACAAGGGTCAGTGTTCACTCTGTGCCATGCTGGAAAACTACCTGCCATGGGCAAGGTTGGAAGGGACCACTGGAGGTCACCTAGTCCAACCTCCCTGCTCAAGCAGGCTTCCCTAGGGCACTTTTCTCAGGATTATGTCCAAACAGCTTCTGAATATCTCCAGAGAGAGAGAGACTCTTGTCATTTAATAAAATCAGATCCTCAGAGAAACCATGAGGTTAAAAAGAACCTCTAAAAAGTCATCTGGCCTGTTTCTTTGACACAAGTACACTGTATGGAACCACATTTACACCTATGTCTTTCCTGACCAACAGTTGCTTAATTTGTTCTCAAAGGCCCTTCCCACGACAGACACTTTGCAGGGCTCCAGTGAGTCACATCCTGTTAGGTTTCCTAAAGACTAATCCAAGCTGTCTTCACTGCAGTTTCAGTCCACAGAACTTACTTTCCTCCTACCCCACCCAAATGTGGGGGAAAAGTCACCATTCTGTGATTGCAATGGCCTTTTATTTGACGACTGCACTGGTGGCCTCAGTATTCTCTACACTAAGCAGTAGACTTTGACTTTTTTTTATAGCTCATGGCTTCTAGACTTGGGACCGCTTTTGCTGTCCTCACCTAGAACTCCTTCAATGGCCCAACTTCTTGAATCACCGACCCACAACCCTGAGACATTAGTCGAGATGCTACCATGCTTAGCACACCTGGGATAGGTCTCCTGTCTTGTGTGGTCTACTCTTGCTGTTGTGGCCCAGCAGGAAAAGTGCCTTCTTGCCACAACAGCTGCAACAAAATAATATTCACACAAACCAGTCCTTTTCAGGCAAAAGGAGCAGCATAGGAACGCAGACAGTCATCTGCATACAACATAGGTCCTGCATTACCACACCGCTAAGAAACACCTGTAGTAAAAATCGTCCCTTTTCTGACACAAGTCTTCCCAGAAGACAAAAATCACATTAGCCAGCTGCAAGGATCCCTCCATGGGATCTGATCCAATTTATTCTCTTAGTAGCTCCAATAATGTAAAAACCACATGGCATTACAACAAAGACTTCTTGCATATGGAAGCCAACATTCCGGGGCACAACACATCTTCTACGTGACCATATTCTTATGAACAGAACTGTTGTGGGTCAACTCAACATTCTACATTTGAAATCTCTGACTTTCAGGTGGATATTGTAAAATTCTTACCAGATGATTAAAAAAAAATTCCAAACCAAGTACGTAATTTCTGGCAAGAGTGTATCAAACATTAAAACCTGAATTCCAATGGAAATTAAAGGTATCCCTGAAAATCCTCCTCCACTGCCAATATCTGTGTATCTGTCATAATAGTCACGGAATCTAGGAAGCTTGGAGACAAAGACAGTGTATCACACATAGACTGGGTACTGTTGTGCTCAAGAGCATCTACAGGGATGCCAAAACTTTGCAGATCTCAATACATTGCAAAATATTGCACCTTGACTGTATAACCCTTGGCTTCTTCTCTCCACATTTGCCTGCTACAGCCCCACTATCTCTTGATGGGTGTCTTCAAAAGACACGGGGAGGCTGAAAAGGATCAGCAAAGCTCTGGAGAAATCTCTGGAGCTGGGAGACTGGGTAAGGCAGACCAATATTCTTGTAGCAGATTATTTACGGAAGTTTGGCTGCTGGGACCAGTTTGTACACAAACAAAACATGATCAGCAGTGACTTAAGGCCTGACTAGTTTTATATTCACACAGCATTCAAGAAAAGCTAGAACTTAAAGGCTCCTGTAAAGGTAAATAGGCCATGGAATGTCCCTTTTGGGGTTCACAGGCCTCTTGGTTAAGCTGGATGTAGCTGGTAGAGAAATGAACCAGTTAAATCTGCCCCTAAATTCCAGTAAACTCAAACCATGGGTTTGGCTCAGCAAAAAAACCCTCAACTGGTATTGTAGAAAAGTGCAGCAACTGAAGAGAAATTTGGAACAGATTTTCTCAAGTGTTTCTAATCTGTGTATCCAATCTTTTCTCCCGTAAAACTGGTAAGCATGTCCCTTACACACAGGGGAAACAAGCATATGTCTAAGAATGTTTATATGTAACTTGAACGAGAAAAGAAATCCATAGCTCTCTAATTGCTTTCAAAAGCCACAAATGATCCTATATTTCTTTATAAACACAACTGACCGAATGTCTTCACAAGGTCAAAATTCAGTTGTGTGCCCTTGAGCTAATTTACTGTGTTGTAAAACTTGAGATCAAAAAGTATTTAAAACGATATAAGCAGAAGATTAGAAAGAATAGTAAAAGTTACAGCTCCTGATAAAGGATATAGTAATGC
Source organism: Struthidea cinerea (assembly GCA_013397865.1). Classification (NCBI taxonomy): domain Eukaryota; kingdom Metazoa; phylum Chordata; class Aves; order Passeriformes; family Corcoracidae; genus Struthidea; species Struthidea cinerea. The sequence goes on along the minus strand of VZTI01005470.1, from coordinate 875,670 downwards.
ATCAAATGGAAGAGTCCAGCCTTTATTTATTTCCAAAGAGACTGGAAGCAATTATTAAAGCTGAAGAGCTGTGGGTTTAATGAATGTGGAACATTATTACATGTCAAAAAGATTCTAGTCCATGATTTAAAGGATCTAAGTGGAACCAATCCTTTGATTAGAATTGCTTTACGCAAAAACCTAAGTAGGAAATATTTGAGAAAAGCAAATGTAGAATCTGTAAATTAAAAAAAAAAAAAAAAAAAGAAAAAGAAAGAAAGAGAAAGGAAAAAAAAAAGGAAAAAAACTATTTGCACTGTGAAACATGCCTTACTAACAAACAAGTAAAACAGTAGAGGTCTGGAGAAGCTCCCAGCAGTGAGTTACATCATTTACTGCAATGCTTGACTAAATTTCAAATGAACTTGGAGTGCAGAATGTTCTCTGTATAACACTAATAGGCCCATGGTGGGCTCCAAATAAAAGGAAAGGATTCATCGTTTACCGTCCCTTCTGCAGCTTTCTTTTCATTGCAACAAAAGGCTGTTTCAATTAGAGCTGTGCAGATTCTCTGTGCTGAGTTTGGTTCAAAGTGTTCTTATGCAATGCCAGCATCTCCAGGGATCAGCCTCCCTGCAGGCCAGGCTGTCCCAGTGCTGGGGCTGAGATTTGTTTGGGTCAAACTCTGTTTGCCATCTCTCCCCTCAGCTCTCTGGAGAGTTCTGGTTCTCAGAGAGTGGCCTGACCCAACCTCTTTCCAGAAATTTCAACTCTGCTGTCTCCCACCCTTCGGGCTGGATCTCGAGGCTACTGCAGGGCACCAGGAAGGCACTTCCTTGGCAGCTCTCCTCTCCCCTCTCCTGATGGCGCCCTGCAGCTCCACTCCCTGTGTTTGGCTCTGCAGTCAACCACACACTTGTCTTCTACCTTCTCCTTTTCCAGCCACAATAATGCCAGAGATCCACATGCAATTGCCATCCCCCAGGTGTTTCTTAATGGAGGAGTTAAAGGGATTCTAACTGGTTGTCCCCTAGACACACATGGATTCACAGGTATCTGGTCTGTTTAGAAATGCACACGTAATACTCAAAGCTTTGTGCACCTAATGGTACCTCCTCCAGCACTAACAAACTTGGCATGCAATGGGTTGCAAGGAGTCTGCAAACTGGAAGCAAATCCATACAGATTTGAAGCCATGACATTGTTAACAGTCATCCTCATCTCTGGAATTAACTCAATACACTTGTCTCAGCCTACAAGCTAAAACATGACACCAAAAATATACTGCATTTCCTAACAGCTAGAAAGTACAAAATACTTTCAACAAATCGACTTCTTGTCAGAGTCTCCTTGACAATGAAGTACAGTATTCTATAGCTGAATGGTAAAAAATAGATAGGATCCAGCTTAGAACTGCAAATGCCTGTAAATGGCTAAGTACTCACAGAGCAACAACACAGTAATTCTGGCCATTACTATTTAAATAGAATAAACACAGCTGAAGGGAACACAGCTGCACACATATTGAGTAGGCTCTGACCATTCCTGTTCAATACTGTGAGTAACGGGGGCATCTCCAGACACTATTTCCAAAAACCCTGAACCCTTTTGCCCTAAGTATGTTGGTCTGTAAATACAAGAGTGTGACACGCCTATTAGATTGTCAGACCCTGACAGCTGATGCTGATAGGCTGCAAGAGCTAGCATTGTTTATATTTTTTGTATATAATATCCTTTCCACCAAACCCAAACTTTTTTCACTTTCTGTTGTTAATAAGTTAAAGTATTTAGCAAACTTTTGGCCAGCACCAAAACCCAAACCAGTGCATTCAAAAGTATATTCTATTGTATAACACTACTGAGACTATTTCCTTTTTTCACTTATTTTGGGATCTCATAGCATAGTCCTAAATTTAGGCTAACTCTTTCAGTCTTTGACCTTTGCCTAAGAATGTCCAACATTATTTTCATTCCACATTTGAACTTTTGGAAGTGAGCGATGTGCTCAAAGGAACTATCTCCCCTGCCACACCCATTCCACAGAAAGATGCTGGTAACATCTCAAAAGAAAAAGATGGCCCTAACTACGGGAAGGAGTTGGACTCACAGCACTTGTGTAGCAGCAGCTGCGGCATGCTGCACTCAAGAGCGCCAAGGAAATTTTCTTTTTACTACTTCTTTTTCTCTTCTAAAATACAAAGTAGCTCAAAGACAATTTCTAAAAGTAATTTTCACTGTCTAGTGGGTGAAACCAGACACGGGGAAATAGTAGATTTACAGTTACCCATATGTCACTATATCAAGATGTTATGATCCTTTCTGATTAGAGGACCATGCATAAAATTTCTCTGCAAAAAGTTTTTCCCATAAGGATAGTAGGACTGTGTAGAGTGGCCCAATGACATAGCAAGGGCGATTCTGAATTTGGAATTTCTGAACTTTCAAGGGCTCAATTTGCAAACCAAGTAGTAGGAAAAAAAATTCCCACACTACTGCTAATCTACAGTTTATAGTAAAATTTTAGTAACATCCGTGACATTCCACTAGAGCAAAATTCTGTGCTAAGGAAGGCATGACTATTTAATATATCTTGTACATAATTAAAGACCTAGGTTGATATTTATATGACCCCATGCCTGAACTCATGTAGCATTAGTCTGATGCAGATGCTATTTTCCCCCCAAAATGGGTCTTACTACTTAAAATGATGGATGGCAATGCCCAAAAATTGGCAGTGTGGGGCATCTTTTGTTAACAGTGTTTGACATGGGAAATATTCATGAATAAGATTACTACAGTTCTTTTGTCAGTCTTCTTCAAAAACAGAAACGCATTAGTTTATCCTTCTTGCTTGCTTAGCTTTGGTTTCAGCAGGTGTGATGGGAACTGTGGTGCTCATTCTGTGTCTATCAGCTGGAAATGGGTTATACCTTGGATGAAATGGGAAATTAGCATGAAACCCTTCCCTTAGCAAACCTTCCTGTTTGCCTTGGTACTTCATTCCAGGCAGAATTAGGAGGTTGCAAACAAAAGGGGCAAACTGCAGGGTACACGCACAGACAGAGGAAACACATGATTGTTAAAAAAAGGAGTTGTTATAACGAGAAAGAAACAACGCATTTACAAACCTCAAAACTCTAACATACAGATGTTTTTACACATAACACTGAATGACAACACACAGAAACCTATTCCCATTGCAGCTAAATGCTGCAGACGAACTATTAAATAGATGTATAGAACATTAGAGAAAAACAGTGACTACAACATCAAGGGAAGTTTTTTATGTCAGAGTTTTGCAATGGAAAAATATTCTGAAGAAAGAGAGCTGAACTGAAAGACAAAATGAAGAGTTCAGAATGACACTTAAATATGCTGGATTCCAACTCTTCTGAGTGAAAAAGAATCACGAGCCATACTCCCCCCCAAACTACAGATATCTGTAAGTATCCCATTCCCCCATCTCCGGAAAGTGACCAAGTCTTTCCCTTCAAAGAAGTAAAGACATTTCAGGACAAGACACTCTTTCTTACACCAAAGTCCTAATTGAAAGAACATGGCATGACCTGAAGCAAAATGTTAATTAAAACCATTCTGCATTTCTTTTCCAAGCAAAGTCCTTTTGTCTGACTTTTATAGATTAATTTGGCACACTCCCTTCCCTGGAAAGTTCTGGGGTTTTTTGTTTATTCTGTACAAAGCATGAAATTATTGTCCTTAATGCTTTGTTCTTTCCAATTGCATGAAATTTAGCAACATTTTCAAACATATTTGTATGATGATGAAGGCCAGAGCTGACATATGAAAAACACATGAGTGTGTCCATTTACATGGAGCAAATCCCTACTCGGCACACATGAAAATCACACTGAAGCAGCTAATTTATTTTTTTTTTTTTTGTCCTCAAAGCACTAAACTATCAATTAACACAACACACCTCCACGTTTCTGATGGAAAATCAGTTGCAGAAACAATACTGGTATAAACCCCTCCATCATCACCCAACAAAAATATGTTTCTCTATTTGCATGTACAAGAAAGCTCACTTTATTTAGAAAGGCTTGAAAGAAAATTCACTCTAAAACTATTTTGCCAATACTATTCCTTTCTCTCTTAGGCTATGTAGCCTCTTTTCAAGCCCTTCTAATTAAAAATAGTGAGTTTCCTACCCCAGCTGGCAACACCACTGAAAATGAGACCCCTTCTAATCTTGTATTCTTCTGAATTCTCAGGTTCTAGCAGAAGATTGACATTGTTTAGAGTACAGAACATTATTCCTTTCTTTCATCCAGAAAACTCTCCTGCGTCTAATTTCAAAGGCACTTTTAAACACATTAGCAGTAAAATCATCCAAATTGCATAAAGTGCAAAGATTTTTTTTTTTTCCTGAAGGGCAACAAGATAGTGGGACTTGGGCAGACCATTTCACACTCAGTACAATTCTATTCCTTTTTAATACACTGCCCACCAAAACAAGCGCAGGCTGAAAAGACCAAGAAATTAAAGAACAAAACTCAAATTTTCAGAAACTCATCAAAAGCAATAAAAAAAACCCCAACTATAAATACCAACTACATACCATGGAGGAAAAATCAGATGGCTGAGGAAAAGAGGATGCACCTTGTTGCTTACATCCCTACAATGGGGAGGGAGGGGAAATTAAGTGCTTTTCCCATGGTGCATCCTGAGGCCAGGTGACTGCAGTTACCTCCCGGGAAGTGCCTTCAGCTGAGGTGGGGAAGGCAGGAGCGTAAGTAAGAATCTGATAGTAAATCAAATGGTTCTCAGTGGGGAAAAGTAAAAAGGGGTTGAGGGGATATTAAGAAATTGCCATCTAGGAAAATCTTTGCTTGAAGAGTTTAACATTTGCCAAATGGATTGTCTTTGAAATACTTGTATATACTTCAGTAGCCTTTAAACTGAAAGCTATAAAATACTTATTGTGCTTACTCTGCTGGCTTGGAAATTGCACTAGTTTGCATATTTTGAATAAAATTACATGCACTGTTATCTCTGAGGAATTAATTGCTCAGGCATAATCTAAATAAGTGAAAGTGGAGAAAATAACTAAACTAGTTGTGAATGTTTTGTTCCACCAATTCCAGTTCATCTGTAGTTTACAGCCAAAAGGAATGCAGGGTAAAACATTTTCTGGGGCTATTTCCTGTTTTAAATTTCAGCTCTGAAAAATAAATGGAAGTTTAATTGGACATGTCCCTTATAATTTCTCCCCTCATAACAATTTGAAAATCAATCATAACAATTCTAAATCAAATAGCATTCTGAAGTGCAGGCATGTAAGCAAATAGTTGAGATCTAAATTAAAACTGGAAACAATTTTAAGTTTACAAATGACATGAGGAAACATCATTAAAAAAGAGAAATGAACATTTGTAATTTTTTTTCTTTTCAGACTGAATAATTTCCAAGACCTAAATGCAATTCCTTACCACATTTACTTTCAGGTATTCCTTTCTTAAATATGCCACATACATTTTAACTAAGAGCTACCATTAGTCTGGTTAAATTATGATTTATCCTGGGCAAAATTTTTGGAGGCCTAATTTTTGGAGACAAGTAATATATAGAACACCTGTTGTAGTTGTGAGAGAAACGTTTTACCAGAATCTCTGATAAATCCAATTGATTCTTGGTAGGAGTGATGCTAACTATTAGGAAAACTAGATGAACTATTTATATCAGTGATCTAACTTGGGGTAACCAAAAATAGTGAAAGCAAAAGCTTTATTGATTATAGGACCACTAGCAATCTCCTTGTGACTGAACTTCATCTGTGTTTTGCTGGGTTAACTATTGCAACAGGTTCTTCTCTGTACCAGACACTCTGTACCAGACCTGGTGCTCGTATGTAGCACCAGGTCAGCTGTTTGCCTGTCTCCTGACTTTTTCTTTGCAAGAAAAGAGGGAGCTGGAGGAACAACCTATTCTTGTCCTGCAGTTGATCTCTTTCTCCCTTCTACCACATTGCCAAGAAGTAAAAACGTAACGAAAAATTATAAAGATAAAAGTAATTTTAAAGTGAGATACTGTTACAAAAAATAGAGAGTAAATATAAATTACTTCCCAAACTATAACCATCTAACATCAAATTGCAACAGCCTTTTTACAAAACAAACCTGCAAACTGTGCTATTTTTCTGTAATTTATTGCAACTAATTACATCTAAACAACACACAGATTTTTTTGTTCTGAGTCTGTGAAATAGCTGGAAAAACACTTTAATTTTCAGAGAGAAAACTTACCTTATAAAATTAAACAGTTAATGTATATTTTTGGGGCATGACTTGTAAGACAATATGACATAGGGGGATTTATACACTATGTGGAAGGGTATATAGGGGAATGAATAAGCAATCCAACCAGTTGCACTCAGCAAAAATAAGTGCAACAGAGAGGTGCCAGACAGTACAGGAAGGTAACCCAGGGGTCAGCAAACAGCTCCTGGAAGCCCTTTAAGTCTTGTTAAATATCTCAGCTGAGCTCTGTCCGCAGCTGGGGAAACTTTAAAATGATCTTCTCCTTTCTTCCCTAAAGCTCCTGAACCTTAACACTGTGTAAGGACAAAAAATGGGCTCCAAAAATGACATCCTAAGAGGATATGAATGGCAGATCAAGTCCACCTCACCCAGTATAACCTCTCAGCCTCCAAGTAAAAGCCATTTAGGGCATTTTCTGAGCTTCCTGTGGTTTTCCCTCTCAGTTACCCCAATAGGTATCTCTTCCAAATACCCGGTCAGTTTCCCTTTAAATCCATGTTGTGGAAATAAAAAGTACACAGCTTTTGACAACGAATCCCACAGGTCTGCAAGCTGCTTGTTTTATCTAGTCAAGCATTTGTACAAAGAACAGCAATCTTTAATGTGGGGCTCAATATAGTACCTTGTCTCTGGGGCTGGAAGGCCAGCAAACTGACAAGAGTGTCTTTACCTTCACCTTATAAACATCAACGACTTAAAAATTTGCTCCTTCTTTCAAGCTCTAATTGTCCCCTCTCAGTTGTGCTCTTCCATCCTTTTGCTCTGTTGTGACAACACACCTTCAAACTCAATAAAAAATTGATCCAGCCCACCCTCTTCACTCTCATCACAAAGTCAGTTAAAAATTCACTTTTGTCTTTAAGCTTTGGGGTTGCTCTTTTTCTTTTTCTTTCTTCCAAATCCCACATTTGGATCATTTCCAAATCCTGCTCTTTTTACCTGCAAAAAACTCCAGACCTCTACCCTGCATCACTGTAAGTAAAACCTGAGTGGCACCAAAGTGCCATGAATATCCAGCTTCACTGATGCAAATCCCTCTCGCCTGCCTTTCTTAACAGCAGTGCTGCTTGGTCCAGTACAAATAAAATAGAGCCACAAAGATGCTAGGAAGGGAGAACAGACAAACTGCAGAAGCCACAGGGAGATTTGGATGTCAAACATAAACAAAACTCCTATTCAGCCCAGATCCTTTTGGCTTGAGAGTATGGCCAGCACAGATGGAATCTTCAGGGACTGTTGCTGCCAAACTCTCATAGAGACTGCATATGAAATTTTCAGAGGCTTGTGATACACTCAGATTTACAGAGATTCCTGACCCCAGGCTCTCCAGCTTCTCAAAAAAAGTGGTTATAAGATTTTTTTTTTTAAACCATTGTGTAGACTCTGTTTTGGCTTGAATTTGTTCTTTGTCTACTGAAACTTCCCCCAGAAAATCAGCCTAAGGCTGATGGTAGCCATGGAGAAATCAGGTCCACACTGTTCAAACTATACACTTCCACAGAAAAGGTTTCATAAAGGAACGTGTTACATAACTTCAATGACAACCACCTTTGCCAGCTTCACCTATAATGAGTTTTAACAGCAAAGTACATCATCTTTTGTTTTCTCAGCAAAGGACCACCTACTCTGTGCTGTGTGACATCCTACAAATGATTCGTGCAGGCTCTTCCAGATTAAACTGCAAGCCAAGGTTTCAATGCAAATCTTTTGTGATCTCCTATTGTTAAACAGTTTCTAAGTAAAAAGACAATCAGCAAGTTTGCTGTAAGTGTATTTTTAACTGAGTCTCACTGGTTGCACTCAGTTACTGAGAGCCCATAGTTTTGGGTTGGAAGGGACTAAGAAGGGTCATGTAGTACAAACCCCTGAAATGAGCAGGGACATCTTCAACCAGATACGGTTGTTCAGAGCCCTATCTAGGCCTGACCTTGAGTGTTTCCAGGGATGGGGCATCTACCATCCCTCTGGGCAGCATGTGCCAGTATTTCATCACATTCACTGTAAAAAATTTCTTCCTTATATCAAGTCTAAACCTTTTCATTTAAAACAATTTCCCCTTTGTCCTATTACAACAGGCCCTACTGGGTTCTCCCCATCTTTATTATAAGGCCCCTTTAAGTATTGAAAGGCCACTACAAATTCTCCCTGGAGCCTTCTTTTCTCCAGGCTGAACAATCCCATTTCTCTCAGCCTGTTCTCAGGAAATTTGCTGAGATTGCCCTCGATCCCTCTGCCTATGTCGTTAATGAAGACATTAAATAGCACTGGTCCCATTACAGACCCCCAAGGGACACTGCTTGTCACTGATGTCCCTGATCAGGACTGTGAGCCATTGCCCTCTGGATGCAACAATCCAACCAGTTCCTCATCCACCTGAGAGTCCTTCTGTCAATCCTTAAAATATTACAGTTCAGTAGTATCTGGTCTCTTCTAACTCCCAAAGGGAATCCTGAACTCAAGAAATTTTAGACATTAATAGAAGGATTAGAGGTCCTTTGTTTAGTTTTCTTTCTTCCCTTAGCAACAGATTCAAGGGGTGCGAAGCAATTCTCTTGGACACTGAGTATAATTACAACTAATCATTTCCTTCTTTCTCCTTGGAGCAACATGCATTGACTTCTCTTCATTTCAAGGTAGTTGGCTGACACAATTCAAATTTAATTACTCTTTCTGCCTGATAAACTCCAGTCTCTGAGCAAATATGTCTCATTTTCAAGTTTGGCTAGACAGCATCAGTTTAATAAAGACCTTTCCACCTCTGGTGCAGCCTGTAACTTTTGAAATCTTTCCTGGATGACAAAACAGCCTTCTCAACCATAGAACTTTATCATAACAACCCTATTAAATAAAAAACTAATCCCTAAGAAAACTCTAAACTAATAAACTGATTGCCAATCATAATGAATTCTCCTGTCAGAATTGCTTGACGTGCAACCAGAGCAGGTAACAGCAATGGTGATGGTGTCTTTCAAATTAAGGTTTACTAGGCAAGGAGGAGAATTGTCATAGTCATTCTAACTACATTCTTGTTTTAGCCCCATTCAGCAAAAATTTCCAGTCTCTGAATGGTGGTAGTAGTCTAATTTGTATAATCACTGAATACAAATATCCAGAGAGCAAATTCTGACAGTGTTGCTTGTGCTGTATAAATTCACACCTTGGCTTATCTGCCAAGACTGCCTGCCCAGACTCAAACTAATATGGCATTATTAAAGAAGAGAATAATTATTCTTTTATTTTTTCATTCTCAAGAACATCTCCAAATAGGAATTTCTATACTTGAATTCATCTTTGGATAGCCCTTAGCAATGAGCAAAACATAGAGCTCTGCAGGACTGGGGAAGTCACTTCCAATGCACCTCAAAAATACTCAGACTGTCTTCCAGAAGAAGGAAGCCAAGCAAAGGCAAGGAGCATCTCTAGTCAGTCCCATTTTAAAGCTGTTAGGAGGCAATTACAAGATTCTGATCATGGGCTGCCAAAGGACAAGCACAAACAGTTGCAACTCCCTTGGGAAAATACGTCAGAAGCAGCAGATTTCTCAGAAACAAGGCCAAGAGCAGCATTTGACATACACACAACTCAGTCTGCAAGAGGAAGATGAAAGGAAGTACGAGAAACAGTTTAAAACCAGCAACCAAGCCATGCTTTTTCTTGGGAGAGTTTTAACTCATGACCACCAGTAGCTGTTCCCCTCTTTGTTGTTCAAACTGAGATAGGTGTCAGGCAGGTATCAAGCATGTGCTATTTGCAATTTCTTTCAGTGATTAGCATGTCTCTAATAGTACAGGTTTTGAGTGAAACCCCGATAAGAAAAGAAACAATTGGTGGTAAGACAAAAAAAATAAAGAAAATTTTGAAGACACATAAATTACCCCTCCAATACAGTAAAAAGAATAAAATTGACAAAAACATGTCAAATAAAATGAGCAATGTAAAATGAAGCAAACACTGCACTTTAACACCACTGTTCAGCAGGGGCCCTGTTTCGAGCTGGACATATTTTATGCACCCCATTTTTTTCTTCAATGAGTGAATTTGGCATCCACTTTTCCTACGAAATTCTAAGAAGGAGTACAATAGGTTTGGATAAAGGATAAATCTTGTTCAGTCTCTGTTGCACCAGTGAAGAGTAGAGGGCTACTAGCACTGGTTAGTTCAGCTTTCACGTGTACCATGAATCACATTTAGCACAAAAGCACCATGATCCTACATGGAGCTACCAAAGGAGGAATAAACACCATGGGTGAGGCTGTTCCAATGTTCTTACAAGGACCAACAAACCACTGATATTTAGCTAGAAAGCTTTGAATCAAGGCTGGCTGCTGGTGAGAATATATTCTTACCCAGAGGATTCCCAAACCTAAGAGAGTGATCAATGCCATCCTTTTGTCAGCTTTCTCTCAGCTGCCTCCATAATGATATTGTCTTTCCTAGTGATAGTGGTAAACCTAAAAGGAAAAGTTCCCTTCTTATACACCACCTGATCTTAGATTTTAATTTTTTCACAGCAGAAGAATGGCACGGATCATGGGCATGCATACAGAGTGCCACGGAAGACAGGAAAGCAAAATTATTGTAAAACATTTTTATGAAAGAAAAATAATCTCAAACACAATTGATTTTAAAAGAGGTCTGGAGAGATGCTATTACTGGTCTTGGCTTCAGTTTTATAATCTTACTGTGCTGAAACAAAACATTCATACCAAGCACTATCAAACCATGGACTCCAGGGGGATTCCAAATATTATAGAGCCTCCATTCTACATGGAGAAGAGGAAATTTAGTATTACCTAACTCCATGCTCTTTTTATAAGCATCTAGAAACAGTCAAGGCTCAGATATGTTAGTGAAAATGGATATATAAAAATGTATATATAGTGGTGGATGGAAGAAACCTTTTCTGAGAGACAGACCTGGCTCCAGAGTGTTCAGCTGTTGGCTGAATCCTGTAAAAAACCTAGTTTTAAAAGCTATGTTCTCTAACTTTTAAGAAAAATACAAGACCCACACAAAGTAACTTCATGTTCCTGAACTATTTGAGAAATAAAACCCAAGGACACATAAGCAATGTAAATTTTATCTATAATGAAAGATAAGACAATTGGGGTTTTTTGTAAAGTATATACTTGGCCTCTTTTCTGATTTTGGTAGTTTTAGAAAAATTTTCTTCTGCTGATACTGGTAAGATACAAACTACCAAGAAAAGCAATAAGGCTAAACACAGAAGCAGATACAGCAATTAAACTTCATGTTACCTCACAGACAAAACAATGAAAGTGCAGAAGAGGTTAATTGCTCCACGTAGTTATCTAGCTCTTTTCAAATTAAGATATATTTGTATATATACACTCTGGAAAATAATCTCAATAAAATTCTGAAATAGCTTCATAGAATGACTTTAAACAGCCCAGCACGTATGTGTTTATCCTAATTAATTGCAGAAGTGAATTATGATAAACTGAATAAAGCTATTTTATTTCTGAATATATATGCTGTACTTCAGTGTCACAGCATTAATCCCTATAATTGCATTTGGTTTTCTTGAGTTCTAATGCTGAAAAAAGATATTTGGCTTTTAAAAAAATAAACTTAAGCATGTGATTGTTAAAATAAACTGTCCTTCGAAAGATGTATTTTCAATCAACATATCCTAAGTTAAAGCACATAGTTTGAGAACATTGAACTAAAGTCATGAGAAAACTCTACTTGAATTCGCTTCCCTACCTCAGATGGTCTTAATTAATACACTATTTGTTGATGTGTAAGATCTTAAATGATTCTGTTAACCAAAAAAAAAAGAGAAAGGCCATTCTATTGTGCATTTGCAAGTGTCAGCTTTTGAAATAATGAACCCACATTTCTGAATTTTAGCTTGTTTTTCAGTCCAGTTTGAGAACAATGAAACAATCCTACCTCAAGATTTATAACAGCAGCTGTGGGGGTTACAAAAGCACAGAATTTCACTGGGAGTACGTGAAAACTCTGCCTCAAATTTTGCCTTCAAAACAGCTGAGTGTGATTTGCTTAAGATTTCTGAAGACTGGACATTGTAGCTGATGCCAGGCACTGAAAGTGTCAGGCAAAAATCTATCCCAGAAACTTATGAGCAGATATATCAGTCAGTATGAATAACTTAGAAAGATTGCAATGTTCATGGCAAACTGATAATCCGTTTTAATGGAAATTTCAGAGGTATAAATCATATAGTATCATACAGAAACATAATTTGTTACCCCATGACTCCACCACCTGGAAGGAGTCATGTTACACCAGATTCTTCTGTTTCTTTCCTTTTTTTTCAGCAAAGCAATATCAAATCATTCTTACATCAGGACAAACAAAAAAAAGCACATTTTTTTCTCACAATTGGCAATGTTTGGTGTAATTTCATGTGCTTCATGAAACTGCATATTCATGAGGACTTACAATCTTCAGCATTTTTATCCTATCCTAGAAATACCTTCTGATTTATTCCACAAAACACCTTTTTTTCCTGCAATGCATTCTTCTTTCTCCTGTGTCAAGGTGCACATCATGCTGTAAAAGCACAGTTACTTGCAATCAATAACGGATCAATTTCTAGTCAATATCTAAAAGCATAAAACCAAAGAACCACTACAGGCAAAGAACAGTGTGAGTGGATGGTAGAAAAGCAGCCAGCCAGTTCTGGATCATCGGGTAGGATGCAAGGAAGAGACGGGAATAAAAGGTTCAATGTCCGTGTTCATGGCTGGTGTGAAAGGAAACAGGCCTAAAAGGAAACGAAGAGAAGTCCCAGGGATCCCTTAGGGCTGTAGGAAGAATTCTGCTTTCTATTATTCAATCAATATTTGGCATCAATGAAAGTATCCCCATGACTATAGAAACCAGCTCTAGCTCATGCAATTTTCCAGCTCTCTTCTCTTTCATGAAGTACATATGGCAAATGGACATAGAGGTTTGTGTTGTATTAAGCATTTGGTTTTTAAAATACTTTCATACTAGAGAATAGCACACCATAGAGTAATTGATTCAGCAAAGGCAGCCTTTTATCCTGGGAGTAGCATAAGCCGTTATCGATTTTCTTAATTCTGTAACAATTACTTTCACAATGATGTCTACCAACAATTGATTTATAATTTATTAACAACTAAACTAGAGGTTTTCAAATTTGTGCTACATTGGTTAGATTGATGCAAACCACATGGTAATGTTATGATTTACTTATTAAATTACTAACTCCTACAGCCAGGTTTCTCATGGAAATACACTAGCGTTTCTACTGATGAATTCCAAATTAATTTCCCACCACAATTCACTGAACTTACAGTTTATTTGCCCCATGGAAGTTACTGGAAGAAAGTGTCTAGACAGTTTCAGAAAAGCAAAAGAAAAGTAGAGGGAGTGAAAACACAGCTAACCAGTATTTGGTTCTTTACTTTAGGGATCCTTTCTGCCTGTGATCAGAGCTGACAACTTTCATGCCGCTGCCCAGATTTATAAAATTCCTCCCACAAACAACACAGCCCTTGCGGTCAAATGCATACCCAGGAACATCCTCTTTCATTTGAAATGAAAGTCCTCTGCAGCAAACTGAATTTTGAAACCAGAAGACAAACAAAAATAAGACAAACTGTAGACTTTAATGAGGAGAGGTAAAGGTGTTGATAGATTTTCTGCAAGATCATAGTTGTCACAGCTGTGATTGGGATAGACATCACGCATTAATACTCAGGTAAATTAAACTATGTAAGCACAGCATAAAACCAGCTGCAATAGAAGCAGGAATCAACTAAAAACTCTACATATTTATATTAATGTGACACACTAAAAACTGTTGAATTGCAAAAGTCATGGGTGGTAAATGAGAAAAACCACAAGATAAGGAAGAAAGTGAGAATAAGATGTACAAGATATAAAAACTGCATGGATTTGTGAGAACAAAGACACCATTTACCAAAAGTTAGTTGTGCAAGTTACAGCAGCTTACAGTCATCCTCAGGAATTGGCACTTAAATTGCAAAAACTTCCAGGTCTTCTATATCTTGGCTATAAGAAACACACTCTTAACTCAATAAATAATTAATTCAAACACAAAAGTGTTTTTCTCCTGCATAAGCCAGGCCTCCTTTTGTTGGTAACTATTTCCTGAACAATGCCTTCCCTGTTCCATTTTCTTGGTTCTGAAATAAAATCCACATTTGTGTCTGGCTTGAGTATGAATCAACAGCAGGATCAGAGTTGGACAGGCTATCTGCACTGGGTTACTACCTCAGGCTGCACACTCGGAATCACCAATATTGCATAAGATCCTGCACAACACTTGACCTTTCTTTCAGAGTTGAAATACTTCTGCTCTTGCCAAGAAAGACTGGAATTGCTACGTGCCTGATTTCCTACGAGTCCACATCAGTGTGCCAGCTTACAGGACATGAATGAACATGACCTATGGACATGTACAAATTTAGACGCCTTCATGGTATCAAAACTCTTCCTGCACACTCTGGCCCAGATTCTTGCTCAGTTAAATGGTGCAGCTCTTCTCATGTGTCTTAAATTCTTCAGTGGGCATGGTTACCATTCCAAGCTGAAGCAGGCCCAGCAATTTCAGCTCAGCTGCAGCCCAGAGGGAGAAGGCCATTGTAGGATGAAGTATGCCTAAGTGATATTAATTCACCAGGCTGAGAAAAATAGGACTGCAATGTTTTCTTTGCATTATATACAAGTACAACATATGTAACCAAATTTAAACTTCTTGAAGGCCCCTCAAAGTAGCAAAGATGTGAATCCAGTCTATGTGGGGAGGCTCCTTAGTATTTCCACAAATAAATGGTGCTGGCCAAGTATTTTTAACAGATACCAAGAAGATTAAAAGACTAGGACAATAATTTTAGGATAGAAAAGGGAACAGTGACTTCAGGCTTTGAGAAAACACTAACGTTCACCAACTAAACCTTTTGCCTTTTAAACACTACAGGAAGAAAAGAACTGCTTTGCACACAGTGTTATGCCATACCACTGTAGCAGAAAAAAAAAACCCAAACCAACAAAAACAACCACCAGGTGTAATACTACAAAGTCTTTAAACAAAGAGGAATAGCCTGAATGTAAGTAACCATGTATATTCACTCAAACTAATGGAGTAATTCAAGGTATGCCTCACAGAAGTGTGTTGTTCCTTCTTAATTTCAGGTTCTTATTGTTCAGAAACACGTGGTCTTGTATCAGAGCAAGTCCTGGCCTGAATTGTATTCCCAGCTATGGCTGACGGAGATCAACCAAATTACTGTCCCCATGTACCAACTTTTTTTTCTTATTTTATTCTCGCCTATTTAAACGGTGAACTCTTCTTTGCAATGAGTTCCACTCTTCCAATGGGTTCGTAGAGCAGCAGCACAACACAGTGCGAACCTAATTTGAGTATCCTTTATTAGAATACTAAACATGGTTTTAAAGCACTTCAAACAATGCCTCTTAGAACAGATGAATATTTATGATAAGGACAGAGAACTCCTTAGGAGACCTGATGAAAAACTGTGCTTGTTCATTTCAAATGGCTCAGAGCAAGCTGATTTGAGTCACCATTTCAAATTGTTCAGTACTTGAAGTGGTACTGCTTTGGCTAATAATTTCAAAAGCTGCTTATTAGCCCAGCTTTGTAAGAAATGTCAGAGTTCTTCTGGTAGAAGAATGTCATGAGGACAGAAGATAAACACTGGGATATTTTAGGCAGTTGAGTGACAATTAATGCCATATAGAAAGCCTTCTAAAACCAAAACAGAACACTTAGGATTTAGCCATGACAAAGAGATCACAGCAGATTGTTAAACACTACTTCCAAACATTATGCAAATTTGTTTGATTTTTTAAACATTTAAGGCACTATAAAAATGCATATCCAGTATGTTGCTTGTATGACCTTTTCAGAGATCTATCAACACACATATCCTCGCAAAAGCAGAAAATGACTCTGTAAAGATCAAGCTTTCAGCCAAGGGTGAAACTCCTCATGGCTCCATAGTTTCCGTGAACATAAATAACAATCATACCATAAGAAAAATTATTATAATTTTATGGTACTTAACAAGTGGTTAGTAATCAGTGACACTGTTTAAAGGTGGTGTTCAGCACAACAAATAGGATTTTTTTTTTTTGTTGGTTGTTTGGGTTTTAGTCTGAGAAGTAGAAAAGGGATAAATTGGTTACCTCTGTGGTGAAAAAGTGAGACATGAAAAAAAGTTACTAAAATCCTAAAATACCATTAAAACAACTTTTTAACCTCTAAGTGAATCTTTAACCACAATAACTATTTTATTTTCCATTTGTAGGCATGATTGAAAACAAGCTTTACAAGAAATCCTAAATGAAGCAAAGAGTAAAATTACCACTCGGCTGGTCTCTCCTGTACTATCCCCAACAAGAATATGCAACAAGAACTTAATTAGTTCATTTTATTTACACTGTGGATTTTTCACCAGGGATTTGTGAATTCACTGATTTTCTCTTCTATGACTGCTGCGACCCCCAAAAAAAGTCCACAGAAAGATTTTTGACATCATGGATAAAACTTTTGGTTGTCCTTATATCCCAATTTCAAAAGTTCTTCTAGCTCACGTTCTTAGAGAAATTAATGGAAAGTTCCAAATATTTTTAAAGATAGCCTTTATTTTCTTCAGAATCTCAGTCTTACTGAAAGTCTTCGGTGCCTCTGGTATTTCCCACCCCACCCAAAAAAAAAAAATCTCAGTATATTTAGTTGAGATGCTCACTGATATCCTAGTAAAGAAATAATAGATTTTTAAGGATTACACCTAAACTACTTTGGTCTTCAAGACAGTTCTGTGTATATTGGCAATCTTTTTATATTCATTTTAGCTAAACCTACCTTCATCAGTTATTATTTAGAAGTAGTGAAGACAGTGATGAATGCATACAGGTATAAAGACATAACCTGGGAGAAGTTTATACTTAATAGTAGTCAGAATAAAGTCTTTCCTAATGCTTTCTCTTGATAAATACTCACCTGCAAAATGCCTCAGTATTTCAAATGGAATTTCTTCTCATTCTTTTGGATATCGATTACTTGAACCAGGATATGATTTTTTACAGGCTAGGACCAAATATTCTCAGTTTTTAATACACAGTTATATCAAACCTCAGTTAAGATGTACAGTTCTAATTTTTCCTCCCACATTCCTGCTTTCAGAGAAGGAGCTAAAGGTAGGGAAAAAAAACAGAAACAGGAAGAAAATTCAGTTTTGTCAATTGTTATGAATCATTTCAAAGAGTAATAACGAGCTTGAAAACCGTAAGAAAGTGATCTTCTGACATAATAAAGGAGGTAGGCAGGTTCTGGGAGAAGGGTACACTTCTTTGTGCAGCAAAAGGGTGCTTCTCCTTTTCTCATCCCACCTCCCCAGTCACAAGCCTCCTTAGGCCTGCAGCAAGATGAGCCTTGGAGAATTTTGCTCTCTGTATTGGATACAAGTGTTTTCATAAGCTAAATTTGCTTTGTTCTCTGTGCAGCTCTGAAGTTGCTGGTCCTGCTGCCAATAAAACAGAAATATAATGAAAGCTCTCTAGAGACATCAGAGAGCTGGAAGTTCCAGAGAGAAAGAAGGAAGCTCTGTTGCTGTTTCACAGAAAGAAAAACAGTGGTATGGAGAACGAAGTAACTTCTCAAAAAGCACTTAGCCAGTGGGAAAACTGGAAACAGTGAAGTAAATACCCACGTAAAACAAATGTTGTAAAAAACAGAGTAAAATAGAGACAAAGATAATCTCTCCCCCACTTCTAAAATTTTCAAATAATGTAGCATAACTTCAATGTCTGCAGACATTTCAGTAACTCATCGCTTTTATGGTAGCTCTGCTAGTTCAGATTGCTCCTAACATCCTGCATTCCTCTCATGATGTTGAATTGGCTATTGTAGTAGTCTAAACAAAACATTCTTGTAGTCGCCTTCCTTGGCTTACAGCCCCATCATTTATTATGCTATAGTGAGCAGTGTTAGGAAGGTAAACAGCTCAGCTTAATCCTGTCTTGTTTAAATTGGCCCTTGCAATGGTCAACACGTAAAAATTTAGCACTTAGTACTTCATGCAATATTTTAGTACTTAATGCAATATTTTATTCTATGGTCTGGCCCTTATCTCTACAAACTCCTTGATTTATACAGAGAGCTGCAAACTTATGAGAGAAGATGTTTTCTAAGGGCTAACACAGGATTCTTGCAGAAAGAGAGCAGTAAATTTGGCTGACAAATCAATGTTTTACAGGCCTGACACTCCAGACCGACTTCTTGAATGGCCTCACAAAATTACCTGTCAGCTGACTCCCAAAGGGCCTTCCCAAGGAGGGACGGCTCAGCCATTCAAAATGCGGCATTCCCAGTTCCCAGGCAGTCTCTCCCACATGTGCTAGAAGCATCACATATTTAGCATCAACAGCTGAATTTTTGGTGCGACGAAGTCTCAGCTGTTCGCAAGCTGGAGCCAGGAAATACTCTTCGTCTTCTCTGCACCCAAAGGGGTTTGATGGTTGGCCACAGCAAAGACTTGTCTAGCCTGGAGTTGTCTGGGACGAGAGGGAAATTCAGCAAACAAGGGAAATGTTGAGGTAGAGAAGTGGGAGAGCTGGTTTGTAAATGTCAGTCTCTTGCAGGGTTTGTGGTTCCTCTTGGCTGACTTCAGCTCTCAGGAGAAGAGGGGTCGGGGGCATTGGCGGTGAAGGCTGGATTCCAGGAGGAGGATTACAATTTACCTCCCAACTAGACTGGAAAGTAGCCAATGCAGCGCTGCATCTGACTCTTTCATGTTGAGAAGACCATGGGAGAATAATCCTAAATTTTCTCGTTTTGAAACTTGAATTGCAGCCACAGAGACTTTTTGGTTTTGCATTTTGCATTGTTTCCCAGAGTCAATACATAATCACAGAATAATATAGGTTGGAACGGAACTCTAGATGTTAAACCCACATGAAGTCCCATACAAAGTTCTTGCAGGAGTAATCCTTCTCCAGACTGCTCCTTCCTTTGACAGCCCCTTTGCAGCCCCAATCCACTGCAGCTCTAGGCTCTGCCTCTCTACCAACCCCAGCTCCAACCCTAGGCACTATCTGAGCCCCTCAAGAAGCCCCAGTGCCCTCCTGAACAAGAAGAATTTCCAAAGGGAAAAGTCTACTTGCAGACTGCCAATTCCTTTGGCAGCACCTTCACATCCCCACTTCACCTACAGCTCTGGAATGCTAGACTTGGTTTCTCTGCCATCCTTAATCCTGAACCTAACCTTTGGAATTGGTTTAATTGTGGCCAAAGACGCCCACCTCCAGCTGAGTCCCACATGAAGATGTTCTCGTGAAGTGACTTTGGTAGCGTCCCCTTCCTTTGCCAGTCCCTTACTACTTAAAGCAGGACCATATACACACTTTTGAAATTTACTTTAATTGCTGTTTGAAATGAACTTGATGGGCTATTCTAAGAAAGTGTAACCAATCCTATTTTGCCATTTATAACTTATCACGGTATTAATCCCACATTTACTTAGGGGACTGATAAAATGCCAAGGAAGTTACTAGGCCCTTATTAGTCCCTTAAACAACAGCTTTTGCTTAAATAGTGCCAGAGACAAGTATTTTTCCTGAGCAAAGGTGGTCACTTTGCTGACACTTGAAGTGTCTAGAGTGAGTAGAAAGAACCTTATCACAAAAATAAAAAGACATCTCTACAGAAGGAGCAAAATCACCAACTCCTGTCTCCATCTCAGGTCTTTAAATGTTAGTTGGTTTTAATCTTGAGTACAACCGGGGTCAGACCACTGAATTTCTTCAAAACGAAGAATGAGACTTCAGATTTGCCCAGTAGCCTTCTTCCTAGAGAACTGGAAAGTTTGTGGAGGCAAACATGAATCAACATCAATTAACACATCATCTGTTCACTTGTACAAGTAATTTAACAGATACATCCAATGTTTTCCAAGGGAAAAAACACCTCTACTTAGGAGAGATGCTTTGAGGTCAAGCTTTTTCAGCACATTTTGTAAAGAGCCTTGGAGAAAAGCAAAACCCAACCTTTGTCAATGCCAACTATTTTGTTTATTTTTTCATTTTTTCACTATATCTTCTTCAGAAAATGTTTTAGGTCACAGGGGACAGGCAGTGGTAGAACTAGGTAGATGCTTTGCCTGTTTGCATGAACAACACTTTGGAGGATTTCACCTATCCAAAATGTTGCCTAAGAGTTAAAACTGGATAAAATTACTAACCTATACATTTTAAACCATATTATTTAAAAAATACCAAATAGCAAAAAAATTTGTTCTGCCATTATCACAGAAGACTTGATAAATCTCGTGTGTAAATAAATAACATTTGTACAGAAAAATATTTAGTTGGACTTTCTAGGATTAAGTGTAAACTGAAAACTCAATGTACAAACAATGAAAGTAATTTAAATCCAAATGTCACCCTTCGTACAAACTGTATAAATAGCTGTTCCTCTCTACGTTTCAACAGAAATAAAATGAAGCTCTTGAATCTAAATATCCTGGCTCTCAGTATATTCCACTGTAAATACTGTTTCAGATCTCATCGTTTGGGCATTTATAACATGTAACAAAATCAAAGCACTTGAGTACCTCATAGCTTTCCAGATTTTGCATAGAAAAGAAACAGTCATTCCTTGAGGAATTCCACTACTTCCCAGAAAAACAAAAATCTGTAAATAAAGTTGCTTTCAGGAAGACCCATCAACATTGGACAGCCACTACCACTTCTATTGCTTGGTTGAATGACCACTCTTACGGCAATAATAATACCTGAGAAAAGTGGCTGATATGGAGGGGGTCAGAAGATTGTTTCATTAATTTTTATATAAATGCATTATTTTATGGTAAAAGACATATTGATTCGTAATTCAATTGATAACGGTGTTCCAGAAGTGCCAGGGCTACCTGATATAGCAGACCCCAAGGCAGCCAGCCTGTGGAACAAACAAACTCCCCCAAACCAGACATTCCCGACCCACTGTCTGATTCCAGAAGCTGTGGGCAGGGCTGGCTCAGCAGAAGGCTCTGTCCACCCACTACTCCCTGTTCCAGGACCTAGATTAGGCATCTCCACTGAATACTGTTTGTCTCTGTGTCCATCTTGAAACTTGTGTAGTGTCTCCTTCTTAAAGACCTTTTACAATGATTGATACTGGCACAATCTAATTACTTATGTCTACACAATCACTATAATTGAATTTCCATTTATGTAATTTATATGGGTAACAAATTCTACTACACGCTGCCTAGGCAATTTTAAGGCATCCAAATGTATCCCTCCCCAGGTTGTTCTGCTATTTTCAACCCGGTTTCATTTCTGACACCAGCAATTTCTATTTAGTGCTCAGACTAAACAGAGAAGACTAAACAGACTCTGTGTTTAGCCAAGTATGATAAACATATTCTTCATTTCCGACTGGCCAGGAGCAGAAGTACAGTGAAAAATGGGAAAATATTTTAAAACTTAAGATTTATGGGAGGGATCACATAGCTCGAGGATGTCATACTAAATATTGAATGAGGTAAGTAAAACTAAGAATAGTTCATGCATGATCCATATGCTGAAATCTAATCTAATAAATATTTGTCCAAAATTTTGAATAATAAAAATATTCAAAAAATGAATCATTCACTTCAAGACAGTTTCCATCTAAAAAAAATGCAGCTAAATTCAGAAAAAAGTTCACTGCAATTGATGTGATTAATTCTAGTAAAGGGTAATGTCTGTTCCTTCCCTGTCCTGCCTAGGTCAGAGCTGGAAAAATTTACATTTTAGGCTTTAATTCCACAGCAAGCTACATTTTATACTGCATATTCCAGTCAAAGCTGGTCTGCTTGTCACTGAAACCTCCCAATGTGCATCAAATTCACAGCTACTGCACAAGGGTTTTAATATTCCTGAGTTCAAAAACTCATCCAGCTCTCAATTGTGCCACTTAAGATTTTTTAGCAATATTTCGCTAATTACTTTTAGGCTAATTAATGCTGTGTATTGGCCCCTCTCTGTGTGCCCTGGAGCCATTTGTTGTGCTATTTTAGTACAGAGAGTGTTTTGCTACTCATTTGGTTCCCCACCTGGCACCATGACGGATGCTGGGAGAAAGGCCTGGGCCTCTGGTGTTTCCCTGCAGGGTTTGAATCTCTACTGCAAACTTTAGGCTGCAGCCCAGTTTGAATTTAGAAAAACATGCTGAATCATTGGCAGGTTGGGTGCAGCTTGTTTCTGTCACACAGTAAGGGACTGTTTTTGTTGAATCTTGAAAGGAAAACTTTCCTGTTCCCGGTGGCTTGCTACAGGATACTGAGCACTCACGTCAGGAGACTCATTTTTCAACACTTTAAAACTGTAAATTATGTCTGAAAATATAGAATGCAATTAAGGTGAATATTGCAGAGTCTCTTGCTGCTGCTAGTCACTGTTTCTGGTAATTGTCATAACCCGTGACATAAGAAACAGCATGGGAGCCCAGTGTCAGAGGTTGTATATCAGCTTCCATCCTGTCAGGAGAAATTTAATATTTAAAGATGCAGTTGGAATACTGATCCTGGAAGACGAGTGCAATGCCATGAAGAATCAAGCCCTTAATATTTAATTTAACATTCAACATTTAAATACAAAGTCCTTTCTTCTGACTGGATCAGAACAAGAGAGTTTTTGGTTCTGGAGTCATATAGTCGGAATTTCAGATGTCACTCAGATGCCACCTTTTTGTTTTTTGCTAATCTGAGTATCAGACTCAGCAGATATCAGTAATCACCTCTAACTGGGTTCCTGGGCTAGACACTGGAGATGACAGAGCAGGTACTGCAATCCTCCTGCCACCCTCACAAAAGCAGGGATACTGCTGTCCAGCATAGTGCTCCACATTTACCAGGATGGCCTTGGCTACGGAAGGAACAAGACCAGCAGGAGATGAATAACAGTTAATGGATACACCAGAAATCACTCGTCGACTGCCCATAAAGGGGTCAGACTGGCACTCACAGCACTGAATTCCCCTCAAACATTATGCTCACTCCTGCACGTGCTCGCTTGTACTGTCCCTCCACGCTTCAGCTACACTTCAAAGACCTTTTATTTTAAAATACAATTGATAAGTGATGAAAATGATTCCTGGAGTACACTGGTGTCAAGAAGGATCATACAAACCCATCGACACCACCTCGGTTCCTAGGTATAGGCTTCCATTTCACAGTTCCAGGAAAAAACATCAAATGGAGACCGTACGTGCTCCCTGTCTCTTCTCGGAACTTCCCAAGCACTGTGGAGGAGCTATCTCACTCACATGGCCTCATCTCTGGAGAAAATTCCTTTCATCAGTCCCCAAGAGCTTGGGCTTGGCAGCCAGTAGAGCAAAGGTCACTCCTCTGCTTTCACTCTGCTCTAATATTTTGTGTGCTGTTTGTTGCTATGTATCTGGGCACGGCAGCACAGCCCTACTCCCACGCATGGATAGCGGTCCTGCAACTCCAGCCTCTGCACATTTTACCTCAGTCACTGGTTAGAGGCAAAACCAAGACCCTAGAACAGTATATAATACACATGCTCTTTGTTAACTGCATATCCCCTCTGAATTTCAATCTTTATAACTGTCATCTGAGAAACATACAGTAAAAACCAACACAACCACTTCAAATTGCAATCTCTGTACATCTGAAATAATGACACAGCACATCATTCAGTTCTGCAGGCTGTTACTGGTTTCAGTGCTACACATCCACAGAGGAATGTGGGGTTCAGTTTCAGTCTCAGAACATTGTTCCCCTACCTTTCCCCCTGCCCCTAGTCCTGGCCACTCCCTCGGGCTCTCCCTGTTGGTTCCTGTACCCCAACCGTACCCTTGTACCGCCCCTGAGCCCTGGGGAAAAGGGCCCTGCTCCCTGGCCACGAGGTCTCTTTCTCTTTCTACCTTGGGGGGCTGCATGGACCAGATGCAACCATTAAACATCTTCTAATACCCCCATGGAGAGACCCTTCTCACCTCCTTTGTCGTCGCTGTGTTTGTAAGGATGGCCGGAGCAGTAGTGCCGAGCCGTCCAAGATGGACTGTGGAAGGGCAGAGAAATTCTGCCCTGTCCTAGAAGCCTCGGCTGAGCTCTCAGGGAAAGCTGCAGCTTGCTGGACAACACCCAAGCGCTTACAACAGAGGAAGGTCTTACTGACAGTGGACAGTTATGACTGGTTTGAATCCATCACATAGCAGTAATTTTACTAGAATCCAGTGATAACATGACATCTCCCATAATTAAAACAAACCCTTATGAGATTAAGAAAAGAGAAATGGTGAGTAAACAAATTAACTTTTAAAGCATTGTTACCTCTTGACCTTCAGGGAACTGTCTTTGAATATTTTTATTCTAGGATCTGAAGCTAGCAGAGTAATGGCAAGGACCCTATGCTTCCTTGTGTGGCACTGCAGCTCTAAACTGAGGCCCTAAAAGAGTGACCCAGAACCATTCTTAATCCCATGGAAAGTGCAATGGTCTGAACAGGGAGGGGAAAAGAGAAGATACACTGTAGCACTGAAGAAAGAATGGCTCAGTGAATGGATATGTAGAAATTGATGGATGATCCAAGATTTGAACTCGATAACAGTAAGTTTCATGTCACAGATACAGGATCTCTCCTACAGCAGAAAAAAGACAGCGAAGAGAACACTAGGAACAATATCACATGGACTTAGAGTAAAAGAAATATCTTGTAAGAAGGAAAACAAGAAGAGGAATTACATTATAAAAGCAGAAGAGGAGAGAGCAGAAGAAACACAGGAAAAGGCAGCAGGCTATGCAAATCACCCTGAAGAACGAATGAGTAGGTCTCAAACTGAAGATGCTCTTCAAGCATGGGAAAGCAGAAATCTGTGTAGCCATCTGTAGGCAAGAACATTACTCTAATAGTGAAGTGACTGTGTTATTGCTAGGGCTGGCTGTGAAATAAAATACTTCTGAATTTTCTCTGGATGAGCATTTAGAAATTGTCCCTCACCTTTTGCAGGACTTACTGTCTCCTTCCTGTACACATTTCTATGCTGGTTTTGAACAATTACAGTTTTACAGCCTCATTCCTAACACTTGAGAGTTTCCTGCTCAGCCCATAGTTCATACTACTAATGGGATCTTCCTGCCCTAATTACATTGCCTAAAGTTTTCCTTTAGGTAATATAGTTACAGTTTCCTGTCCAAAATGAATTATAATTCATCACAGCTACTGGCATTGTTGTTCAGCAGTTGGCTTGGCTTTTTTTTTCTGTTGGACAAGCCGCAGGAACAGTTGTCTTTGAAACATATTTATTAAAATTGTATAATGGAAGTAATTTGCATTCCTGTTATGTCTTTCATTGAACTGATCCAGCAACAGACCCTCTAGGAACTGGTGAATTCTTTAAACACTCCTTAAGGTAATGTAGATTTGCAGAAACCCCTTGTCTCAGACAAAGGAACTCAAGGATCTGGCAAAACCAATAATTTTCAACCAAAAAGCTGTAAGAAAACTTAGCTCTATAGCTATTCAATTCATTCAAACTAATGCAAAGGGGAATTCTGTGGGCTGTCATCTATAATTTGGTTTCTTTTCCAGAATACACAGATGTGTCGACTGAACAGAAGTAGATGTGCCATAGAGAGGCTGACAGGATTTGTGTTTGTCCTGGTATAGGGTATCAGAGCTAAAATGCCTAATTAAAAAAAATCTCCAATGCCACATTTCTAGCACAATAATCCTATTAGATTGCTTAGACGTAATTAGGACAGGCTCCAAACATTGCAAATGCAGGATGAAGTTCAAAATACACTTGCATTCAGTTTAGGACAATGCACCCATACCTTTTTCTTTCCTGCTTAAATTATCCACTTGTTTCTTTCCTTGCATCCTGTTTACAGCTGGGATAGGGTTAGTTTTCTTCTTAGTAGCTGCTACAGTGCTGGGGTTTGGATTTAGCATGAGAAGATTGTTGATAACACGCTGATCTTTTGGTTGTTGCTAAGTAGTGCTTACCCTAAGATGAGTATTTTTCAGTGTCTCTTGTTCTGTCAGTGAGGAAGCACAAGAGGGAGGACAGTTGGGAGGGAGCATGGCCAGGACAGCTGACCCAAACTGGCCAAAGGGATATTCCATATCATAGAGCAGCATTCCCAGTATTTAAACTGGGGAGGTGTTGATCACTGCTCAGGGTCAGTCTGTGGTGAGCAATTGTGTTGTGCATCACTTGTTTTTCTTGAGTTTTATTCCTCCCTCTTTTTGTCATCTCCCTTTTCCTTACAGTTATCATTATTGTATTTTACTTTGTTTTCCTCTCATTTTCAAACACTCTGCATTCAAATGTATTCTAGCCATTTACTGGTTATTCTGGACAACAAGGAAAAAATTAATAAAACCTTTAACAACCAGAACCTATTGACCGGGCCAAGATGCAAGAGAATTCAAGACCTAGAAAACAATCCTGGAATTCATTCATTCTATGACTCCATGAAACCTTAAAATGAAATTTAGTCACCCAGAGTATAAAGCCAGAAAGGACACGTTATCCATAAAGATGTTACTATAAAGGATAATTAGAGCTCTTTGAATCATCTTTCAGGGATCTGCTGTTGAACTAGTAAGTTGAAAATGAACTCTGCTCCTTAAAAAAGCTGTAAAAGCAAAAGCTTTAAGAGACACATAAATAAACAAACTTTTAATTTCTTAATGTCCTTTCCCAAGACATTTATTCTGAGCAAGTCGTTACTGGGGTAAAACTTCCCTAAAATTATTCACTGGACCATCTCTTAGGTTTCAGAGGAGAGGTAATTGTTGGGGAAGATGAAACAGGAAAGCCTTATAAATATGATTGCCTGGCAAAAGATGCTGAGAATATGGAAACTATAAGTGAGATTGAAATGAAGGCAAGCTTTGCGATACCAAGCCTTAGTTACTGAACAACTGAAAAGCAATAGTATGGCTGGCAGAAGGTAATCCCCTTTTGATTGAACAATACCCTCTGCTTGCAGACAGGTCCAAGGGTCAGAGCAGACCCTGCCAGCCTGGGAGAAGGGGTCCAAAGAGTAGTTTTTAGGGCTTAAAATGTAAGACAGTATGGTAAATCTTATGTAATGATTCTTACAGGCTGTATGTAAATGCTATAGGATTTGTATCTTGTACTAGATTGGGTAATAGAAATTAGAATATTCAGCACAGAAGAAGATTTATAGTATTGTAAACGAGAACCTCACTATTCTGGATTCTGCCTTTTTACTTCTACCTCTACTTCTCTCTTCTCCTCTCCTTTATTGCTCTCTCTTTCTTTCCTGCCCTGCTTTGAGCTGCAGCTTGCAGCTCCAAGCAGGGTCCCTGCTACCACGCCCTTCACAATAAATCTCATGCTCAAAGACCTATCTTCAGAGATCTCTCGTCTATAGCCATCCCGACCGTCCAAACCGTCAGAAGATCCCACAGGTAATTTGGCAGCATTTATGGCAGCAACAGCTAAAACACTGAAACTGTAGTAGAGAAAGTATTTACAACTTGTACAGTAGGAAGACTTTGTTATGCATGAACAATAAAATTTCCCAAGTGGTACGAAATATTGTTATTGAAGAAAAATGTCAGATCTGTTACCAATGAGGTGTAGAGTACTGAAAATAAACAGCTGTTGCTGGAAATTCATAATATCTTGAAAGTTAATGATCAGGAGCTGAATAATTTATATATTAATATAGAATATTTAATATTAATTGGCAGTTATTTGACATGTATAAAATAAATTGTAACTACATGATAGATTGATTAAATAAAATAATTACATATTTAAATAATAGATTATAAATGAAATAATTATTTAAAAATCAATTCATTAATAAGTGGCTTAAAACAAAGACCTGAATAATGAATTCCAGTAAGTTGTGAATTCAACAGGTATTAAAAAGCTGCATTTGACTTTAACTCCCATTTCTTTAGAGATACACTAAAATTCTAGCTGTAACTGATGGATTCTTTAAACTTATTTTTGTTTGGGGAGGCCTCTAAAGTAAGCTGCAGTGTGGTGTTGAGATTTATTTTGTGGGCAGACACACAAAATGACTTTTTGTGGTTTGCAGGAAGCCAACAATACCAAAGTTATCAAGATTAATGCAGGCACCTAAAGCTATTTTTCCAGGCCCTTTTGTGACATCCAAAACAGCTTAATAAGCCAGATTTTTAAAAAGTAAATGAGAGTTGTTGCAACAGACTAAAAACAACAACAAAACAAATATATTAGCATCTTGGTTCAATTTCTGCCTCAAATTTGACACTTAATTGCCTGCTAATTCCAAAGGGACATTTTAATTCTAAAGAATAATGTGCACTAAATCATTCCTATTTACACAAGTGTTTATTGTAAGAATACTCATTCGAGATGAGCTACTTTTTTCTTCCTTCTGTTCTTCAGCGACATAAATTCCCCAGATTATACTGAATTTACCTATTGAGGAAAAACCGAAAGAAACCTCTTATGTTGCTGTTCTGTCATCCCCAAAGTGAAGGCAAAAAGGCAGGCCAGTTGAGTCATACTTACCACAGAGTGAACAAGGACGTGGCAGAAAATTTGACAAGCGACCTCATTTTAGCAGCTCTGTGCCAACTGTACGTGTGCTTTCCCTCTTGCAAATCTGAGGTGATTTAAGGGTGCCTACCTTGGATTGATTAAACATCTTATTACTATTTTAAGTAATCTTTCATCTTTCACACTAATGTTTCTGCTCATCTAAAAACAAAAAAGGATAAAATGTCTTTAAAATAAGCCATCTGCTGTGGTTTTAATACAGGGAATACAAGGAACTGGGTATTTTTGTGAGGTGCCCAGGGATGCAACTCTTTGGCAACTATGGAAAAAAACAAAAGAAAATACTTGTGTTATTTAAAGAGCAAAATGTTGAAGTACCAGTCTCAAATGAAATCACAATGTTACAGGCTTCAATCCTGTCTTTTGTCTAGCTGGTATTTTAAAATATACACTGTAAGTTCAGAGAGGTCATCTGAAGAACTAAAGAATATACTGTCATTGCATCAGACTAAACTATTTTGGAAGAAAAAAAAATCCTGCACTCTTAACCCCATATCTAATACAACACAGCATTGTGTTGGAGCCAGAATCCTCTTGATCTGAGGTAAATACCATACGTGTACATTCCTATTAATAAATTAGGTCCTTCAGAAACAAAAGTTAACTTGCTATGTCTTGCAGTTGGTTTTATCTTGTACTTCTTCTACACTATGGAATTATTTCACTAAGGCAAATCAGCAAGTTTTAGCACTGAAAGGAACACCTGCCCACTTCAGCAAGTGCAGTGACTCAAAAGAGCAGTGGCATTGAACTTGATACATTACAGAATATTACAGCAATTTTCTCGAATCCTAGTTTCAAAGATAAAAAGAAGAAGATCTATGAGAAACATGAGAACTAGAGGAAAATTGTCTTGGGTCAGAAAGAAGTGACAGCAGAAGACATTTTATTAGTTTGTGAGGTTTAAGCCACTTTTTAGAAGCTTTCCTTTTTTCCCTTTCCTGCACAGAAAAGGTTAAGTACAACCGCCAGGTAAGATATACCACATGCTGGAAAGCAAGCAGAAGTACGGGTGTTTGGCAAAAAACATAATTGTGCATAAATGCTTAGTTTTTACTAGCTAAATCAATAATCCTAAACTTTGATAAAATAAACCATAATGTAGGGCCTTGGTTTCTAAAAAAGACTCAAGAGGATACAATGGAAGGAAGTTCTTCAGTTTCAGTACTCATAGTTTCAATTAATCACTAGGTGTGTGGGAAAAGGGTCCATTATAATTAAACTGGAGCTAATAAAGAAATGGAATGTCTTCATAGTAACAGAAACTCTTTTGAATTGACTTGCAACAGTCAAAAAAAGCCCCAAAGAGGTGTTTAAGTCTGCTGTTCACCATTACTCAATTGCAGAAGAGTCCACAGCCTGCTTAATATACAGGATATCATGAAGGTAATCATGGAATATCTCCACAATCTAACCACAACAAGATGTCAATATCAGGTTTAATCACAGCTGCAAATAAGTCTAGTCAATCCTAAGCAGGATGAAAGCTATTTTAAAATATTTGGTCACCTGATGAAAGCTATTTTAAAATATTTGGTCACCTGAAAAACAAGTTTCATGTTTCTGGTAATTTACGTGTTTGAGGAAATTTGTTCTTCTCAAATTTACCAGAAAAATACTTTTATGCTGATAGCCAAAATGACCAACCATTTTGCACTGACCATACAGAAGACAGACGGGTATAACAGAGGTCATAGATGTGAGCTTGATGCTAGTATTTCATAATTTATGAGTACTTTGAAATCAAATAATTTTAAAATATTTTTTTTACTTTAATGTTTTTATGTTTAAATTTTCTATGTGTATATAAAGTTGCTAAAGCTTCCAACATTGCCAAAACCCAGTTTCTCCTTAGTAGCTATGTCAATACTGTCTAAGCTTGGTAAACACAGCAAATAAACTCTGAAGGGAATGCAGACATATTTCCCATTAGAGATCACAAGAGTCACAAGGTATTTCAAAAAGCCAAAGTAAACAAAGAGGCAATGAAAAAAAGCAGATATTAATTCTAACCAACTTATTCCAACCAATTCTAACTTATTTCCAGATCTTAGCTTAACAAGTGTGTTTGATGATGGACACAGAAATGTAACATTGTCACATCACCACACGCAACAGAACAATAGAAAGTACTCAGTATTCCAGACAGTGCATATGTATTTCCTGTCTTGTGCTAGTTTGGTTTTTGCACTGCTTAGTGCAGAATTCCATTTAGCAGAATAAGGAAAATATTCTCAGGTCCTACAACATTTCATCAAAATCTCATTTTCTTGCCCTTCCCTGCCCAGCCACATCGCTCTCCAGCCATCTCACTCCACATAGCAACTGGATTCAAACTATCTACAAAAGAAAGTAATCTGGTGCCATAACAAATTAAGGCACTTGAATGTTCTCTGTCTGGACTAAATTATGGCGTGCATGTTATTAGTGCTCTCAAAAGCCTGCTGTTATCCCTGAGCTCCTCTTCTCTTACACTAGATCCGTGACTGTACTACTTTGTCCTTCTCCAGAGTAAACAGTACTATGATAAAACCAATCCCCATTTCTCTGATGAAGAAAAATCATGACATATATCATTAATGGATGAGAAACTCCCTCAGTGGACTGACCTGTCTCCATCTGCCTGAAGTTAGAGAGCAGCCTGGGTCACCTCCTGTGTTCAAAACGAGCCTACATCCACCTCAGTGCCTGAAATGCCAAAAGGAGTAGCCTGAATATTTGGCCTTCAGTTACCTTCAGAGACATCCCCCCACTTTGAGAGGTAGGACATATGTAAACCTGTGCTCGTGTTCACATATGCACACACACAGCCAAACTCTATTTCGCAGTCAATGGCTATTCCCAGGAATTCTTTAAAAAAGGTTGTCATATGCAATTCCCATAAAAAGCCTCTAAATGGAGGATTTCCAGTGAGTCCAGAAGGTGGGATAACTCTGGATACAAGCTGAAAGAACTGGGTCTGTACAGGCTCACTATTAAAAGTTATCCTATAATTCCTACCTTCTAAACAAAAATTCATACAGTTTCAAGCCCCACCATTGCAGAAAAAAGTCCTCTTGTCCTTACAGAGACCTAGTAAGTAATCTTTTTGCAATGACACCTTTTTTCCCAGCAGTTTGTGAAAATAAAATATGAGTGATTCAAGCCCTAACACTTACAGGCACCAATGGCTTAATTATTTAACAGTTCCTGGACTGCTGATATTTCCAGCTTGTGGACTTAGTTACAGGCTCAGAGCTAGGGAATTGTGTTAGTGAAAACAGATTATTAAATAATGAAATACAGGCTTTGAAAAGCCTCCGAGATGTTTACCTTTAGGAATAAGACCAGCATTAAGAGATTTCTAATAAAATATTGAATGAATTAAGGGACTTCCTTTTTCTGTATGCAGAGGTTACATTTAAATCCCCTTACTGCATAGCAGCCTTAGGCAACACAACCTGACTTGACATTCTGTTGCCTTGAAAAGGATGAAGAAGCCAGGTTTTTCTACATGAAAGGCAGGCAGGACTCTTCCTTCTACTCTTTAGTTGTTCTCTAGGCTCCCTAGTTGAGCAGGGCTGTAGTGATAAAACTAAAAACCCTGGAAAGACTTTGCCTGACTTTCACTGGATTTTCAGAGTGTGTGTGTTTATTTTCTGGCATTGAAGTAATAGCAAAGCTAACTTGTTTGGGAAGCTAATAACTGAGGCAGCCCTAAATCAGGTCAAGCCACATCAGTCTTTGTAAGAGCAAGAGGGCCTGGCCATCAGTGAGCACGAAAAAAAGAAACTAAAAGCCCACAGGGTCATTTGCCTTGTCACACAAGTTTGGTGGAAATCAAAAAAAATAGGCCACTACTCCAAAGTCTGTAACAGTTCTTTTTGAGAGCTAAAAAAAGTAACAGGATTTTTGAAAATATATTCCTATCATTTTCCCCCTTCCAAATATTAACCTTCAAATATCTCTTCACTATAAGAACTACAACCTCGCTTTGTAACACTTTGCCTGAGACCTGATGATCCATTAGCAGCACTGCAAAGGTCGCTAATTCTTTCAGCATAGTCACATACAACCCCATAAAAATACAGCTTTAAACATCTCAGTTTCAGCTAACCATCCAGTTCTGTCCCTGAACCACTCTTGTCAAACACTGGCAGCCTGCTCCTGTCACTGCAGCTTTTCCTGCCACACAAAGGACTTGGCTGGTACAGCCGTGTGATAAGGTATAAGAGGGTGCATGTACTCTCCCAGGTGCAGGCTGTCAAACACCAGCTCTGGTTTCCACCTCCCCTCAAACTCCTGGGGAGTGAGTTAAGTTTGGCTGGGAAGCTGGGAAACTGCCTCAGTGATAACTGTGACAGGAGTGACACTGCAGGAATCCTCAATGTTACCGACACAAAGCCTCGTGATAACACCAACTATTGTGATACTCACAAAAACAGCAAGTGCAAAGCGATTTAGGTGTCTGCAGATAGGTGTGGGGCTCCTCTTCACAAGTCTCCTGCTTGAAAGAATTTCATCTTACTGGGAATGGCTGCAAAGGGGTCTGACCTCTGCAGAAGGATTTGACTGTGGAGGATATGTGAAGCATCACTGGGATAGAGACCCACTCTTCATCCCCTCCTGTACTGCCAGGTCCTACAGCCCAGCACAGGCTCATTTTCTCATCATTGCCTGGGATCGAAATATTCTGGCATTTTATGGGGAAAAAGATAAAGAGATGATGTTTGACACTGAAGAAAGGAGTATATGCTTCCTGCCTATTCCTCTCCCATGCTGGTGTGGAAAGGCCTGTTCTGCTTCCAGGAAAGGATACGAGAGAGAAGTAGGAAACAGCAGAATCAAATTGGCCACCCCAGGGTGTCATTAAGACTGTGCATAGTCTTGTAACTTGTGCTGGAAGAACTAACTCAAAAACAGAGTTGCAGACATTCTGGTGCTGTTACTTCTTTGCCACATTGGTTTTAAGCTGGTATTTACAGAGCAAATAAAGCGTTTATTGACCCCTAAAACTCACAAATCCTAGGAGAATAACTGTTTTCCTGAAAACTCTTGGTGGAGTGTATAAATTGTACAAAATAGTTTAGTCTTCTCTTAAGCCACCTCGCAGGGAGCAGAGTAAAGGCATGATTGTCAAAAGCCTAAGATGGATCCAAAAGGCAGCTTAACTGCATTGACACACTCACGCCAGTTGACTTGCAGCGAAATAAACTCCATGCTCTTAATCCTGACAGCAGCAACATGCTGCTCAAAGGCAAGAAAAAAATTGGAAGAAATAATATTTTCTTTCACCAAAAAAGGTATAATTACAAACTTCTCAGAATAAAGAACTCAAATCTAGAATAAAGAGACTTGATACCAAAAAGGGATCAACTCTGCGCATTTTAGTCAGATCTAGCAGGTCATCCCATTAAAGATGTCAAAAAATAAAGTGTACTAGTTGAGAATAGCAAAGTTAACCAAACTAAGTAATTTGTGAATATCACACAATTATATTAAGCTGCAAAAACACATTTTTTCAGAGTTTTTATAGCTTATTTTCAGTATTGAGTGTAATCACGAGTAGTTGCAAACTATGTTCCAAGAATAAAATAATTGTGCAATTCTACCACCTCTCCCTACTCAATGTGTAACTCTACTTAACTACAAGCATTGGTTGAAATCTTATTTAATAAATAAAAAAAAAAAAAAAAAAAAAGAAAAAGAATGAATTAAAGAATATAAATTTCTCTTCCATTAGGCTGAAATGGTTGATTTACAGACAACAGAAAGAAGAAAACACTTCCCCTACAGACTGATATATTACAGCACATAAGGTCGGATAGCCTACCTGAAAGATAAGAAAAAAAACTTTGCATTCTGCTGAAGAAAAGAATTCACCTATATCTTTAAGCCTTTGGTTTCACCAGACACCATATATGACAGCCTATGAACACAAAAGCATATAAAACCCTACTGGGTCTCATGTAGCCAAGTATTCTGTTTCTCCTTCAAGAGCTGTGCTGGGTTTTTTGTAGAATCCTCCTGCCTAATTCCTTCGGTATTTCTTTATGGACCTCCAGTCCATGGTTCTGCCTAATTTTTTTTTGATCTGTTGATCTTGCCTGCTTCCACAGTCTCCTGGAGCAGCACATATCGGAAGTTAACTATTCAGTGTACAAAATAATGAAACTAGTGGATGACTGGTTTAAACCCCAAGAAATTATGTAGACCCTAGCCCTATTAATTCATGGTTTGGTGAATAATGGGTTGCATTTGAGCTTTGTAAAAATCAATTCCATCTCTCTCAGCCTTCTCCACCCCGTATTTCAGAGTCCCAGACATATCAGTCTCTCCTTGTAATGCTACAGCCCCATCTCCTTGACCATTTTAGCTTCCTTTCTCTGTGCACCTTTTAACTCCAGTCTGTCCTTTTACAGATGGGGAGAAAATTGCCACATGCAGTATTTAAGATGTGCATAAAGCCAAATTTTCATGTATCAGCAGAGCAACATCTTTTCCTTAGTACTATTCCTGATGTTGCTATGGAGAGGCTGCCTTACAACTGCAACACTCACATCATGTCTTTTCTTTCCTAAATACTTAAATCACGTTAGCAAAGACTGTTATACTGCAGCACTGGTTGTTCTTATTCCAGGGCATAGACAGGCATGACCCACATGGTTTTGATTTAAGGCCGGATGCAGAAGATACCATAGTAAGGGTCCAGGCACAGGCCTTGGATCTGGCCCAACACTTCTGCACAGAAAAAAAACATAAGGCTTTTGAATAATTTCTGTCACGAGGAGTTTAAACACACCTTAAAACACCTTTATACCTACATCAAGGCTGAATACCTCTCTCCCTTGTGATGACCCCATCTGTCACGAGGAGTTTAAACACACCTTAAAACACCTTTATACCTACATCAAGGCTGAATACCTCTCTCCCTTGTGATGACCCCATCTGTCACGAGGAGTTTAAACACACCTTAAAACACCTTTATACCTACATCAAGGCTGAATACCTCTCTCCCTTGTGATGACCCCATCTGTCACAGCCCAAAAGTTCGAGTCTGTCCTACAGGCTGCAACTCCCCCTGTGCCTTATGAGGCCACACTGAATTTGACACTGGCTGAGTAGTAACTCAGAATCACTTCCCCAGAAGAATTAGTTCTTCTCTCCCCAAAAGGTCTCTAGCACATGGAGAAAAAAGCTAAAATAAAGAGTTCTGTGACAGAGTTTTCCTTTAACTGTATCTCAACCTTGCCTACCATGGACTGGACAATTCCCTTCAACCCTGACTAATCCTCATCTGCGATAGGGGACCATATCAAAAGGCCTGCATTCTTCACTATGATTAAAAGACAGATAAGTAGCAGAAGCTCTAGGGACTCACTGCAAAGGAGGATACCTCTATTTCATACTAACACAAAGGAAAGCCATGAAAGACACTAAGAAAAAAAAACCCAGACCCATTAGGGTCTAGATATACACTCAACAAAACTTTGAAATCCAAGACTTGTCAGGCTAGTCAGCTTTCATTTTTATGGACATCTTGGTCATGTCTTTTTCTGAATCCATAATCTTCTTTTGTTTTCCCTGTAAGAAGTCATTCCCAATACTTGTTCCTGTACAGTTGCTACTCCCATGACATATTCCCTGTCAGAGTTTGTCTTTGTACTCATCACCTCAGCTGGGATGTAGATTTTTTGGCACAGAATGTGTGACTGAGACAAGAGTCATTAATTCTTGATACATCTGCAAAGCTCTTGATCTTAGACTTAGTCCTTTAAGCAAACTCTTAAAAAAGGAAAGGGAAAGGCAGGTTGCACCATTAATTTATGTTTTTGTCTGCCAGCAACAAAGGAAGCAATTGGCAAAACCCTGTACCACCTCTGCATGGCTGTATTTCCAAGGGCTACAAAAGTTGCAATTATTACGGCTAGAGAGTGTCAAGGCTATTTAGGGCCCAGCGCAAATTATAATTGAACAATTTCCAAAAAAGACATTTACCTTTCTTAATGCTAGACAATACTAACACACCTAGACACTGTTCCTCTGGAAAAGTAGTGGCATGTCATGGATACCTCTTTTGGATTATTTGTGCAATTACATTTTTACAAATACATTCTTTGCTACATTGTAAAAGAGTAAGCCAGTGTCTAAAGAAGAATAGATTGACACATGTTGATTTCCCTTGCAGCTTACACATAATCCTTCAAGTAAATACTTTGCTGAAGGTCTGTTTAAATCAAACTAAAATGAAACTGTTAACCATTCATAACTGCAAATGCAGGAAAAAAAGTCTTCCCATAGGCTGAATCCAATAAAATTGCAATGGTCCCTGTTTTCTGAGGATCTAGACCAGTAGCTTCCAGAAGCCCACAGGAAACCTCTTAAGTATAAATAAACACTATGTAATGTCACCAGAGCAGCACACTGTCCATCTAACACACATCACAGATGGATGAAGAACATCCTGTGCCACCACAGAGCAATTAAAATTGCTCTCGTTGTCCCAGTACATCAGTGACGGGGCAGAATCACTCATGTATTTACCAGGGAAATCCACACAGCCAAAGTGTACCAGAAATCTTACCAAGCAGATATACAGAAAAGGCTCAGAGTCATTCATATCCTGTAATGGAAAAAAAAAAAGCCCCAAAAAGCTTCAATTTAGCAAGCCATGCATGTTTTTCCAAAGCTCTGTTTTATGGTAAAAATATATATTTTTATTTATAAGGCCATTTCAAGTGCTCACACACCATTTTTTTTTCTTGGTCAGCTTTTTTTCACCTGAAGGCATGATTTTCCCTCTTTTCCTTTGCATGTAATTACGATGTCATAAAGACCACTGTGCCTTCTTGGATTAATTTAACACACAAGAGGCACTGTTTCATACTTCACAGCATTTATCTCCAAGAGCTGCATATGCAGGAAATTACCTGCAAGTATAATAAACAGATGGCTTTATTTTTATTTTCTTTAATAATTTGGGCAGACTGTTCATATGTCAGAATCACAGTTATGCACAATGAACTTTTGAACAATAGTCCAGTGCATCCAGATGTGTCTGGTAGTTGGGCCAAGGCATTCTAGTGCTTTTCAATATTTAGTTCAGGCTATGACTGACTGGTTTGTGGAGATTTTTGTCAAATATTTTTAGAGTTGAGTCTGTATTAAAATGCCTTGTCTAGTGTGAACAGATGGTAAACAGGGGAGATGAGAAAAACAGCTCTTGATTTTGCACCCTGCTTTCAGACAT
Organism: Struthidea cinerea; assembly: GCA_013397865.1. Classification (NCBI taxonomy): domain Eukaryota; kingdom Metazoa; phylum Chordata; class Aves; order Passeriformes; family Corcoracidae; genus Struthidea; species Struthidea cinerea. The sequence goes on along the minus strand of VZTI01005470.1, from coordinate 837,581 downwards.
TCATAAACATGGATGAGACTCCCCTTGGGCATTCTCTGAGCTGAACAGTCCCAGCTCTCATATGAGAGTCCCTCCATCATCTTAGTGACCCTTTACTGGGCTCTCTTCAGGAATTCCATCCCTCTCTCTCTTGTGCTGGAGAGCTGCACAGAGCACTCCAGGGGTGGCCTGACAGGGGCTGAAGGAGGAGAAGAAGCATCACCACGCTCCTCCTAAGGTAGCCTACCAAATAAATACACAATACACATCAAATACATCATCATGAAGACATGTAGGACACAACTCCCATGACAAAACAAGCAGTGTTCTGCCCTTTGTGATCGAAGTCTGCTGCCAACCTAAGCAGCCACCATCTGATTTCAAGCTGATGCCAGATGCAGAGCCGGACCATGATAGTCTTAATGGACAGGTGGGTACCAAGAACAATCCACACAGAATCTGCTTGGGGACAAGCACATGGGACACTTGTTCTACTGCAACATCAGGGAGGAATTGTCCCCTCCAGCATCCCCAAAGAGAAAAATATGGTAGCACGGTGGGAAAGAACAACAGTATCTTGGAAGTTAGTATTCTATTATTCCCTGAAGTGGGGTAGCTTTGGGCAGCTTTTTACAATACAGAGAAACAAGGTTCTTTCTTGCTTAAGGTGAAATTTGCCCCTAAGCTACCCAGGGGCTGATATAGCACTGCACTGGCCTGAATCCAGACTATAAATAACTTGCTTTAGTCTACATCTTAAAACTTCCTTCACTACGACCTTTCAAAATAAATTAAGCTTAATTCACCTTGAAATATCCACTTTTTGTTCTCCTAATCACTCATATCATTATCACCTTAAAAAAAACCCCTCATATTCTTTCAAAAGCAGATATGAAAAAATGACTTGCATCTTTTAAATATATGAGATTTTTCCCTCTTCTGACTAGTTTTTAAACTGTTTTTATTTTAAAATATTGCAAGGCTTTTATTTTGTTCATTTTCTTAGTAATCTTCTAGGGAAGTAGTAAATAAAAATTGGAGGTTTCTTAGTAGACATCTCTTCCATAAATAAACCTTGCTTCCTGCTATTTCTTGTGTTTGATTAGCTAGAAATAATTGCTCTCAGACCTCCATGGTCCATTATGGCTCTCTGCTCCCAAGACCTCCCCTTGGCCTGACTTACAAAGGGCAAGAAATTGGCTCTTACACTTGCTGACATGTGGCTGGTGAAATCAGCAGGGAAGACATGTAGTGCTGAAGAGCACATTAATCAAAAGGTAAGAGCAAAATACAACTGTCCCTCTTTACAAGGACAACTGAACAATTCACACTGGTTTTCAAACAGACTGGGGTCTTCTGCTTTTATCAAAGACAATAAACAGACTTCTTCATAAATATAAATGCAAAGGGCCGGGTTCCACAACAAAACTTTAAATCAGGAGAGACTGTGTTCAAGTCGATGCAGCCAAGCTGGTGGATTGGCATGAAAACCAACAAGCAAATCATCTGTAGGCAACAAATAAGAATTTTGACACAGACACATTTTGTTCTCCGGAAACTGGCACGATTTTTCAAGTAATGCAAGCATGATTTGATACCAGATACACATATAGTGCCAAATTACAATCATGGTTTTTGGAATTGTTTAGAAATGTGTCTATACCGAATCCTACACAAAGAGCTTTACATTAACAGCTGTTTTCTCTTTCAACATTCTGGTTCCTGCAAGCACGAAGAAATCTTCATTTCCCTAACCTTGGAGACTCCAGTCAGTATTACACCTAAAACTTTTAAGAGCTGCAAAGGACTTTCCACAATGCATTTGAGATCAAACTACAGGATTGATGTTAGTCTTTCAGTCAGCAAGTCCCATGGACTTTTTTCCATTTCCATTTGATCCAAGTGTCTTGATCTCAGAAGATATCACTGCTGTTGTTCCAGTTAAACTATTTCTCATTGAACAAAGTCCAAGCAATGCATAATACCACAGGAACATGAATTTTCAGGGAATAAAACTTTTAATGATAATACGAACTCACTGAAGTACTCCCACAACTGAATAAACTCCTTCAGCTTCTGTTTGATGAGTCCAGCTGGCCCTGATCTTTTTTGTAACCTCTACAGAATTTGAGTCTTACCCAGAAAGAAGATGGGGAACTGGAGAAGGGGCAAGTAGTTTGTTTGCTATACCCATTCTATCAAAAATTATACAATCTGTACTCCCTTTTTTTCTTTCCTCATAGAAGAAAAGCATTCATCTGGGAAGACAGTTCCCACAGAAATCAAGCTCTGTTTGCATGACCATTTCCCCCTGAATATTCTGTCAGGAGGGAATAGTAGTGTGGGATCAGCTGGAAACTATCAGAAACTCACCAAACCAGATCTGCCCTGCCTCTTATTACCTTTCTTCAGCATATTTTTTTCCCTTTTAGGGGTCCCACATAAGAGAGACAAAAACCTTCATTTGTGTGATGTCCTCAGTCTAGACCACGAGCAGTTTTTAGCTACTTTGCTCCATTGTTTCTCTGAAACAGACCTTTAATTAGCACAAAGACAGATTTACTGACAGTCAGTTGACAGGGGGCACAGTCACAGCACTTTATTCACTCATATGAACCAGTAGAAATATTCAAAATGCCTCTCAAAAACTACAAAAGGCCATAAAACCAATGCATTTTCTAACCATTTAGCATCACTGATGATTATTTTTTACGACATACAGGTTTTAAATGCAACTGCATTTGGTATTTTTTACTGTGTATTAGCAATGTTATAAACCTGTATGAACTTTATTCCCAGACTGGTGGACTTTAATCCTATAATCCTGCCAAGAAAAACATTTCACATTCACTGCAGTAAACAAGACCTCTACAAATGTAGAAGAAAGTCATTTGCCAGATGTTACTATTTGTCTTACAATCTGTCTTTGACTTTTGCTTATTTTCTCTTGACCTTGTAGGCTTCTCCCATACACACTTGGCACAGAAAAACAAATGTTAAACCTTTGAAAGCCAGTTATTATCCAGATATAAAGTTCCTTGGGACCCAATACATATACCCTTGTGGTGTGTCAAAAGAGCTACTCTTACCCTTTGACCAGCACAAAATGATCACTGTATCACAATCCTGCCTTTTATTGAAATTATGCCATACACCTTCACACTTGCAGCTTTTCCAGGGTTTGTTAAGGTATTGAACAAATAAGCCAAATAAAATCCCAGCTAAGAAATGCAGCTAAGTTACCTCATTCGAAATCACAAAAAAGGAAGATTAGATGATCTGTGTATACTTATGACAGTATATCATTATTTACAGAACAGTCTTGAATAATATCATCAGTAATTCAACAACTGAAGTCAGTGTACGTATTTCCATTTCAGACTTTTCAAAACAAATCTCCCCTTCACTCCTAAATAAACAGGGGGCTGCTGGTGGTCATGAAGCTACACAACATTTGAAACACATGCACAGAGTCACTTACTGATACATTTGCTCATACCCACACAAGCATTCAGCACAAATTCCTGCTGTGGTAGCCAAACCTGAGGGTGATGTGTGGATCACTGCTGTGATGTGTTTCAGTGAACTGAGAACCTTCCTCTCATTCATCACAGATGGAACTAACAAGTACTGCCACTGAAACTATTGAGCTTCTGGAAGCACTGAGAAGTCTCCAAATAAATAAAAACTAGTGTCCAGAGTAGTCTGAAAGCAGCTGTTGTAAACAGAGGAAGGAAATACAGGACAAGCAAGTTATGAAAAGTACTTTTTTCTACATCATCATTTCAGATTTGCTTGGGCTCTGCTTTCACCAGCTGCATTGTAGCAGCTCCAGAGGAACATGGGGGACATGCTGCTACTTAAGCTGTACATGCAGAAGATGGGTTTAGCCACATACTTTTAGCACTTTTTCTTCTGTTATCACAGCACTTTCTTTTCTCCCAAAGGCCTACTAAAAATGTTTAATAGCATGGGAAAAGAGTTGAGACAGAAAGCAGGAAACATCTGGAGCCCCCTCTTTCCATGTACAATAGTACTGAGAGGACAATGCTGCAGTCCATGACTGTGGACCACGGGGTGACTGATCCAGAGTTGTGCTTGAGATGGTTGGGAGAAAACATCCCACCAAATCCTTGTTTTCAGTTGACCTAGGCCCTCCAGAGAAGATTTGCCACACACAAGCTGAGACATAGACCCAGCCCTTCTGTTGCAACCAATCCTAGGAAAAAGTGGAATTTAAAAGGAAGCAAAAGGACTGAGATCAGCCCAGGCAAAAAGCAGGACACAGCTGTACTAAAGGAACAGCCTAATTCAGCAAAAATGCTCTGACCAGAACTGTAACCATGGGGCCAGTCCCTGAACAAAGCAACAGACACTGAGATTCACATGTGTTGCACATCCAAGAAGAACAAACCATCACCAGAAGGAAAAATATCTTGGGAACACTACAGTGAGTCAGCTGGGGCTGGGAATGATCCCAGGGAAAATTTAAGTCTGTAGGTATCTGAGGCTGGGTATAACACAGTACACATGGGGTGTTTGATTCACAGTAGAGAATCCAGAGTGCTCCTTCACTATGATGGAAATTTTATTTCTGCAAAAACGTGCATTTTTACCACAGAGCAATGGATATGTCTGTGATGACTACTTCTCTTCAGAAATTATGGAAAAGATGAAAGACATTTTAACCTAAGATGGCCTGGCATAAAAAATTAAATTTCACGTTCCCTAGGAAGATATTGGAAAGGAGATTAATATTACCAATCCAGGTAAGATGAAGAACAGAGATATGGCCATATTTAAGACAAATAGTTTAGTTTCAACTCTGCTGAATACATGAATCAACATTAAGTCCTTGGATTTGAGTTTTTCATTCACTGAAGGTCTTGCACCATTGGTAGTTCACTCCTGAAACAATCTGTTTGGGCGAGCAAGTATTCTAAAATACTGCAACATTTTAATCACACCAGTCCTATTCAGTCTGACAACCTGAATAGTCATTTCATGTTAAATACAAATACTTAAACCGGAAGGGAAGAATTTGACATATATCACAAAACCAAATAACAGCTAGAGTTCATATTGAAAATATCTTTGAATTAAATGCACTCCCTTTTTTATTCATAACTTCACACCTATTTTCACATAAATATACACCTAATTTCAATAATCAAAGAAAAACAACCAGAAAAATCACATGGAAACACCCAAGGTAATAGTGGCTCCTTGAGATACAGCTAAAAAAGTCACCATTCATCTTACACATGCACACACACACTTTTCTTCCACCTTAATTCTTTAGAATTCTGTCTTCTGTGATCTTACTTTTAAGAAACAAACAATACATGCACATTTTGCAATAGTATAGAGTTGTCAGCAGATCAGAGACAAACACTACCAGAGAGAAAAATGCATAGTTATCATATGACTCCCAGAAACTACAAACAAACAAAATCAAAACAAATTCACTGATAAAAAACCTACCAACCAACCAACACCAACAACAACAACCAAAAAAAAAAAAAGGAAGTTGGACAATTTGTATATTTTTTGCTGCAGTAGCCTGGGAAAAGATTCTGGATGTGTGCACATGAGTAACTTGAATGTCTGTGTCACATGGACAGAAGCATTAGCAAAATCCTCCTTGGTTACTTTTCCTGTTGAACCGTCTCCCTGCTTGCACAGCATCTGTACAACCAGCTTGCAAATAAGAAGCTGCCTGTTGGGGGAAAAGTGGCAAGAGACATGTCAGCTATAGAGGACGGTCATGTGTAGAGTGAGTGCCAAATATAGTGCTTTATTTAGCATCTTGGAAAACCAATTTAGAAACTTGAAGAATTGTTTTATAGAAATTCTTGAGTTGTTTAGAAATATTTTGACGGACACAGATTAAGAAATTCAGAAAGGTCCCTTCGCTTTAGTTTTACCTCAGCAACTGCTTGTCAGCATATTGGTTTTGACTGTAAGTTCTCAAAGAACATTGTTCCAGTATTTCAGCCTTGGATAATCAATAACAACATGTTAAAATACAATATCAGAAACACCTAATTAGTCTTAGACAACAGCCTAGCTATCAGTACCTCCTTTTCACTAAACTTTTGTAAGTATTTGGTATATAGAGAAATTATTTGGATGGAAAAATCCTGAAAATATAGTTGCTTGACTTAGAGAATAAATTTAGGTACTTATCAGAACATTTTAAAACTACTTGAAAGGGAAAGCCCAGCTGTCTTTGTGTGAGACAGCTAAAAACCTATATGACACAGCTACACTTGTACAGTATGTTCTTGCATTGATTCAGTAGTTGGAGTAGCTGCCACTATCCTTTCTGCATTGCATTTTTATTACATTTAAGCTCCAAAACCACACATTTTGCAACACTTGAGCTTTGCTTAATAAAAGTTATCCTATCTCACCATTAGTCTGGGTAACAAAGACGATTTTAGGGTATTTGTTCTACTCTTGCTCCCATTGAAAAGCTCCTTAACTGCAATGGAAGACTGAATTGTTCTCGTATAATATTTTGCATAAATTCAATTTAAACAAGCAAGAAGTCAAAAATATCTGAGTGTATTGTAACCAAAACCAAATGAATTTGCACAGCAGATAAGAACAAACTAACATCAGAAGAAAAGCGTGAAGTCCTTGTTGTTTCTGTCTTACAAACAGGCTGATGTTTTTCTCTGTCAAGTTCACTGCTGCTTTGTGGAGCACAGTTCAGAGCATTTCGGTCATACAGTGGCAAACATCACAATTCACACATCAAGTTCTGCCAAAAGGCAGGAAGGAGGAGGGGAAGGCAGGGAAACAGAAGTCTGCTCATTAAAGAAAAAAAAATAACAAGGGAGAATTTTGCTTTCAAAGAGTCATGGAAAAACACTGAGGTCCCAAGCAGTTCAGTTCAGTCATTTACTTTAAAGGCAGCAATTTATTTTAAAAGAGACTACAAGAAATGAGTGAAAACAGCAAGAACGATGCTGTGACCTGGGATAAGTGGAATAAACGTTCTGCAATTGCCTCTGAAACAGACCTCTCTGCAGATGAATATGAGGGACTGTTTCTTGCTGTTCCAGCTAACTTCCCACTTTGCTCTGACAAAATCATGGACAAAAAGCATGGTTATGGTCCTCAAAAGGGGCTAGAAAGATAGCTGCAGTATCATGGGTCTCATTTTGTTAATGCAATTCCATGTGAGCAGGAAATGCTCCTGCTTGAACGCCAAGTCCTACTCAAACTTTCTTCTGCAAAACCTTTGCTATTGATTGCTGCCTAATAATCAAAGTGAATCAGAGGCTGAACAGAGATCCAGGACAGTTGGATAATTGTGTATTTGGAAAGGAAGCAGCTTCAGCCTCTTTTGGGAGTAACAAAGCAAGCTCAGCTTGGTGTGAATGTAGCCATTTGTATTTAGAAGACAGAACAACCTAGAAACAACATGGCACACATTTAAGAAGCTCAAAATACTAGAGGTTGCTGTCAAAGTAGTGCTGCAAACAGAAATCCTTGCTGAACAGGCACATTTCCAGCTGGGACTCAGCTGGGCTGTACACAACCACGCGGCCAGTGTGCCTCAAAATTCATTGTGCAGTCCTATTCTTTCACCCAATTTGGAACTGACTCTGAGCATATCAGAGTTCCCAGCCTCCACATCAGCTTTCTATAAACCAGTCTGCAGGAAGAAATGGTAGATGTGCAGGCATAAGGATGTGGCCACAACTTGCACACATACCCAAGTTTCTGCATTCCCCAGCATATACAAAATGCACAAAATCATATAATCATTGCTTGATGCTGTGCTGTTAACCTCTCAATCCTTTTGCAGATCAGGGAGACATAAAATGATTATTTAGTTTGGTGATTCCAGGAAGAGTAGACGATTAGTAAAAAGGACAGTTTGCTGATTTGGATTTCTCAGGATTGCTCCGTACTTTGGATACTGCAAGCAGCACGTGGCTTTTTTGAAGTCGTGTGTTAAATCAGCTATTTAAGGAAAAAAAAAAAGCATAAATATACAAAATGAAATGTTGTCCAGGAAAACCATGACAGTGGATAGGACTAGCAAGTTTAAAGGGTAATAGGTAGCCATGAAGTGTCTGCTCTGCTGGTGGCATCCAAAAGGACAATTGTAATCAATGGGTACCTACAGAAGGGAATGCAGAACATCAATGGGGAACAATTAAAGCCCAGTATTTGGCAGAGGTTTCATGTTAACAGAATACCATGTCCAGATCTGATATCCAGGCTCTAAGGAAGGTCCAAATAACACAAACACAATTTTGAACAGGGCAATAGAAGTAACTGATAATCTAGTCTAACCAAAACTAGTTAAAGGAGCAACTTAGTCCATCCTGCAAGTACTGGGCAGAAAATAGAAATATGATAGAAAGTATTTCAACATCAAAGCTCTAAGGAGATAGTATGAATATGACCCAAAAAGGGTAATTTCAAGGCAAAAATAAAATATGTTTTGTTTGGTTGGTTGTTTCTTAAACACTTGGGATAGGCTTCTGCTAGAATAACCTTTTTTCTTAAATCACAGTTTTCTGAAAGACACACTACTTCAACATGGAATTAGTTTCTATTAACCTGATTCACTCAGAAATGTGAAAAGTACCAGAACATAAACAAACTCCTTATAAGCACAAGACAGAAGAGGAGCTTTAACCTCCTGGATATCAGGAAATTTTCCTGTCTAAAAAATGATCACTATCTTTTAGCAGATGTGGCCAGACCTCAGCACTGGCAGCTGGACTCCATTTCTGCATCAGACAAGGAAAACAGTAAACAGAAAATCCCTTCCCTTTCCACATTGATTTCAAGAGAATGTCAAGTAATGGCTTCACTGAGTATTTTCACAATGTAGCTGCAATTTTTGTAGCTGCAATACTTGTGTCCATTATTTAGCTGTGTTTAAGTAAAGTTTGAAAAAATGTACTTTTTAAAACGTTAAAGGATGCATCTGCAAATTCTCAGAGCAGGTCTGACCATGCCCTTCTGCACAACCCAGCAGATCCAGAACTGACTATATGCTACTCCTGGGCTGTTGTTATATTGCCAAGAGTGGTTCTTGCCAAAAATTCACCCTTATTTCAAAACCTAGGGGAATTTAAAGGACAGGATTAGATTTAGATGCAAACAACAGCCCAAACTGAGTTGGGAACAGCGAGGAACCAGAAAAGCTGACTGGTACTCGGAGAACTGTGTTACAGTACAGCCTGTTCTGCTCTGCAGGGCATCTCTGGCAGTGCAACGTGCTTCTGCCATCTCTTCCCTTTCCCTCTGTACTTGGCTAAGTCCAAAGATAACTTATTTTAAAACAATAGCCAGCTTATTTTAGTGGGATGTTTCAAGGTTCTGTGCCCATAAATCAATTCTTTATGCAGCTTAAGATAGGAATGACACCACAAATACAAGTCAGGGTTTTTTCTACCTTGCTTTGTATTGTACGATAGGAGAAAGTGCTCTCTGGAGGGAAAGGGGAAGGGACTCTTACTTGTATCAAAACATACTCATAAATCAGAGGCTCAGATGGTTTTACTATTTAAAAAACAGTCAAAGATTAAACAAGTGATAATAGTCACTAAGCACAACAGTTTGGGATTTGCTGCAGTGTCACTGTAGAAAATTATCTTTTCCAGGCTTGAATTACAAACAAGCACAGCAAAAGATAACAGGACTGAAATTAACTGTTCTTTTGCAGTTATAAAACTAGGTTTACTTAAAAGAAGGTTAAGGAAAGGGTTGACACTGAGAAAAGAGATCACATGGGCAGAAAGAGAACCAAGGAGAACAGCTGGCAGGTACATGGCTTGGCCTAAGCAGCTGCTCTTGTGAAAGCCAGCCAAGAAGGGAGCTGGAGCCTGGCCAGAGCTACAGGCCACCAGGATGGCAAGGGACAGGGACTCTGAAGTGGCAAACCTGCGGCTGAAGTCAAATGAGCTTGCTCAAAGTTGCATAGAGGGCTGCCTCTGTATGAGCAAATGGTTTTCAGTCTTCTGGAAGCAATGGAACTTTTTGATCTTTGAGATCAAATCAGACCACATTAGTGAAGGGTCACTGAAGCAACTCATTAGAGCCATTGGCTGCACTTCTCTTGAGCAACTATCAAAGCTCGTGTTTTGCAAGCCGGTGCTGACCATTTTAAAGGAACAGAGTGACAAAGTAGACTTTAGAAAGAAGGACAATATCTTTTTATAAATTTTGAAATCCAACTGCCTTATAGACAGCTTATTTTGCTTGTCTGGCTAATTTTCAGTAGGAACTTCCAGGATTTCTCTGCATTTTCTGACAACTATGTTTTCTCACAAAACATTCTTCCCTTTTTTCTTTTCCAAGACGCTTTTATTATAATGAGGGTGTGGAAAAATAATAGTTGAACATGATTTCTCGTAAAAAACCATTAAGTCTCTACCTGCAGCACTATTTGCAGCAGTTTCTCTCTTACTCTAAATTTAAGATTAAATATTTTGATGACTTACAAATGAATACAGCATGTAACAGTTAAAGTTGATGTTCCTACAGGGCACTTGGCCAACCTCTAGGAAAGAAGTCATAGGTTACCACTAAAGCACAGAACATCTCCTGAGATTAGAGGTATCCATCTAATGTATTTCATGTTCCAGCTCTCAGAAAAGAATTTTGCTTTTCTTGCTCATTGTCTACTCACTTACTACATCAGAACAAAATCTCATTGTCATATTTGCAAATAATTACAATCTTGAATTTAAAAGAAACATGGAGCTTCAACAACAACAAAAAAATCTGTATTTAAGTTCCTTTCTGAAGCATAGGAAAAAGGAAAGAGAAAAAGACAACAGAACAAAGAACTAAAGAGTACAATGTACCGATATTCATATTATAAATAAGAGTAATCAGAGTAAATAATGCCATCACTTACTCAACATTAGCTTCTGCTTTTTCAACAACCTCTCTACAGTTTTCTTTCTTCTAAAATGGATTCCAAGTCATTGGCTGAAAAAAAATTACATGACACTGATCAGGTTTGCTATGAATAATTTCAATTTTATCTTCAAAGGAAGCAGCAATTAATTTGAGCTACCTGGTATTGTTTCCTGAGTAGGATATACTTGAGAAGTAACTTCGTTCTTCAAATCAGTTAGGAATTTGTTCCTGAAGTGATAACTGTTTCCTGGAATGTTTGGGCTGGTAGCCAAACTTCAGTGTATTTGAACCAATTTCCTATGCTAAATGATGCATTAGTCTTCAGGGGGAAAAAAAACATTTTCTGATGCTTCCACTACCCATCATAAAAAGAAAAAGCATTTTTCTTGTCACAGTTTGAAAATAATAAAAAGATGTGCAAGAACTATTTTCAATATCACACAAAAACCGTGTGCAATTTTTGTCCAGACTCTTCACCTCCCCAGCCTTGTCTGTTCTTGTATAAAATCACAACTCTGGCCTTATTGCCTGTCAAGGTATTCATATGACCTGTCTTAGCAGACTACCTGAAGATTAAACAAACCCTAATTATCCTGTAAAAAGAAAGATATTACTACTTTCACTGACCAAATGAGGCAAAAATTGGTTGAAAGACAGATTCAAAGAAGATGCAGGTACTTAAGGGGTGGTTTAAGCAGAATGTAAACAGTTAAACTGAGAGCAATCTACAGCAAGCTTTGTCACACAAGAGATCTAAGCATCGGTAAGCACCTATGGTTTCCTAGTAATCTTAATTAGGTACATATTCAGAGTCTTGAACAGCTTCCATATTTCAGTAGCACTCTCAGGCCTCAAGAAGTGTAAAATTCAGGATCTCTATCCAATGACAAAACCCATAGTCTAGCAGAAATGTTCAGAGTTCAGCAGTTAGCAAAATAAAAAAGAGTAGTCTGAGGACACTTGCTTGAAAAATATATTCCTGAATGATAATTAAAAGTAGGGATCAGCAAGAACAACAGAAAAATGAGGTTATCTTTGTGAAAGTTCCCTTATTGTTGAACCAAAAAGCAAACTTTAACAGAAAGGCTCAACCATTTAGTTCGGCTTGTGAGCTCTGTTATCATTCTGCTTAAACTAGCATGGATCAAGAGTAAAACACATGATAATGGACATATGCAAGTGTAACAGTGACATAAAAATGTGTGAACTGTAACAATAATGTTGAATCAAATAAAGATCCAAACTTCAAACTGATATTTGAATCCCTGTCATCATCTGCATGTTGTTCATTACACAAGAAAAGTGGGGGTAAATCACAACCAAATCCTGGGCTACATGTAGGCAAATTAGAAAATAATTAGGTCATAAAAGTGTATTTGCTTTGTCCAGAAACTCTGGAATAGCAGCCATTCCACATTCACTATCTACCTAAAATTACCAGCTAATACAGTGATATGCTACTCAGAATGCACAAGTGTCACATTGCAACTATAATGAGTCTTTTTTTTAAAAAATGAGGCACCATTATTTGTAAGTCACTGATTAACGATATTATCTGAGGAAAAATTCTCTCCTCTAAGAATAGGTAGGAATAAGTGGGAAGAGCTCTCTGTGATACACTTCTAGGTACTTGGACACATGCCCACAGCAGGGCTGAAGCATGTTCTGGGCTTACATGATTAGCAACAGCTCATCTAACATTTGCCACATTGCTTCTGCTAAATATAAGAGTGGGACAAAGGGATACTTCAAAGAGAAAAGATAAGAGGGTAAAGCTTTAACTGCTCTCTCTCAAAATGCACATTGATATATGAATTTTCCACATCTAGCTGGGCACAATTCCTTCCATCCACCTTCAGCAAATTATCTACGGTTGGAAATTATTTTGTATTCACGTTATTCCTTATCCTTCCCTCCATCCATCTGCTTTTCTGTTCTTGACACCTACCAAAACCCTCCCCCTCCGTGGCTGCTCCTATTTCTTCTCTACTACAAAAGAGGTATATTTCAGCTTGTTGTGGGGCACAGGGAGGGGAAAGGGGGGTCCGGGTGTGATGACGGTATACGGCAAATCTCACGTTGCAATGCTTTCTATTCCTAGCGCAGAGGGAGACCTGTTCAGCAGTTTTCTGTCACAGACATTAGTAAGGCCTGTGGCTACCTACACAGGATGCACCAAATGAAGTGACCCCACTCCTCAGTTTTTCAATTTTTGTGGATCACAGCTCACAACTAGAGAGAACTTTTAACTCTTGTACCTTAAATATCTCCCTTTTCTAACTAGCCATAAACCAAGCTTCTTTCAGGTTTCAAAAACTCTCTCAGCTGACCTATCCTGACATCAGCCCTTGACTTGGCCTGCCACCCATTTTGAGAATTCAAATACCTCCCTCCTCCTTCCAACCCACACACCAAACCCCGGCCAAGTTCCCCAAGCAGCCTGGAAAATCACCTAGAACTGGTCAACAAAACCATTAGAAACTACTCATTTCTTTCAAGTGTATTTCTTGATGAGCAGCCCTATCCAGACAGATGCATCAAAAACTTCTCTGAAGATGAATCTTCATTAAAAAAAAAAAGGGCTAAATTCCTTATTTAGCCCAACTTTCTCTTCTTACATGAAGTGTAGTATCCTCCCACCACATGGTCAAGAATTCACATGAAAAACCTGTTCATAACCCCACGCATACCTTATACTTATCCCCAACCAGCCTGAATACCAAACTTTACAAGCTATTTGTGCCATCCTCTTTCCTTGCACAAGCCATGACTGAATGACCCTCTCACAACCTGAAACTCAAAAAATAATCCCATGCAGTCATCTGGCAGACTGTACTCTTAAGAGAAAGAAGGTTGAAATAATCTCCAGCCACTTTTAGGTGAAACCCAGACCACAATCCCTGAATTTCAGCTAGGCTTTTGATTCTCACCCAGATTTGGCAAAACCAGGAAGTGCTCATTCACCTTTAACTTCCTTGCCACTCTGCTTGTACAAGAGGATTTCCTGGGAGCTGCTAAGATGGATATAGGAGAGTTTGCAAAGCTCCTCTAATTGCGTCTTGCTTATAGAGTTGGGGCATTAGGATTCGGTCTAGGATGGGCTGCAGGGATTGGTTAGATTTTGGCAAAGGAAGGAGTGAAGGAGCTGTGTCATAAGAACAACATTTCTTACTATTCCTAGCCAGTAGCAATTGCTGATTGCATGCCTGGAATCAGGCTGCACATTGTTCAGGCTTAGACTGAGTATTGACGTCAAATCATAGGGACTGGGCGGCAAAATCGAAAAGATGTGTGTGGGTAGCTGTAGGGAGCACCCCCATAGGTTTTGCAGCCATTTCAGGGCTATTTCCCCTCAAGGAGCCCTGTTTTAAAGCTAAGGTTGAGTTCAACTGTCAGGGACCGTATCTCTGGTGTTGGGGTCAACCCCAGGAAGCAATGCCCGGTCCCCCATCCCAGCAGATGCACATTTCTGCACAGTCAGGAATGTCCTGCCCGTGCCAAGTTACATCCAAAGTCAGAAGTCAGCGTACCTTATCAACAACTCTGTATCTGAACACAGACTTGAATGACAATTCTCATCTCACCCCTAGCCCTTGCCTCATCAATCTTGGTGTCTCTATAACCAAGGTTTGCCAGGATCAAGACCCCAAATACTGGCAGCTGTTCTACAGAGCAAAAAAGCTGCTCTTGACCACAAAATGCACACCAAAAGTCTTTTATGCTTTTGTCCCTAACACCTACAAAGAAGTTCACAAAATTTTTCTTGTCATAACTTATGTCAAAAAGAAACATCATGGGTAGAACAATAATCAAAAGGAATGGTCACAAGCAAAAAGCTTTGAAAATAAAGAACATTTTCGTGGCTCTAGCTAGGACTTATTGAAGGAGAAGATCAGACTTGTTCAATCATTCACATGGTATCACTCCACTAAAGCTTCAGTCCAGTACGACAAGGAAAGAAGTGACCAATTGGAGTATATGTAAACATCCCACATAAGTAATCAGATTATGAAAAAAAGTGCTCTACAGCAGAAGGAGTTGTTCTTTAATTCAGCTTTTTTCTGCGGTTTCCCAGCTGTGGGTGCAAAGGATTCTTGCTTGACTATGAAGTCAGAGCAAAATTCATCCTGCAAACACTGTGCAGCAATCACTAATTCTTAGCATTAGATAATTTCATGAAATTCTCAGTGTTAACATTTTTTCACTTTTGAGTTTTTGAATATTATCCTACAAATAATGCATGAAAGCAAAACATACTTTTTTGCTGCTTTCCTCAATTGGTGCTTTCAGCAAACTATTAAAAATCAGCTATTCTCATTCCAGGTTTACCTGGAGATGTTTCTTTGAACTTTTTTCTTCTTATGTCTGCCAGTCAGCAGAAAAAGCATCCCATGCCAGGAGCAGAGCTATAATTAGCCTCGTGCCCTGCAAATCTTCAGTTTGAGAACATGCTCCTTAGATAATTCAGTTGAGAAATAAATTGGGAAGTGAGGAAAGAGATTTTTACAAGTTGTGCATCTACACTTTTAATCCTGCACCACACACACAATTAAATCTCATAATACCCAAAAAAAAGTAGTAAAGAGCAAATCTGAGAAAAAGTTTTGAAAGTATCAACTGATTTTAGACTCACAGAAAGTCATATTTGTCTGATTTTTCAGATGGGATAAATGCATCCTGCAGCAGAAGCTGACTCAGTGAGACACAAAACATCCTCAAGATTTATCCCTCAGGAAGTAACATTTGCATTTGAGAATGCTTATTAATGTCATCTTAGTCATACATCAAGCTGCAATAAAAACTATTCCTGCAGTAGTGTTACCTAGCAGACAATGCTTTCTTCCTGCATTTCATTTTATTTTATCTAGATGGAAGAAAATTAATGAAATTAAGATCACAATAAATAATATGAAAAGTAATTTACAACATGCTGGGGGGTAGATTCCTTCACACAACCACACAACTATCAGATACCCCTGCTTAAAATTCCTGAGTGAAAGTTAACCTGAATTATCGCTGAAGTTCTATTTCCAAAAGTCAATACTTTAAAAAAAAATAAAAATAAATCTCATTAGTATTTGCTCTTATAAAAACAGGCTTGGTGAAAGCATTCCAGCTAGTTAGGAAGCCAAAATTTCATTACAGGGAGAAGGGATGATCACATACACAGTCAAGGACAAATCTCATGAAACTCATGTTTGACAGGAAATTGTACAGGAAGCTAATTTAGAGAGATCAAAATGAGGGTGGTATGTTCCCAGGACCCAGGGCAAGCCAGAAATCTTGCAGCTGAATTTTATACATATGGTAATTTGATCAGAGTGGATATAGCAGAGAAGGGAAAGAAATCATTGATTGAAAATATAGAGAGAAGAAAAATCAGCATGGGAACAAGAATCTCCATAAATAAACCACATCACAAAGTCCCTAAATAAAAATAAATAAATAATCTACTTGAGCTACTTTTTTTGTAGTGGGATGAGAAATATCATCTTTTGGGAGAAACTCATTAGACCCCGGTCACTTAAATAGTAGGATTTGAAGTTGTTTTGCATGTGTTTTCTCTTATCTTGTAGCCAGTGTATGAAATGCACTCCTGCCTTAACACAGCAAACTGAAAAATGGAGCACGAGAGCAAAACACAAGGAGAAACCAGCAGATTCGAAAGGAACTATGCACTCTAAAGCTTAATTCATTTCAAGTGTCCAGCCTCAGATGATTATAGACTGTTTCTATGTTCTTAAATGTTTATTAGAAACAGGTAATGCAACTGTCTTTTCTATGTTCTCCGTACTTCCAGAACAAGGATAGCAAGGAATTTCAAAAGTCTGTAGGAAGTGTATGTGGGCTGCAGCCTGTGGATCCCACAGCCACTGTACAGACCCTTCCAGCCAGCTGGTGATTTGTGGTAGCATGAACTTTGATCACGAGTCAAAACAGTTTAATAACATGAAGTACAGCATGTCCAAGTAAGAGCAGAGAGCAAAGCATTAACTTGAGCTAACACTGGTTTTCTCGGGCAAAATTCACAACTTACGACGTCCTTCCAGATGACTAAAAGAATAAAATCTGGTATTTAATTTTCTGATTTATTTCAAAACCCCCACCATCTTATTTTTGATCTTTCAACTAGCCAAAAATTATAGAGGCTAAATCACAATCTGCTTGAATTACTTTTATTGTCATAAAAACAGGCAACTCAGCTAATACCACTACATGAACTGGAAATAATGTGAACTTACACTCATTTGTTCTTTCAAGAGGCACAAAATCCAATATTGAGTCTATGCTCTGTCTACTTGTATTGAGAGAGACACATCTTGAGTTTCTTTGGGGAGAATCCCAGAAGCCAGACAGGAAAGAGGAGGAGCAGTGAATGGGAAAACACAAGAAAAGCTAGATGTTTCCCACACAGCTATAGGATTTCCCTGGGGCTTTGCACAATCTAGGCCAAATTCTCTGTTACATTTGTAATACCTGACTGATTTCTGACAGTTGTGAATGCAGGGGAGCTAAATTTGGCACCTTGTTTTTATCACTGGGAAAATAATAGAAAGGCACTTTTAAAAGGCAACTTAAAAATCACATTCTTATAGATGAAAGAAACCACAAGTGGCAATGCACAAAAAAAAAAAAGAACTGTAGTTTATGTAATTCTTCAGATATTTAAAAGTTTCCTGATATAAAACCATGAGGAAATTATTAAAAAACAACGACAAAAAACCCCAAAAACCACCACCAACAAAAAACCCAACAAAACAAAAACAAACAAAAAATTCAAAACAAAACAAACAAAAAAAACCCCACCCCACCAAACTACTGGAATCTGAACTTAATGCAAAACAAGTCAGAATTCTGAAGGACAAAATAGAAGTGGACAGTACAGCTTTAAAAAGAAAAATCCACAAGGTCATGGGCCTATAATGAATAAAATAGAACTCAAGCATGTGCTTCTAGGCTCACACACAGGGTATGAAATTATCCAGCACTGACCACGCAAGGCAGTTCCATCATCATGGCTGAAGGGAGTCACATATTTCAGCAGGGTGTACAAACGTCACTTTCTTCCACTCTGCTGGATGATTCCCCCATTTCTTCATCCCTCTAAGATACGTGATACTTCTCATTCTTGATGACGAGACTGTGTAATGTGGTCAGACACTTCATCCACTTTAATAATATTAAACAATGTAAGACAAAGTTACTTGGCTGAAAACATGAGAAAGTCAGCTCTGCACATATTTTGGTTTTCATTTTCCTGGGTTTCTGCTCTAAATGAAACAAGAAGAAAAACTCCTTTGGTTTGCTTGACGTAAAAATGAACCACCACCATTTCCCACATTGAGCAGCAGTGCACAGTTCTGCCAGGACCTGCCAGCACTACAAGATGAACTGTAGGTGACAATTCATGGAAGTGCTCCTTAATTTAGAATCTTTGGAAAGGCTTAAGTGGTCTGCACACATACGGAGCAGCTTCCAGGAAATCAGAGATGGCTGAAGGAAGGGAGAAAGACCAAAGATGAGAAAGTCAGAGATGGGGGACTTCAATGCATTTAAGGTGCAGCTGCATTCGCTTCGTTCTTTGTTTAATTCTGGGGTCCTATTCCCCACTCATTAGAACTAATACCGCTTTGTAATAACATTCACTCTGCATTGAACTGAACTTGGAAGCAGACATGGACCAGGAGCCTAAACAGTGCATGCAACAGGGACACGAAATACATCAAGTGTGTGTCCCCTCTGCCATCCTTTCAAGATAATCCATCAGCCTTCTCATGCCTGGGGCAATGCAAAAACACAAATCTGTCGGACCAAAGATGGTCCTCCCGCTCAGTTACTGATTCTCCTCCTTCCCTAACATGGAAAATTGGGGGATTTCTCTTAGTGCCAGCCTGCTCATGTGGTTTTGCTGCCAAATGAATTGCATGGCAACAGCATGGGGAAGTGATCCGATTCAAAAATCCCAAAACTGTCCACAGAGGTCGAGGCCTGTTTTTTTTTTTTTCAGTGTCTTTAGTTATAGGAACAGTTCAGATCTTCCTACCCGCCCAGGACACCACCAATTTTTACTCTTTTTCCCTAAAGAAACCCCATTCTGAAGCACAGTCAGGAACCTTGATGTGACTTTTTTTGTTCAAATACATTTGTGGAGAATCAATGGAAAACATGGGTTCTCCTCTTTCCTGTGCTTTTGGCCGTGTTCTGTACCATCTACACACAAGGGCAGGAACACACTACTCAAAGGGCTCCCGTGACCTGTATATTTACTAACCAGCTAAATCACTTTTCTATATGAGCAGCACCTGCAGTATGACTCCCTGAAGGCTAAGCACAGCACACTGTTGGAGCAACAACTCCTATGTGAGCATCTCCAATAGAAAATTCACCTTTCCAGTACCCGGCCTTCTGCATAACCAGAGATTGGTCACCCTGCCCACACAGCACCTCTTTTACAATGGCATTGCACTTGAAATACAACCACATCCCACCTTTTTGTAGTGAGCAACATAAAGCCCAATGTCCCTGCTTTCCTTTTCATCCAGAGTTCCTAATGACTTAGCAGTGTTCTTATTTCAACAGAAGTTTGAACCCAACTCTTCAGAGAACATTGTGTGTATTTAACACAGTACAAGAACAAGTGACAGTTGGCAAATGCTGCTGAAAACCCGTGATTTAATTTGCACTGGTGTTTTTTCTTCATTAAGCTCACAAGAAGTTGCACGGAAGAGGAAAATGAATCTTAATGTAGTTACCAAGTAAGAAAAGAAATAAAGTTTTTTAACACCAAGGCCTTCCTTACAATGTAAGAGCCTCCAAAACTGCAAAACCTGGGCCCAATTCTGGACACTGCTTGCTATAAAAACATTGAGAATAAGTCAGCTAAGCCTCATGAGTCACTGATTCTCAAAAGCCTTTGCCAGGCATCCATTAGAAAAGGAGATAACAGAATTCCATTCCTAGGAATATTCCAGTAGGTACGAAGATGTTTGTGCTAGCAAAATAATAAAACTATAAAAGTAGGAGTAGCAATGTTTAGAAACTAGCAGCAATCAGCCCAGTAAAATGCAGGTGTTTTTTCCTTGAAAAAAAGGTTGTTTTAAGACTAATGTATATTTCCAGGAAACTAATTACTCATTCACCCTGTTCTACTTTTCCCAAAAGAGAAATGAGTTACTGTTCCTAAATGGATACTCAATGTGAAATTCCTTTCGAAGAATAAGGAGTAGGGGAGAGAAAAAGACATAGGACTGGAGAACCAGGATGTCAGTTACAGGACATGACTTAACCACAGGACTTTTGTTTTATAGATTCAGACATTTCTCAATAATTCTTTTAAATTATTGCCTAACAAGAATTTTATATAACATCAGTTTAAAGTTACTGTAATACAAGAGGATAAGCCTCATCTGAAAGTTGGGAAATAATTCATGTTTCATCATCAAAAATGCAGACCCAGAGTTACCATGAGTAACAGGAAGTTTAAAAAAACCAAATGTTGACTGGGGACTCAAGCTCTTAACCACCAGCATGAATGGAGACTAGTAGTTGACAAGTCTGGCATCAGTCCTTTATGAGTTGAGAATTCAGTGAACACTTTCTGAACTGAAAGCAGTTATGAATGACCTTGTCCTTCACCCAGGCAGCATGAATATAAAGAGGCAGAAGAAGTGGCAACATAGCTGACATGTGGAGTAAAGGAATTTTATTCATTGGAAAAATACCAGTTAGAAAGCTTCAACTCTTTCAAAGATACATTATTTCAAGAATTTAAGGGATACCAAATTTTTACAAGAATATTGTTAAAAGTTGTTCTCCATAGCCTCAGTAGAACAATTAGCTTTCTAATTTGAAGTTTCATAAAAGTTATTCCTCTTTAATTTCCCTAGTGTTCTCCAGCTCTGACCTTCACAACAAAAGCATTCACTGGCATCCAACTGCCTTAAAAGCAGACAAAGACCCAACTTTATACACCCTTCAAGAATGTCTCTACGTCCCTTCTCTTCTTTATCACCAGTCTCACTACCTAAAGCTGCTGTTTCAAGCTGTCCTCCTTCAACATGTCCCATATCTTGCTCCTGCCCCTGGATCACCACTGAGTTCAGCTTTCAGAAAGACAAACAGGTGAGATGTTTACATCCCACTGGAATTCAGATACCTGAACCGAGTTTCGATTCAAGCCCACATTGTGACAGAAGAATTTCATAAACAGGAAAACTATTTCAGACTCTCCTGGAAAATTACAGCCAAAAGCATATATTATACATATTTCAAAATACTACATTGTTCACTCTGAACTGTTCCCTTTAAGGCATATGCAAAAGATGAAGTCAAAGAAACAAGAGGGGGAAAAAAATTGAGACAAAGATCGTGAGAGAGGTTACTCTTATAGTACTTCTGATCTGGCTGACACAGAGAGGTAATAAAAATTCATAATGCAACTGTTCTTGCTCAATTTTCAGGACAAAAGCATCTGGATATCTAGCCAAAGCTGACTCAACCTTGACATCTTTTGCTCCCCAGTGCCCCATTTCTTTGTAACCAAACGTATTTGTGAAGTATTCACAAAAATGCACACATTTCCCAGCGGGTTTTGGTGTAGCCTGATCAGAGTAAAAATGGTAAGAAAATACCAAAAGCTAGAACAATCCCGGATACCAAAGCCAAACAAGAAATGCCACCCAGATCACGAAGGAAGAATTAAATTCTTCCCATTTGCAGTAAACACATTTATGTAGCTCTGCATGCTCGACATACAGAGTGTTTGCCTTGCAGTTACAGAATTACGATTGTCAGATGATGTTATCAATACACACAGGCAATTTTAAAAGGTGGAACTTTTGCAATACAAATGAAAGTGAGCAATGTGATGCATTTCAAACCAAGCAAAGCCACAAACAAAAATCAGCACAGTCTGGAGAAGAGGATATAGGAAGTGGAAATTCCAGAAGTGCACAGACAGGATGTTTGTAACACACCTTAACTAATTCCACTACACATGCCAAGCCTCTCCATCTCCTAAGAAAATAAACATAAGTTCCATACATACCTGTGCTTATGATCTACAGGACATGGAGAGAAATGATGTCTTAACAGCACCTGATGTAGGCAATTGTATTACTGTAATACCCTTGAGCTTTTATTATTGAAAAAGCCCCATTCTACTACCTGCTGTACTAATACAGAGTTAAAGAAATTAAATAAAACATTCCTTTTGTAGAACTATTACAGAAACCCTCGTGTATTTTAATAAATCAAATGTACTCACAGTCCATGCTGTTGTTCAGCATAGTCATATTTTGCTCTGATCCTTAAGGCCAAGTTTCACGGTGATTTTGTCTCGTATGCTCTCCAAGACAGTCTAAAAATCATGATACTAAGGCCTAAGTTTTAGAAAGGTTGAGCATAGACAATTTTCACCTCCCGTGTAATTCCGAGAAGTTCATCCCAGCTGATATTAGGTCATTTAATCAAGATGCCCAATAGTAACTTTAAAGGTCAATTTTAACTGACCATTTCTGAAATTCTGACCTAATTCATGTCAGCTTCAGTTAAAATCTATTTGATATCACTGTAAATCCAGAACTGGTGCTACTCACACAGTCTGCACCCATGGATTGCAACCAGAATCTGACATACAGATTGCATTTGGAACTGTACTGCTCTGTTTCAGCTACATTTCGGTTTCCACTCTTTAGCCACAGACACACATTCATACTTGCTGTGTCTCATACAGCTATGAGTTCTCCTAACATTGGATTTATTCAATAAGGAAGGAAACTCAGAAAGTAATGATTTAAACCAACATTTTTAAATAGCATGTAAGCCATCTTATAAATTCAGTGGAAGCCCAAACACTACTACTGAAGTTAAAAATGATACAACATCATCCAAAGTTTATGTCAGGGACGAGAATCCATTTGAATTCAGAAGTATTTGAATTAGGCTGTTGGACTAACGTCCAACTAACTTTTTATATACGGGGAAAGCAATAATTACATGGGCAGCAAGTATGGAGTTTGCAAACACACACGTTCAGTCTGGTATATTTACACTGAAGATTCCAACAGAGCTTTTACTATTTAAAGCTGCTGTGGGTGAACTAGAATAACTGTGACCATCTTAGAGAGATACACCTGAAGTACCACACTCCTCCAAGCACACTTAACAATATGTAAACTGTAAACAAAACATGGAGCACAGACAAAGAATTTTTGTACTGGTAAGCTCTGTTCACATTACGATGAAAAACCATGGGGACATACACCAATTCTAGCTCACAAAAATTTTTCTTCTGCATTTGCAAATTTTTCTCTGGGAAAAAAGCCACAAAGTGAATCACTAACAAAATCTACAATATGCCTTTTAACTTTATTCTTACTGGTACGCACAGCAAGCCTACACTTCAACTTTGGAGTGTCCATGTTTTCAGAGAACACATGAAGCAGTTGCTAATAGCTCTGTGAGGGCAAAAGGATGTCCTGGAATTGAAATGCTTCCATGGGACAACCAGCTCTAGACTGATTCCCGATGTGGCTGACAGGATCTATATTGCAGTTGTTTCAGCTTCAGCTGGAGGCATCTTACAGAAGCTATTACTGCCACCAGAGAGAAGAAACCAACTACTTAATTATTTCCAGCTGTTTTTTCTAGTTCTTTCAGCTTGCATTTGAGGGTTGAATACTTGAAACCCATTTGTTCAAGATCCAATAACTTAATATTTAGTGAATACATGAGAATAAGATTTGTTAATATTCCCAGGTGTAGTTATGTGGCTTTTACAGACTCAAAATTCAAAAGTTATGCAGTAATTAGCTGCTGTTTAAAGTTCTGAGCGCTATTCACAACAAATACAGTTTGACATATAAATGCTAATGATTGTCAGAGAATACACCTGACAGACTATGCTGTTATCATAAGAACCTGAGCAACCAGCTCCAGGTGGCTCTGCATGAGCAGAGGGTTGGACCAAATGACCTCCAGTTACCTTCCAACCTCAACCATTCTGTAGTTTGGTAGTTCTGTGAATCTACAGGCACAGAAGTGGATAGAGAATAACCTATATTTG
>VZTI01005470.1:706112-813624 GCA_013397865.1 Struthidea cinerea | reverse complement strand
GGGGGGGGGGGGGAGGAATTTAACATTTTGAAGTAGTAACTCTGAGAGTCCAGCTATTAAAGACACAATGGGACTTCTCAGTAAGTGGAGAACATTGACATGACAGGCAGAATGTGAAAATCATACATCATTGAAATATTGTACAAGGAGTGGCAAAGTGAAAGTCACGTTTTGCACAGAGATGCAAATCATTGCCAATAAACTCTCTAATTCATATATACTGAAATTTCTTTCAAAAAAAAAAAACAACAAAACTAAAAAGAGTGCACTACCAGAGAAACTATCATTTCTCTGTATCATTTCGCAGTTTCTCTATATTCAGCCTACTCTCTCTAGAACTCAGTATCTGATTAGGATACAGTCCTACCAGGGTTCCCATACAAAAACTACTCTCATAAATTAAAGCCTGGCAAACATCCATCTAGGCACATAATTTATTAACAGCTGCACATGCCTAATTTCATCTGCACAGTGACAAAAACTTCAAAGGTCATCTTCCTAACCAGGGCAAGACTGAGGCACTTTTAAATCTGACACTACCTCTAAGTAGGTAGCATCATGTCTGTATCATTTTGTATCTCTCTTCCCCTTTCCTCAAAGGTTCCAAGTCTTTTGGAGCTAGGATCAGTACTCTTTATGAGTTAGTAGACACACCTAGCAAAGTCTTCTCACACCAAGTTGGACACTGAACAAATAAATTCTTACACAAAGCAGGAATATGTTAATAAAGATGGCTGAAGGCAGAAAGGAGGGTATTTAAATCATCACATGTAGGTGCCTATGTTAGGAGGGATTTGGGGTTTGCCTTTACAGCAGATGAAAGATTTCTCTCTCCCCAGTGATTTGGAAAGATTCTAGACAGATGACCCTTCTAGCTTA
Organism: Struthidea cinerea; assembly: GCA_013397865.1. Taxonomy (NCBI): domain Eukaryota; kingdom Metazoa; phylum Chordata; class Aves; order Passeriformes; family Corcoracidae; genus Struthidea; species Struthidea cinerea. The sequence continues at coordinate 812,745 of VZTI01005470.1, read as the reverse complement.
GGTGCATCAATTAGGTGGGATGAGTACAGACACTTCTATGTGTTCATTGCCAACATCTAAATGTTCTGAAAATGCTCCCAGATCATGCAAATCACATTAGGTATGTCATCATAGATATCATCTCAGAAGGAGAACAGATAACCTTTAGATACAGAAGCAAGCAAATAAATGTGATATGCACAGCAGGAACATGCATTCTCGAACGGAATACACACAGGATTTCACCAGAGCTTTGTAGAACTTCCCTGTATCCTTGGGAAATGCTCCTACCTGCCACTGCAACTAAACACTGCATTTTCTGCACTGATCTTTAAAGCTCCATCCAACTCCAGCTATTCTGCAAGTCTGTAATCTGTTTCATATTGATGGTTTGTACTCAAATGTTGACTAAATACTGCTAGTTTTTGGGGGTTTTTTTTGTCCTTTCTGGCTGTCCTGGTTTACAAAAAAAAAAAAATCATCTAAGAATTCTTCAGAGGAAGGCAAGATTCTATGTGGAGAATCTAGCATCTGCTAAGAAATCCAAAAATTGTAGAAATGCAAGAACACAAACTACACACATTAGATAAACAGGGAACTACTGAAACCCTCTAATTTACAGATAGAACAAGGCCTATGCTTTGGATTCAGAAGTGCTCTCCTCAAGAAAACACATTTAAAAAGTATTTCTGTGAATGTAAATTAAACCAATTTCACTGACTGTCAACATCAGCTCAGTCTGAGATTTGGTAAGTCACTTTTTTGAATGTTCAAGAAGCTTCTTTAGACAAAGCCAAGTCTCGCAGCACCAAAATGCTGTGGGAAAGATTTCCTGAATGGCATTTCCATCGAAGACAGATCGTAAGTGACAGAAGAATTCCAAGAAAGCCAGGTCTCCTGAGGCTTCTGGACCAGTTTTGTTCATCTCAAAAGTAGGCAATACATTTTCAAGAAGCATCATAGAATCATAATATGATTCTATGGCTTTCTCGGAAGCACAAATGCTTCTCAAAAATGAAAGAAATCTGCAAGAGTTATTTATCTATTTCTATTTATTTAATTATCTCTCTCATTCCTGTGAAAATCTACAGCAAGACTATTAACGTCAATGTTGAGAGAATAGTGTAAATACCTGGAACATTAGGCAATCGAATTAAGTAAAATCAATGGAATTCACCAGGGCAAAAAATGAGGGTGACCTGGTATGAATGTGATCTTCAAGGCAGAGTTTTGTGACCTGAGTTCTTTACTACCAATTTTTCCGACAAGTCACACAGCACAATCTTATCTCTTCATTTAGGGCAATGCCACTACATCCTGGACCAATCTGAGATATGAATCTAGACTGCTGAAAACTTCTTCATCATGGATTCAAACTGACTTTGTATTATACTGGTTTTAGGGCATATAGAAAAATTCCCTTTTTTTCTTAATCCAGTTACAGAAACTTCACGCACGTGGGATATGTGCAGTGATATAGTCATTACACATATATATTGTGAAATGCGCACTTGCAATTTAATTACATCACCTGCTTCCTTCTTCATAACAAGGAAGGGACAGGAAGCAAAGGAAAATATATGATGGCTGTGAGCCAATAACTGAGGTACAGGGATAAAAAGCCCTGTTCATCTCCATGGGGGTTACATTTTTCCCATGCCCTATAAACATTCAAATATAAACTTGTTCTATAGATTACAAGCTATCATTTATTATTTACCAGCTTTACTTACTCCAGCCATACTTATTTATGGACTATATTACTGGATATCCTCTACAGGATGTTGCTCTATTGAAAGGAATTGGGACTGGGTTTATAGTAAAAAACATACTATCCCTCTTGTAGCTCTGGAAACTCAAACAATTTTTCTTGCCAAGACCTATCCTGAGCTTTTCACCCGCTTTCTTGGGATGTCTACTATCTTTTCTCCTGTATCTGTGTGCTGCCCAATATTTTATCATGTGCACTTTCAGAAGTGTTACAATTTACTTTTATGATAATAAAAAAAATATATAGTTTGTAAAATTGACATGATTTACGTCTGTCCTAGACTAAGGCAACCAGCTCTGTAGCCACAGTATATTCTATGCCAGCCATAGAAAAGGGAAAGGGGTTTAGAACTAAAACACTACAAAGCTCCATAAAAATTGCTGAGATTTTAAGTCCTACTGACAGCAGGTCTCCAAAGTCATCACTTTGACAGCTGTGACTTCACTAAGTGTCCCTTCCAACATGGAGCTTTTTATGTCTATAGAGTTAGCGTTAACCCCCAAAATCTTGAATGCTGTGGGAGATTGTCATCAGGAAACAAGCACAATATTTCCAGACTATAAATGAACTGGTAGCAAATAAATGGAAGGAAAGTAATCAACACTGGAAATGCACAAATAAAAACTCCGAATGTGCCCCATCCCTATTCTGCAATAGGTTTGTAATCAGTGGTGAGAAAGCCTAAAGCTTCTAATGTAACATCAGTGAAATAGGCATTCTCTATAGGAATCATGACTGTTGGACTTGCTGGTTTTTTGTTGCAGAAAACATTCTTAATTCTCCACAAGCATTCTTTCTGTATAAAATCTTTGGTGCACAGTCAGAGGAGCATGAACACTTATGGGGCCTTCTGTTTTTCAGTATGAAAATGTCAGAATTCCATATTGGCTCTCAGACCTCTGTCACGAGGTAGAGAAGCTGAAGAGAATAATCTCTTAAGGGCTTCAAGCAAGATGCCAGTTGGAATTTATTTTAAAGTCTGAAGCAGAAAAATGGTATCAAATGGCAAAGTAACCTCCTCCACAATGCAATTCAGAATAACGTAATATTCGAGTCACTTGGGGTGAAATTCTAACTTCACTGAGAGACAAAAAGAATTTTCCAAGTGGTCAGGATTTCATTCCTTATATGCTTTAGATATTTTATTCAGAGGAGGAAAAAGCTGTGGAAGTATAAAAAAATATGCTTGCTTTAGTTAACTTCCAAAAGCACCAAGATGCTGGAAGTGTATCCATTCTTTAGTTGTAAACAGGGAAGAAAACCTTTGAAATGTCACTTTAAAGAGAATACCCAGGCTTCTTATTAAAGGGTCTTGTTTGGCAACAACAAACTGTAGCATGCATTCTCCTCTTATAACTATTATTTATTCCCATTACTGGGATGTGTTCTATAATTGGCTTCTGGCACAGATTAGTGGAAAGAGAAAAATCTTTCCAATCTGATTCAAAATAGGTTTTACTTTGTAAAACACATATACAAAGAGTGAAAGATTATCTCTTTGCTCACCAGTAGTTATTCAAATAATTTAGGCATTTTAGTCTAGGCAGATGTTAAACCTGCAACTAGTGAAGTTGTTTTTATAAACTCTCTGTGTGATTTGGAGTTGAGGTATTTTTTTTCATATTTGTTGAATAGCTTTCTAATCATAGATTGTGGCTGAGCAACTACTATGTTCCTTTCAAGAAACACACTTTGAATGAAGCTTGCCTCCCACCAAAGAGTCACATACACCATAATCATAAATAAAATAAATACAGTGTTTTATAGACTGACTTAACAGCTGAAAATCAGGCATGGTGGTAAGGCATAAATCTGTGGTTCTACTTCAGCATCTATTCAGAAAGCATACTGAAGGAAATAAATAAATATAAGCATAAATAAACATAGTAGTATAATAAAATAACAAATACAAATAACAAGAAACAAAAAATAAAGTTAAAGCTCCTCCCTCTGTTTAGAAGTTGGCCTTCCCCACTTGAAGAACTTTTTCAACCAATTGATCTCAACATAAAAGTGGCCAAGGTGAGAACTGTCAGCACACTCATGTAGTCATCAGCAAAGCACAACTGATTCAGGCCAGTCAGAACAATACTCACAAGCTAATAAGAAATAAAAATATAAGGAAAAGTCAAACTGTACAAAACAGAAAGCTGAAAGCACTTAACTAAAACATCACTTTGTTTCAATTTTTCTACCTCTCTATAAAACTTTAGCAACTGCCAGCACACACTAACTAATCAGCTCTTCCCAAGAAGTACTTTACAGTTTTGACATAAAAATAATTGAAAATTTTCCCGAGTTTTATAACAACCTGCAGAGTCAGACACACAAACAGCCATCACCTTTACACAGCACTACCTACATCCACACTTCTCCACAAAGATAGCCTGGCCAAGGTTCTCTTTATTTGTTTCAGACAAACTCAGCTGTGGTGATTTAAGTGCAAGCATGGATTATCATCAGGTGGAGTTGGCATGAGGAGAATTAGAAATACATATAACCTCTCTTCCCATAAGAGAGCTTTAGGAGAGCGATCTGTTCAGCTTCTGATTGAGGACAAGCAATGGATGGATAGCACCACCTGAAATTTGGGTAACTGCATTCAGAAGATACCTGTTTGTGGCCTACTTTGAACTGGAAGAGAGGAGCTATTTTACTTCAAAGCAATCAGAGAGTAGATTCTGTATATTGGTTCCTCCTACTGAAACCCCAAAAGAATACCACAGACTCACAGAAATGTTCTCATTTCTGTGCAAAGATTTTTTTTCCTAGTGCCAGCCATTTTAAAAGCTTATTACCAGGTTGTTTTCATTAAGTGGTTGAAAACATTTGACTAAATCACTTTGAAATAAAAAACCCTAAAATCCTCTACTTCTTTAAAAAACCCACAGGACTGCAACAGTCCTGTTGCATCTGCAGCAATGTTACATACAAAGAGTGTATTTTTTAAAAATATTGATAGTTTTATTTCCTTGGATGTTTGTGAGTACAGGGAGGAGAGAATTGGATATGTTTAAAGAAAGATCTGGTTAAACTGACAATTCAGTCTTTTGAATGCTTTCCAGGATCAACACAGTCCATGAATATTTCTCTGAGGTTTACTATGTATGCATAAATAAAGCAAAAGGCAATGAATACCCAGCCCTTCAGATAAATGCAATGCATATCATGATATGTGTTGCCTTCCAAATAGAACAGTGGTTTTCATTAGAGGTTTGGATCTACCTCAGCTCTCCATAACTCAAAGTTAATCTCAAGAACTACGTTTTTGAAACAATGAAGCATAAACACCTTAACAATAAGTGTTCTAGAAATAGGTGACTAAACCAGATACTGTCATTAAGTCCCAAGGAATATCTGTAATGAATATGGTAACAGAACATTTTTTCAGAACTGCATGACCTCTAAGAAGCAGAGCTTAATCAAAGCAGACAATAATACAGTGCAATGGTAGCTTTTGCAGCAGTGCCTCAGCGAACAGGATAGAGTGATACATGCTTCAGCATAATCTTGAAATATGGTGTCTAGCCTGTAGAATACTGTAGGTCGTGATAGGGGACATAATCAAGTGAAGTAAGGAAAAGATGATAAACATAAGAATACACAAGCAAATTAAAGAATAAGAAAGCACAAGGGAGAGTTGCTTTCTTTGACGATCCTTTCTATGATGGTGAATGAGTGACAGCATCACTTGCTCAGCAAGGCAAGTGGTGCTAAGCTCAGCCAGGGAAAATATTAGAACACAAAAATGCTCTGTGTCACTCCCTCTATTTACCCACATTTACAGCTGTTCTGAGCAAGCACTCAATGAAGCAGTGTTGTGATAAGAAACTGAAGTTCCCCACTAGGCCAATGTTTTTTCACGTAAGTGGTTTGAGAGTGGTTAAATAAGAGATCAAAAATTGCTGTACTCTACTGGAAGAAATTTAAAAAAAAAAGTTTAGTTATTATCATTGCAAATCCAAAGTCCTAAGCGAAGAGGAGACTGTGAAAGAGTTATTGATCCACCTCCCTGAGCTGGGGAGATGCTCTGTCAATTAGAGTTGACAGCACCATCAGGTAACAATGGAAGGCAAGTGGTACTATCTTGGGACAAACTTATACAAGCAGATAGCCTGTCCCTGATAGAAACTGCCAAACACATCTGTTCAAACTAGAATTTCTTAATATTGGAAGTCATACCAGCCCTCCAGGGCAGAAGGAATTAAACTATCCGTTCCTACTCACCACCAAGAAAACCCCTAAACTTTGTTTCATGTTGAGACACCTCAATAGGGGTGGGAACCTCAATCTACAGACAGCATTATAATAAGTAATGATTAATTTTTAAAAAAATAAAAAACACAACAATTGAAAATGTGAACCCTTTCGAAAATTGAAGAGATGAGGCATGAGACTATCTGGAGGCAACAATTATTGTTACTATCTCTAGAGAGTGCTTGGCCCAGACATGCCTATTAATACCAGACTTATTAGGTCTTGACAGCTTCTAGGACATCTGTTTGTCTCATTTCCCTTTAGTCTCGCCAAATGCTAGCAGCAAAAATCATACACTTTTTCTTCCTACTTCTGCATAACTTGAAAGACTCTTTTGCATATATGAATTTTGACAATAAATGAGATCTAGTGTTCTGTATCTGATATATATGTACAGGCATGTGTATTCAAAGAACTGCAAAGGCGGGTAAATTTCTTTAATCTGAGGGCATTTATCTAGGAATAAAGGTGCAGTTAGTGGAGCTAACAAGCATTCCTCAGAGGTGGGACAGTCTTCATAGATTTGTTTTTCAACCTGAATTAAAAAAGGTTACAGAGACCAAAATAACTCAGCACGAGTTTTTCACAAGCAAATCCCTCAAGTATTTCAGTATATTGCCAAATTCCAAGAAAGCATTACAAAACTACAGAAAATAATACTGAGGCTTTTGGTATGGCTTTCCCTATTTTTCCAGGAGTCAGCACACAGGTCTTGACCCAAATAAAGTTCAGTCTAAAGTAAAGGTTCCAGGTCAAGCTCTTGCATTTTGCTAGACTTTTACTGTGTTTTAGACCTAAATCTAAAAGGCATTTCTGTCCTATATTAGTCATAATTCTTGTTCATAGTTCTGTTGTTCTTGGCCATCACTTCAAAAGTGATAGTATAGGTGAGATGTAAATATCACCTACTGGAAATGGAAAGAAAAGGAGATAGCTACTTGTATGTTATGAATCAACCACAGGCAGTTGCTGATGTTTGATCCAGATATTTCACCATAACTATATGCCAGACAGCTAAACTATTTTATTTACAAGAATCCAGCTTTGCCCACTCATTTCATTTTCATGTGGATGTATAAACAATTAGTTTACATTTTTAAAATAACTTTATCTTTGCTTATAAACTTTATGGGATTAATGTAGCTTCACACATATACATTATTTTTCATTATTTTTAAAAATGCCCTCCCTCAAGCTGTAGGGCCCATTCAGAATGTCAGTACAAAGTAGTTTGATTCCATTTGAAAGCCTGTTTGAATGCAGATTTCTTTAAATAATTTTATTCTCAGGCTAATGTTTCAAATTACAGATTATTTCAGAATCCAAATTTGGTTTTCAACTTTTTTTCAACACTTACTGAAAACTTGCCTATCTAGATTATTAAAGCCACTAGCAAATTGAAAATCATTAAGAAGTCAGGAAGTACTAAAAAAATTTCCAAATGAATCAAAATTCTTAAGAAATAGGATCAGCTTTTACAAACAATTGCAGCAGCTGTCCCATTTCAGGTATATTTTGAGAGGCATGCACATGATGGCATGGTCCCTTCAATGTCCACTAATGTGATTTGGAAGGAATTACAGCATCTATGATCATTCCCTGAAAATACTAATAAACGTATTTCCAGTTCCAACAAGAGTTTTACACTCCCTTATGCCAGCTGAGAATCTGATCCAACAGTGCTGTAAGAGTCCCACAAAATGTCTTTGACTTCAGTGGATCTGCAGTAAAAAACACATGACCACAACTTGACATGTATGCTTTCAGCACCTGTGTCACAACAATATTCCTGGGGTTTAGTATATTCATAATTCAATATTCTAAATAACTACAGAGATTTCATGGGGCAAAAGAGGACATTACATTCCCACATTAGATCTGACCGAGTTAAGGTTGAGCATATATTATGTATTCATGGCTTAGAAAAGATGAGTTTTACATCCAAAAGTAAGTGGAAAGCGTTTTTCCAGATGTTCTTCCCCAGGAAGGTATGATGCAAATTATAAACTTGCTAGTTCAAAGAGTACATAAACTTCTATTTGCATGCATTTATTGGCTGTATTTTTTAACCTCCTTCCTAAATAGTTTAACTGAATAGCACATTAAATCAATTAAGAGGAGATGAAAATTTTGTACTAGGATAATTGGTAGTTAAAAATACAAAACCTGAGCTTACTGTTGCTCGACACCTAAAATACATGATTTTATTTAATTATTGACAATAGTTTGGTTTTGGCTATATTCATAAGAATTATCATAGAAAACTAATACAATATTTTACCTCACTGTGCCCAGGAATTAAATCAGTCTCAAATTTTATTTTTTTAATCTGTACAAACAGAATAGTCTTGTGTTAAAGCTTGATACAAAGGACTTATTGTATACTAGCTTCTGTATGTTATTTCTGACAAAAATCCAATATCATAAAATGAAAGTCCTTATAACTGTAGTGGAATATCAGCCAGGAAAGGGAGACTGGCAACAATCTCTCTTGTTCCTTTTCATTTCATATTATGAACAATCTATAAGTACTGACCGTGACAAGAATAAAAATAAAATTAACAATACACATGTAGGATTATATGCTGTCATATTTTAACAGAATTATTAATTTATTTTTACACCATTTCCCTTTATTTGAGAAGACATAGTTCATTCACAGTGGTGTGACACATGGAAATCAGCTCAGTTTGAAGTTATTTTATAAGGCAATATAAAATTGCTGTTACCAGAGAAAGAAATATTTCTGTCCAAAGACAGCAGAACTGAGTTGGATCCTTTGTCTGGGATACTTGGACTAAGACACATAAAATCATTCCCTCTTTTCTTCCTAGCACACCCTCCCTCTGTCAGGGAGCAGCAAGGGGTGGCCAGCAGCCAAGGGGGATACCACAGTCCTCCCACTTTGCTTGTCTGTCTGTCCTCACCTCACCAGGCCCCAGCACTGTGACTGGGATTAAGGGCGAAACAGCAAAATTCAGCCATTTACTGTTCCATGTATGAAGAAATGGGCACATTCCCAGCTGCTGGAGAAACCACAGTGGGACAAGGATCAGGAAAAGAAAGATGGCTGATGAACAGTGGTGTCGGTGTCTGAGGACTACCAGGCACATGTGGAGATATGAGGGGTTCTCATTAGACAGAACACAGCAAAAGAGATAAGGCTCTCTATGAAGAAGCTGGTATGGAAGAGGAATGAAGGGAGCCAAGGTTAATTGCCTCCCAACGCTCTGAATCCTCAAGACAAGTTCGGATTTCTTGACAATTCTGAAACTCAGTATCACTGAACTGCATTAACTCAGCCAAATACCACAAAAACACTTCTTCCACATAATAGGTAAAAGTCGTTGCAATGGAAATCCAGGTCACAGCAAGGCCATGACGACATGAGACAGCGCATCATACCAATCCTATAGCCAGGCACACAATCATAGCCTAACCCAGCCTTTCCAAACTTGAGATGGAGCCAGCTGTACTGTTAAAACAAACACACAGAATACTTTCATGCATGAACATTAAAATAGAAGGATCCCTTTCTAAAGGATTGAGAGCTTTTATCACCAAAATCTAAAGAACTGTCAGCTCCTTCTCTCTCAAGTATGACATATCTAGATTTTTCTATTCACACTGTCTTAATGCCATGTTAGTTACCGAAATGTGTGCTTTGGTTTCCAATAAACAATATTTTCTAGATAGCAGAAAATAATGGTGAAACTTTTTGCAGAAACGTTGATCATTTATCTCAAAATTGCGTTGCAGAGAATTCCTTACATCTATAAAAACACGCAGAAGTTTGTTATTTATCTGTCACTTAATGATAAGTCTGTAAATAGGCCTACATATGTAGCTTGCAGTAAGATAATATGTGGAATAGTTTATGCTAACAATTTAATATTGAATAATATAAGAATGGGACTTTACTGTATCGAAGTAAATGTACAAGCAGCTTATTTCAACTTAGCTTTAGTTACACTAACAAAAAATTAGATAATGTAGAAACATTAGAAAGAAATGAGATGAGTCAGGGTTTTCCATGAAAAACAGCTTCACTGCAGAGTAGCCAATAGAAATAATTTTAACCTTATTTAGATTAAGATAAAATGGCATTCTAACATCTCACTATCTTATCTAGATAAGTTTATTAGTGCTTAAGATAATAAAAGATGCATCTGGCAGCAGAACAGCATTCCTCTATTGCAGAATTTGTGCTCTGCACAGGCTCCCATCTGCAAATTGAGAGTAAGATTGACACTTACTTTTGTAAGTTATGGAAGATTTTCTAGTCTAAGACATTATCTTCCTCTAACTGTTCTTTAAATAAAATTTTAATTTATCTTTATATCTGTTTTTCCTTCCTTTTCTTTTTTTTTCTTTTGTCTACTTTTAATCGCTCGCTGCATAAATTCCCTCATTGCAAGATTACATAACAGGCATCTTCTGTGACATATTGCTATTTTATTGTTTTTCATTTTACTGCATATTTAGGGGTTTATGTAGAAATATTTTTATCTGTCACCACTGAAGACTGATCTTTTTGGAGCAGGTTCATTGAACTCCCTTAGCTCACAGCCAGTTTCAGCCTGAAACAATGGGGATGAAGAATGAGAACAGCTGAAGATCCCCAAATGCTCCCTACAGTGACTCATTTTGCTGTCTTGACCTCAAAAGAGAAGAAGATAATTTCTGTATAGAGCTGATATTTAAAAAGTACACTCTTTGCTAAATATTTCACTAAACATCACATATTATCCTTTTGGACAATATCCCACTTGCCAGAGGACATTAACTTACAAGGACTCTTGTGTGTGTGTGTGTGACGTTCATGCTCAATTCAATACCACATCAGTTCCCAATACAAACAACATAACTTGAAGAATATTGAGCACCATGATTCCAGAGCTCAAGTCAAAATACTCTTGACATAATGGAAGTTTCATCTGAATCACAGAATCCCAGCTTTGCAGACTTTTGAGAATGGAAGAGACCCTTAGAAATCATCTAGTCCATGCCCCTGCTCAGAGCCCAGCCACCTAAAGCAGGTCACTCAGGACTGCGTCCAGCTGGGGTTTGAATGTCTTCAAGGATGGAGATTCTCCAACCTCTCTGGGCACCTTGTGTCACTCTTTCATGATTCTTATAGTGAAAGTGATTTTTCCTATATTTAAATTTAATTTCTTGTATTTCAAGGAGACATTTCTTGTGCCTTTGCCTCCTCTTCTGTCACTGAGAATGAGGTAGAAGAGTCTGGTTCTCTCTTCTTTACTGGCCCCCATCAAGCAGATTGATAAGATCCAGAGCTTAAAAACTAGGGCTTCCATCTATGGAAATGAAGACCAACAACATTACCTCTCCCAGTAAACCTTTTCTGAAATGTTCTTAGTCTATTGTATTTAACACAGTAGGTAAATGCTCCCCAGAGGAATCTGAAATGCTCAGCAACTGAAGGCAATTAGCAATACATATTATTATTTCTCTGCACGCTAAAGGCCCAGGAAGTTCACTTCTTACTCAAACTTTTCCATCAAGATTCTGTAAAATTTAGACACACCCAATCCACAGTTCCTGACTAATATTCCCTTTTGGGGTCAGTAGCTCATGCAGTTGTTCCTATATTAATTGTTTGGCTCCATGGTCAATCTTGTCCTTTAAAATTCAATCCTTTATCCCTTTTGATTCTTTCACAGCTTCAGGTTCCTATAGCCCAAGGGCAGGAATATTTCAGTGGTTCTAATAACAAACACCTTTCCAGTTAGAGGATTAAACTAACACAATAGTATTCTCACTATAATTCTCTTTGAATTAGAAATTCACATTGTTAATTGCCAAGATTTTCTATTAGCATGAAGGAAACCGATGAGAGAGACAGAGAAATGGGGAAGGTGGAGGGAGGAAAGGAGAGGGCAAGGAGGGAGGGAGGAGCAAGATAGCCTTGCCAGAGAGTGGAATTATCTGTGCTAGGCACATAAATAGAGTTATAGATATGGCATTACTAGAGATACAATTTAAATAAAACAGCTGCTGGGAAACAGAAATGTTACGTAACAGAAGTAAATAACTGGTTCAATGATCACTGGAATTAATGAGCCCTGAGTTTCTATGAATTTACTTTTTCTGGAGAGTGCTCTTTTTAAATGATTTCTTCTAAAGCAGCTGCGTAGGTGCATCTGTTGTTGAAGAACAGATAATCTACACAAGACAGAAATACTGTCTATGGTTTGGATTCTTCTTCTTTTTGTTCAATGAGGTGCAACTTCTGACTAAACTGGGGTAGCAAAACTTGAAAAACCTGCCCAATAAGTATTTTTGAAATTAGCATGTTTCCATGAGAAGTTTCGGATTTGCTGAGTTCTTGTTCACTAGATCTAGACATTGAATTCAAAGTGAAACTGTTATCCAGGATTGTAATCAGAAGTATCTAGGTTCATTTTTCCAAATTATCCAAGTAGTTCCTATTTTCTATTGTTTGTATTATTTCTGATAAAAATTGTATCAGAAATCTAGTGAAAGAATGCAGAGTAATTAGATATTGACATTCTTTGAGATTAATAACTTCTGATTTTCTGAAAATGCTACAGATTATAAGCACACCAACTGACTGCTTATGGAAATGCCAATTATGGACAATGTCTGGCTTTGATTTTGGTCTTTTGAATCTCAGTAATGCAATTTAGGACTCCATGACCTGATGAACATATGTTCCTATTTCATACCAAATCTGAGGAGATAAGTGGCTTAACAGGTAATACATTTGCTCAACATCCATTTCAATCCAATAAAATGAAAGTATTCCTTTCTAATACCTGAAGGCTTCATGGAAATTAATAGCTTTACAAAATGCTGATAGTCTTCTTCACTCCAGCTGCAAATCCAACTGTTTTTTTTTCTAATGAGATTGATGTGTTGCCCTTTCTCTGAATCTCAGAAGTTATGCAAGACAAGCTAAGTAGTTTGTTGAAGACACAAAACAGAAGAGGTCAGAGGAAACACCTTCACTGTGCTGAAACTGGTACACAGAGTCCTCAGTCAAGAACTCTTCCACGCACAGGGCAGCAGTCCTACAGTGATGGTGAAAGTGTCTCTAAGAGCTGAAAACCTCTTGGTGTAAAGAACTGCATTTTATCGCTTTTCTCAGTAGCTGAGGTCAGCTGCATTTGCAACTGCAGTTTTTGCATAATTCACACATGAAAACTTCTTTTTCCATGTTACTTTCCTGAACACCATAAAAGCAGGAACAATTAAATACAATTTTTGAATTTATCTTAGTTTAAGATGATGTCAGCTGAGCTTTAGACACCTAGAAGGTTAAAGACAAAACAAAGGTCCATTTAAAAAATCAGCAACAGTGAAAATAACAAAGAACACTGATCAGTAATTTCTAATAGCTAATACTACTTACGTGGGTGGGCAATAAAAGAAGCACTCACAATGGTAATAAATGCTGTCTAGAAAGAGATCTTTAACAGCATAGTAAATCTGATAATTTCATTACATTTATTTCAGGTAATAGTAAATATAGTTATGCATGGAATCATGGTATTACGAATTGGAAGAACAAATGTATGTTTGAATGAGATCAGAAATATACTTTTTGGCTTTGTTTTGGGGTTTTTTTTGCTACAGCTCTAATTGTTTAGACATAAAGGTCAAATGGTCCCAGAAAAGGAACTGGGTCTTAACAATGTTTAGAGAACACACAAGAGATTCAAGAATTGCATTCAATAAAGCACTCCAGAAAGTGCACATGGTCTTTAGCGACAGCCTTTCCAACTCTTCACCGTTTTTCCAACAAGTTACCATGTAGATGATTCTTGATAAAGAAAATCATTAATACTAAGCATCTATGAACAAACTGTAAAGAATTTTTTAGTAGTATATGGATAATTTAGTGGCTTATCAGCATTTATTCAACTTCACAGCAACCTGAGATTTTGAATTAAATTTCTACCTGATTTGCAAACAGTAGACTCCCTTTGATTCTCAGCCTGAACAAGTATGTTCCTTCAAAGATCCTGTGTTTTGACACTTCATTTAACTGAGATGACTTTCCAGAAGTAATAAAGTACTGCTAATCCAGTCGATCCAGATGCTGGTTTTTCCTGTTCAAGATTTATCAGATGATTTAAAACATACTACAGAAGCACACTTCTAACTATGCAAAACTGATCAAGTTCAAAAACATTTCTTACACGATTTAGTGCCAGATATTTTAATTCTGCAGGCCACTAGCATCACATTTTCTACTGTTCTTTTCAGTCTGCTTTTGCAGTTTTAGGACAACATTTTTACATCTTATTTAGGAAGATTGCCTTTTTTTATTCAAAAGAAGCCCATATATGTTTAGAAACTAATTTCTGTGGTACAACCAGATGGAAACTTGCCAGGACATGAGAAACCTGAAATGATTCAACAAAGGACTCAAAATTTCATAAACTTGCTAGCATGAAGGGATTTTGAAACTTTTTCCAGTACAAGCTGCTCCCTCTGACGTACTGGCTTTTCTCACTGAGAGAAAATATCATTAAGTATAAATGAACTTCCCACTTTTTCTGCACACATTTTTTTGCACCTCTGTCTTGACAGAAGAACAGTAATAGAAAACATAGGAATGACAGAAAATGCCACACTCTTATTATCCTTATAAATGCAACTAAGATGTATCAGCAAGGTGTGTCCTGGATGGATCAAAGAAATTTTCACCCAGGAGCAGTTTCCGTTTACGGATCCAGCATGTTTGAAACTCTCACACATAGAGTTTTACTGATTGTCTTAGAGACTCTGATCCTGGCCAGCCCTAGGGCAAATGCAAAGCAGCAGCGCTTTATTTAATCAGATTTCCCCGTTTTGCTCATGGGTCCTCTGCCGTCTGGTGGGATCAGATACAGACCCTTCCTGAGAATCCTGCGTGCCGTCAGCAGGCAGCTACAGCAGTGGGTTCCCGAGGCTGTGGTTTAGATGAGTCCAGCAAAGCAGCTGTGCTCAGGTTCAGCGAGGAAAGAGTTAAAGAGCTCCGTGCTCCCCTGTGCCCGGGAGGCAGCCTTTGTGTTTAACATTGGCAGGGGCTCAGTTCGGGCTGGAGGTTTGTTTTAATTGGGGGAGGGGGCAGAGAAGAGGGGACGCTCCGACTTCTTCAGACTGTCTCTTTCGTTCACTGATTTAGCGGAGGTGGAGATTTGCAATTCCACCCAGTCAGACGCAGGCAGGAGGATCTGGTAAGCCTATCCCAGGAAAAGCCCCTCAGAGGAAATTCTCCGAGGCGGCGGCGGCGGCGGCAGCCCCAGCATGAGGGTGAGCCGGGCGGGGAGGCGCGGCGGGGGAAGAGCGCGGGATGCTGCGGGAGCCTCAGCCCGATCCCACCTCGGGAATAGCCCGGCCCAAGCCGCGGGCACCTTCCGCACCGCTGGAAACGCCCCGGAGAGGGATTCGGTGGCGGTGGTGCACCTCTGTGTGCGGGTGTGAGCGTGTAAGAGAGAGGGAAAGGGAGGGAGAGCAAGAGACGGGCACAAGGCAGCTTGGGGGAACTGTTACTGCATGAAGTTTAACGATGTACGGATCTTGCCAGAGGCTCTCTATCTGGGCTGCAGGGCAGGCAGCACTGGTTTACCAATGCATGTTGGAATTGATCCTTTGCTGGTTGTGCAAGGAGCGTGTTTCCTCTCGCCTTGGAGAAGGAGCAGCAGGCGGCTTCCCCGGCAGCGCTCGCTGGGAACAGCCCAGAGAATCCCCCTTGCCGGCGTTGTTCCCTTCAGTGCCTTCCTGCCCTGCTCCGCTTCATTTGCTCCTGTTCACATCTCGTCTGCCTTACACTGATCAAGCCCTGTTAACGTTGTAGCTCGTCTTTAACACTTGGAACAATTTCATTTCCACTAGTACGGTCTCTTCTTGCGAACCTCGGCATGGGAATTTTTCTGGCTTGATACTCCAGGCAAGTCAAGAATTTAGTTCCCTGCATCCGCGGTTGCTTCTGCAGCACTGCAGGAGCACAGGCACAGCACAGGCGGGTGGCTCCCAGATTAACAGAGCACCCTCACACCCTCCATGTAGCCAGGCTGAGTGTGAAGAAGGACAATCCTAGACTACCTTATCACAGAAAGTTATCAGGGATGCCACTGTGTTACTCTTACGACGCAGGCTGCATGTTCTGTAACAAGATAAATACTTCAAAAATACGCACAGAGGAATGCACAGAAGGGCTGTCAGGAATCTATTTAAAAAGTACCCTTAGAAATTAGTCTATTAATAACTTTCTAGTTTTGCTTCTTAGGGGAAAGTTTCTTACGGGAGAGGGAAGAGATGGTAATTGGCAGTTTTGTTCCTAGCTTTGCATGCTGGCGGTGTGACTGCCATGCTACCACCATGTTTATATGATTCATACATCAAATTTCCACAGAAAAGGTCACAAAGTAAGGAGGAAACCAACCTAACAACTAAAACATAGGGCTGTGGGTTCTGTTCATAGCTCTATCACATTTACTTGGGAAAGCCATTTAATAGTGATATACTTTTCCCATTTGTAAATTGAGGAACCATAGTCATAGGAAATAATACAAGTGTTAATCCTTGCCTGGAAAGAATTACAGTCAAACATCTCTGTTGTTTCTGGTATGATTTAGAAACCTCTAGTGAACACACTTGCACTGTGCTGCTGCTAAGTGCCCTGACATACCATCATAACCAGCATTTAATTTAATTAAAGAAGGATTTACTATTTACTACCTTAAACTTTGAAATAACGTCCATGGGAACTGCCAGTCGGTCAGTTCCTGATCTCAAATACAGCAATACAAGGATTGAAAGGTGGATCCCTGGTCTGTGGGGGACAGCACTCTGCATGCCAGACAGGAATACTCCGGTTAGCATCGCATCTGCTGCTGTTTAGAGGTACACACACACTTCCACAGACCACACACAACAGAAGCCTGCAATAGTAGTAAATATTTATACTGTGCCTCCTCCAGAAGTACTATCAGTAAATTTTCTCCCTCCTTCTCTGGTAAACGTCTTGCTATAAAGTGACTTAATAGCCCCATAGGGAATGAAATTAGGATTAATTTATTTAAAAGGATCCTCCCAAATACTTCAGGCAAGTCCCTGGAAATCAGAAAGTTATAAATACTTTATTTTCTACTCTTCTTTTGTCAACACTGCAGCACTTTGTCTTGTTTTGCAGATATAAGCCATGTGAAAAAAAAAGAATCTTAAACTAAACCAAGGCTTCAAGAAAATGGACTTAAGTGGCATCCCTGGTTTCACTGGAGGTTTAGAATCTACAAGCCCTATGGCACGGGTTACACACAGGCAGTCCCACTTACTGGGGCAGGATTCCATGATGCTTTCTTCCCTACCTGGAAATGCCATGAGTTGTTGCTTAGAACACTAAGCAAAGTGTTTTTTATCTTTAAAAGAGCTTAATTTTTTATTATTAACTTCACTGTGGCTAAGTACTGAGCATGAGCTGCAACTACATTCAGGACCAAATCACAAAATTTGAAGGTTTTTTCCTGGCCAGAGGTCTATCCTAGGACTATAAAATCTTCCTCCTAATATTTAGGGATTTTGGATCTGGTCCAGATTTTGACTTGAAATACATGTCTTTTCAGTCTTCATTTGAAATCCAGGTAGTAAGTCAGAGAAAAATAATATAAAGTCTAATTGTTACAATATACCAAAACGACTCAGAAATTTGATGAATTTACTACCTGTAGTTTTTAATGCAGTGCAGTTACCTTTCTTTTTCAAAGAGAAAAGAATAACTTCTTATTTTAGCTACAATACCATTCAGCAGTCTCCAAGGCAGGTCGACTTTTCCTGCAAGACTCTATTTTAAAACAGAATTTCATCCACCTTATTTCTTCCATCCCCGTACAAATTCTGTCTCAAGCTAACAGGGTTTTTTGGGATCTTATTTGCATAAACTATCCCTTACTTAAGGAATTTTTTGTGTTTGTCTTTTGTCAGACAGGTAATGGAGGTTATCTAGATTTCAGAGCAGCACAGTGAGTATAAACAGGTGTTTATACATATGTGCTGCAGAGGCTGGACATTCAAATACCCTCCCTAAGGAACAGGATGTGTTAGACTACCTGTTGTACTGATTGTGTGCTTCTTTTTTCTTTTCTTATTTTTGCTTGCAGTTTCTCTCTGCAGGTGAAGAAGTGAGAAGTATCTCACTGAAATACTGAAGAAAAAATCCAAACCCTTGTCTCACTGAATTTGCTCATTGGGAACTTCAGGATGGAAGCCTTGTGTTTAAGGGTTTCCTTACTGCTTCTGGTCCCGGGATTTGTCTTTAGTGACAGCTCTGACAGAGACATTGCCAATCGGAGTGACTCGGGAAACCCCCTTTCCACCTTCTCAGGGATCGAATCCAGCATTCTCCTCACCACCATACAGCCCCCGGTGTCCAACCAAACTGTCAAATGCTCCCAGCAGACTAAGATTGCTGAAACTTTTAAATACATTAACACCGTGGTATCCTGCGCTATTTTCATCGTTGGGATGGTTGGGAATGCGACTCTGCTGAGGATCATTTACCAGAACAAGTGTATGAGGAACGGCCCAAACGCACTGATAGCCAGCCTGGCACTGGGAGACCTTATCTATATTGTCATTGACATCCCCATCATCGTGTACAAGGTAGGACACCATGATCCATTCTAACCGTGGTTCCTTATGGGTTCACTGCCTGTTCTCTGTGCTTCCTCCTCTATTTAGTGTTTTTTTGTCAATGAATAGTGCACTTAAGGAAACAACACAACTCCTTTTTGTTCTGCAACAAAAACCTTGCTCTCAGGTCTCACCTCCATCAAGAAAAGGTGTATCTCCCATTAAAGATGATGTAGCTCATAGCTCTTAACCAAAGTGCGGCCTTGGGCATTTCACAGGAGCTCTTCATTTCTCATAGCTGCTATAGCTAGCAAAAGAATTTATGAGGGAAGACTTTTTTATAAACTGTTCTCCTCCTTGATGGACTAGTTGCTATTTTTATATTATCCATTCCTTACTTCATATTTTTACAGAAAATACTTCCTGTGATACGCAGGCTTCATATTATGGCTTTGCAGGGAGAGATTATGTCAGTTAAGCTGAGCCTTAAGGTCTTCATTTAATACTCATTAATAGCAGAGTCTCAAAATTATTCCAATTATATCATAAACCATTTCTGAAATATTAAATTTCATCTGGTTTTGTCAAAGTGTAAAAAGGCTCCTCAGCAATTCTTTTATCTGGTATAAAGTTATCCTGTCCCAATGTTTTAATTAAACAAAGCCATAAAGCAATGTTTTTTCTATCACAATTTATGTTTACTAATATAATTCAAGCCAGAACACGATTGAATGAGCAGAACTGAGCCCTTTTTAATATATTTCATTGATATTAACTTATCTTAGAAAATAATCAAATAATTTTGTAAGCTTGTATCTGTCTCTCACAGGTGCATAGCTGATAGGATATTTGACTTTTTCTTTCTTTTCCCAGCAGAAATATGAAGTGTTTCTGTTAGTAAATAAAACTTTAAGTCATATAATTAAGAAAAAATGTTCTTCACCATTTCAGCCCTTAAAGATTATAAAGACTTTTATTTACATGTGTTTTAAATGAAACATTTTAATGTATGGTTTTATAATAACTAGTGCCCTGTGGTTTCAAATTGGATTTTAAAATTAAAGAAACAGTGATTTTAAAACATGCATTTTGCATCTATATAACGTTGAAATCATAACTGCTTAATAACACAGGTATTCATAGGACAAGATAATAAAATTTGAATTAATTAATGGATTTAAATTATCTCTGTGTGCATATATTACATTTGTACAGAGGCATATTTTCTGTGGTGAAATGCAGCACCTGGTTCTGATCTTCCAGTTGTATAAATTACAGATAAGTCTTTTAACTTTATCTGGTTTTAATATGGTATGAATTGGACACTAGGATGACTGTAAATAATTATGGATGTGATTTAATGGAAATTCTAGTTCACACTTTTCAATACTCCACCTGGAAACTTAAATTGGCAATTTGTTGATAAGATATCTGTATTTTGGATTAACAAGTTGATGTGAAAGATTAGCTTCTGCCTGATTTGGGATTCACCTGTCTTCTATAGCTGGGTGAATGCCTAATGGGACGTGGGACTGGGGTTCTCAGCTGGACTCGGAGCCTGCACAAGGCCAGGCTGGATGGGGCTCTGAGCAGTCTGGTTCAGTGGAAGGTGTCCCTGTCCATGGCTGGGGGTTGGAACTGGATGATCTTTAAGGCCCCTTCCAACCCAGACCATTCTGTGATTCTATGACTGCACCTCCCATGATATATTAGTGTCCTACCTGGTAAATTACCCTTATGTCTTTATGGATAATTGCTAAGGCAGCATTCTCACTTCTCAGGGTATATCTGATAGCAAATTTTAAGGAAAAATGACATGAGTTCTTTTCAGAGCCAAGTTTGAGAAAGAACAAGCATTTTTATTACACAATTTTTTCTAACCTTTCAAGGGCTCTGCTGCTTTTTCACAAAGAGGACTGAAAATTTGGAATTAATTTTGCCTTTCAGAATTGCCTTTTGATGGTTTTCTGAAAATTCTTTAGAAGTTTAGTTGAAAGTAACAAACAGTATTTTTTATATTCTCTTTATTATTTTGCAATGCATTTTTGTCTACTAATTTTCTGTTGCTTCTCTGGAATTCCATAGGCTCACTTGTCTTGCTCTATCTTATGTGATGAGCTGAACTACGGTTCTGATTAGCTCTGTACAAATGAAATTTCCTTAGCCTACGTGAGAAATTATTTCTGTGCTGCAGAGAAGTGTTGGATAAATAAATGCTATGAACGAAACTGCAGTCCCTTGACATCAATGTCTGCCAATTTCCACATGTAAGAAGGCAGAATTAAAATCACCTTTAAAGCTTAATTCTAACTTCTAGCTATTTTTCAGTGATTTAACTTTCAAAATAAATTACTTATAAATTACCATATACTACCACCTTGTTGTCTAAGGTTAGCTGCATGAATTGTGATACAGGGAAGCATTTATGGCTTTATAAAGGAGCTCTAGTACATCTGATAAGAAATGCAATTATAATTATTATTATAGTTCATTTTTCATGTGAACCATTCAGTAATGTGGATGCTCACATTAGGAGCTGGGTTTAAAGTTTGTTAAATGCCATTCCTGTTTGTACCACTAGGGATCCTAAAATCCGTGTCATCTTTCAGCTCCTCTTGTGAAGGGTGGCCGCCGGAAATACCACGATTGGATAATGAAAGTGATAGGCTTTTAAAGAAAAACAATTCAGGTGTTTTTATTTTTGTTTTAAAGTAATTTATACACCTCTGAACTCTATTTTAAAAGATTCTTTTAGTTTCAGAGTCAGCCTCATGTTGAACCATTGTATTAGTGTCCTCCATAACAAGTGGTGTCGAACACTTAATACCTTTTAGGTCAGATCTTCATTTCTAGGACAAAACAGGTCTGAAAACAGAATTAGTGTAAACAAGAATTCAGCTGCATATTAAAATAACAAATAGTACAGTGTTAAGATGGCCACATTGTGTAGAACAAAATGTATAATAATGTGTAATTCTAACTGAATATCAGAAGTAATCACCTTCCTGAAACATAATGTAGCCTTAACTATTTTAAAACTACTTTCAAAAGAGAATTAGATAATGCTACTGATACTCAAATCCATTTTACAAACCCTTAGAAAGAAGCAGCTATAAAATTATAGTAACTGGCAGTGGAAGGTCTCAAGAGAATTGACTTCTTCATTCTATTATGCATTTACACAATTAACAAAGATATGATGGTGGAAAATAAGTAATTATGTAATTTATGTCAACTAAAGATGTGGACACAGGTGTTTGATATTTTGAACCTTTCTTTGTGGTACAGTAGGCTCAAAAACCCATTACCTTCTCCAGTTACTGTAATTATATAGTGGGTTCCCCTTATTGTTAACTGGATTGAGATGTGAGTAATATTCACTGTCCTTTGAAGATATTCTGGATGTGTTAAAGCTCCATTACATTTAATTGCCACAATATATCCACTTGAAGTATCAAATCAGTATTAAAAATCTTAATAAATTGAGTTTTACAGGAAGGGTGACAGTTATAAATCCAACCTGAATAGACCAAACTAAGACAATTTTAATTTTCAATCACATTTTTATACCGCCAGCACCCAAATAGTTTCCTCTTTTCCCAAAACATACCCATCTCAGCCATTCAAGATGTCAAAGCCTAAAGCCCCGTACCAGTAAGAATTATTTCTCTGGAGCAAAGAAGACCAGAAAATAAAAGTTTTATATTTTATGCTGCTGTAGAGGTAGGGTTAAGGCACTGAAGAAGAGACATGTTCCTTTTCTTGTTTCAGGTGGCATTAGCACTTAACTGAAAGCTGCTGATCACCTGCATTACTCATCACCACCGTGTGCATTTTTTAGCAAATAAATTCAGATGCAATGCAAGCAAACTTCTTTAGAGGGCTGCTTTCCATAAAGGCACTACACTGTTTCCTAAGGCTGTACAAAGGCAGCAGCAGAATATCCATAGCACCACTGTTGCCTTGGCTGCTCTGAGCTCTGGCAAACCCTCATGGCTGTTCCTGCTGCTGCTCTCATGGCTAAAGTTCAGCAGACAGACATTGCTGTCCACTGCTCTTTCCTGAGCTCATGGAGCTTGGAGCACTCTAGACCAAGGCTCTCACCTTTAGAATGGCAAAATTCAGTTTTAACTGTTACTGGGAAGTCCTGAGCGGTCTCTGCTTCCAGTTTCATGCACTTTTGAGAAGAACATATAAATGAGTTCTATTTCTTGGAAACTCGCCTGCATAGGACTGACGTAAACTACATTGCCTTACATCAGAATATGCTTAAACCATTAGTTTGCAAAGTAGATGAAGCAAATTAGGCAGCTTTTTACTTGTTTCTTTAATAACATTTTCCTAATTAACTGGTATAAAGTGGAAGACATCTACCCAGGAAAAAAGCAAGTGTTCGCTGTTCAGACAGCTCAAGAAGATGTTTTCTTGAGTAAAACAGGGGGATTTTTGGTTAGTTGATTGGTATTCATTCTTACTTCAGTTGCAACAGCATCTAAATCTGAGTAGTCCGCCTAGAACATTAAAAATATAAATATGGAAAGTATCTGACAGCAAGCAAACATGTTCATCCATTTTGTCTTCAGTAAAGGAAGACTCAGCTAAGGCATTTCTAGTCATGGACATTTTTTAACATCAGAGCATGTGCATAAGTGTCAGAGCAATCCCTTCTGAATCAAAAATTATTTGGTATATCTGAATACCTTCACCAACAGAATTAATATTATAGCTACACAGGGATGATAACCAACCACATTGGCACTGATCTTGTAGCTGACAGAGCAAGTGCCATCTGTAGCAGTTATAGTTTTGTGCCAAAGAAGTAGAAAGCCAAGCCAAGAGCACACAAAAAGTTAAGGGCACTTAGAAAAGAAACCCTTCTTTAAAAGCAGAATTTTTCATAAGTACAGTGTGTATTTCTCAATGTAGTACCAACACAAGTAGGAAATTCTGGGCCCTCAACAACTTCATTCTGGCTTTCAAAGAATTCTTATCAGGGTTTCAAAGAAGCAATGAAGCACAGGGCAGCGCAGTGCGATGCAGAAATCCATAGAACCTGCTCCAAGCAGGACTTATTATTTGGGTGTATGTCTCCATGTAGTGACCAAACATAGCAGAAATCCAGAGGTAGCACAGGAATTGATCACTGAGTCCTGAAGGGACAAGTTTCCCAAAATGGAGCAGGGAACAGAAATCCATCAGGAATCTGTTCTATTTACAAACTGCAGCTTCCTAGCAGAGTGTGTTTAATGTGCATACCACGGTAGCAGTTAAGGAAGAGATTTTATATTCGAGGTCTTAGTTCAAGATGCACTCTGCCTTTAGCTCATGGCTGTGTTTTGGGGGTGGGACATAATGTTCCTATCAAAGCACAGCTCCTCCCTCATCTTCAGCTCCTCATCTCATGCCTGCCTTGCTGCTCTGTGGATTTTAAACAGTGTACAGTACTTGGAGATTCTAGGCTTAAGAGAATATTTTAGTATGTTTGCTGTCTTTATTTCTCAACCAGCTGAACTCTACAGATAACAAGGAATTGTTTTGATTGTGCATATCCAGGGTTTACCAGTTCTGCAGAAACTTCTTAGAAATCCTGTCACTCTTTTTAGCAACATACAAAAGAAAACACAGCTGGAAGAATAACAAAGGCAGTATTATGCCCAGGGATTGAAAAAATTCCTTTCAGCAAATCACCATGCACGTAAGCACACCTTGCAGCTCATTTCCCTGAAGCAGAGCAGCCCAGACTGAGAAACAGTTTACCTAGAAGGGTGGGAAGATATCCAACACCATGAAAAGTAATCCTGCTTTGTAAACAGCAAAAATACCACAGGGGAGATGCCTAGAGTCATTAGGAATGCTATACTGCTAAGCAGATTTTTGTAATAAATATAAGCATTTTAACAAGAACCTAAAACGTAGGATATTTTTCCAGTTAGTTGAGACAGAATGTTCTGCTGCAAAACCAGGGCATTTGTTTCCTTACTTTTCAGGATCTCTTGAATCTATTTTCCCTCATGTAAAACCTATACATTCCCTTCCACAGCTGCCTAAGCAGGAGAGAAACATCAGTGAATGGCATGAGACCCTCTTCTACCGTCACCTTTACTCAGCTGGGCTAAGATGAGCAAAATAGCAGAAAAGGCTCTGGTAGGGCAATTCAGAGTTAAAAATGCCTTTGATGGTTCTCATGCATTCCCACATAACCTTTCTTCCTTCCAGGAAGAAAACCAGTCAGTCTTTTATCCACCCAAAGTGGAAAAAAGACTGTTCTTGGTTGTAGCAAAATCAGGAATGTATTTCCTGCAAAGAAGAGTTGAAGAGATACAGCATGTTTTCTCTACCATGCCAGGGTTGTGAACCTAAGTATAAGGAAATAAACAAATGCTCCCAAAGCTGGCAGAAGCCTGAACTATCATCTCACCATAATATACTCAATACTGGTCTTATGCCCTGCATTATAAAGGCTACCCTCATTCTTTTTTTCCTCTACTCTTTGTTTTCCTCTACTCTTTGCTTTCCTCTAGTCACCGTCCTTTCAAAATCTGAGGTTTTTCACTTCAGCAGTGGGAAGGAATATTTAGAGACAGGCTGTGTTCCCTCTCTACCCTTACAGCTCTCCCTCTTGCCTGCAAAGTGGTGCAGCACAGCTGAGTTGTGAAGCAAGAAATGGATGAGCTTTGTCCAGCAATGCAAATCTCTCCCGGATATATGGGTTGTAGGAAGAAGGGAAAGGCTTGAAAACATGCAGTGAATTCTTATCCTGTAACACTTCATGAGGACAGAAGGGTCCTGTTTGAGTCACCACAACCAAAATACCACTGCAGAGGACTCAATCCATCCTTATTCCTAACTAAGCAGTCTTACAGATCAGAGATAGGTGAGACACTTCAGTCAGAATCATCATCTTTTGTCACTTAATGCACTCAACTCAGTGGTACAGAATTTAGACACTTCTGTGCTCAGACAGATATCACCTGGATTCCACCCAAAACACCAGGTACATATCTAGCCCATGCCTTGAAGCAGACAAGGGCATATATAATTGTAGAACACAACTTAAGACAGAGCTTTATCAAGACAGCTCAGTATCTCCCAGAGGAAACTAGCCTTAAAAAAAAAAAAAAAACGCAATGAAAAGAAAACCCAGCAAAAACAAATGTGCTGATCTAACAAAACCAGAAGAATTTCGCTTGTCTTTCATTCTGGGCTATGTGGCAAGGAAAGAAAATCATCCCAGGCTGCACTGGTTTTGTAACTCCTGCTCCCCTGTTAGGAGCTGTTGGTCACTTGTACAACTGGATCTTATCTATACAGATGAAATCTGCTGGCTTGGTCCCTTCCTCCATTACTGCACAAGTGTAACTTAAGTCACAGAACAAAGAAGGTATTTCTATTGTTCCTGAAGATAGAATAGAAGCTGACTTCCAGGGTCGTGCCAGAGTTGTTCCAGGAATATCATGGAACATTTAAAGGCCATGAAACCCAGGAGAGTATCCTGTATGAGGGCAGCATGAGGAGCAAGCACTGTGTTTATGGAATATAGTTCAGTTTCTGGGAAGCAGATCTTGTGTGTCCAACAATGGTCCCAAGTGGATATAGGAAGAGGAAGTCTCTAGAGCACTAGGATGAGATCAGAGCAGGAAAGGGCAGGTATGAAGCTTTTTCTTCCATCCTCAATGCCATGTGGCAGAGAGAGGGGACCTCCTGACGTGCCAAAAGGAGCCAAAGGATTGCCAGTGATAAGCCAAAGGAGTTTTAATAGAGCAGCTCAGAGCCAGTTCATATCCAGCACCCAACCATGTCCATCTATTCTGGGCTGAGCTCCAGGGCCATCATCTGCCTGCAAACACACAGTATCAGCCTGGCACAAGATAAACGCTGTGGGCGCACATGAGCACACTCTGGCAAACACTCATGTGGTAGGGTTACAACATCCTCTCTTCCAGACTATATAAATTGCCTGGGATGCACAGTGGGACTTGATGTTTTGTACATCAGCTACCATACTGAGGGGGTTAGAAAATAGCAGCAGCAGCAGCAGAATAAAATCAACGAAGTGACATTTAAAAATCACTGCAAAGGAATGTTCTCAGTGCTGATGTCTTGTTTGTCTCCAGCTGCAGCTCAGGGCAGAGAGGCCATATAAAGCAGCACAGAAGGGAGGATGCTCAAGGAAGCTGTGGCTGCTTGGTCACTTTGCTGAGTTTTTAAAGATCAATCTTGATTTCTGATTTCAGTGCAAAAATACATGTTGACTACACTCTTTTCTTAGGAATTGCACCACAGTACGAAATACTCCTAAGTTGCAAACTGCACAAGAGGAAAACTGTGTTACTTTTGCCACATGTCTTATTTTGAAACCTCAGAGGTTTTGTAAGTGGGTTTGCAAAAGCACAATCCACTTCAACAACTCATGGAGCACTGGGACACAAGTAGGAGTAATCAGTCTGATTTCTTCTATCCTAGAGCCATGAGAGAAAGTGTAATTTGCTAGAATTTTATAATCATTTTGTTTGGATATTAAAATATGCAAAAGCACTCAAAGAGCAAAGCCAGTAGTTCCAGTTCTCATATTGCACCTAAGTAAATCAGGATTAATTAAATTAAATTGCTGGACTCATTTTTTAATACAAAATAAATATGTTATTTCCCTCTGAAATTTCCATACCATGCTAGGGCAGAACAGAAGGAAATGGACTTGTTTTGATGCAAAAATTAGTAAAAACAAAGACAGGATCAGATTTGCTGACTAAAAATATCTACAGAAGAGAAAAACTGGCACCTGATCCAAGGGGAAGTAATGAATGCATAGCTGATGCGGAGTGATAATGGAGTACACCCACAGAAATGATTGCAAAGTGAATCTTGAAATCAAAAAACCTTGATTCTGGTCCCAGGGATTTTGATTAAAACCCACTTGAAAAGAATGTCTAATGATTTGGTACTGATATTACTTCAATTAGTGGAAAGTGTAAGAAACAAAAGGAATAAAATACTTTTAATCTCAAAAAAGGAGAGCTTCCTGGGGTGTGGGGTTGAAGCGTACATGCTGGAAGCATGATAAAGCTTCCTCGTGAGGAGTAATGAGTTAGTGAACCTGTTTCAAGTACAACACTTTTCTTTTTGAAGCTAATATTTGCCTTGTAGTAACAGAGTTTCGCAGTCACTACAAAGTGCTCATTCGTTTCTATTGCTGGGTGTAGCCACAGCCACAGTCAGGGCACTGAAATGAATAGGTGGCTTTCAGTTGCCTTTTAAAGTGTGATCTGTAACGATAAATGGGTTTTGGGGCTCTGGTTGGCACAGGGGATTGACAGAAGACTGCTGGAGCTGCTTTTCCGTGGCAGTGCCATTAATAATTTAGCCTTCCCAGCCTGAGAACTACTCGGATTTTACCCAAACCCAGCCAAGAGTTTGGAGCTGAAATTCTATATGACCACACATGGTTGAATTACCATGGGTTCTGACTATCCCTTCTTTTTTCAACACTTTTTTTCTGATAAAAACTAAAACCTCATATGAGAGTTCTAGGCAAAAGGTAGAAATATGCTCTGCGAACATTTGTTACACTATTGCAAACCTATCTGGAAAACAATCCTGCTGGAGCTTCCAATGTATCTCATTCTGTCTCTAAATACAGATAAAATCAGAGGAGTTAATCAAGAGCTTGCAAATACAAACTTATCACCTTTGCTACTGAAGGTACTGACTACAGTTAAATCACCAATCCAAGCAATCCAATCCCTAGCCTTCTGGCAAAAGGGGGATTTGCCTTCATCAAATGTGACTGTCCTAAACTGAGATACCATAGCAAAGGTACTTGCACACGTAAGTTTGATCCATAGTTTTAGCACCCAGTTGGCTGAAAGCTGTGAGTTGCTAAAATCTATCCTGAAATACAAGTAATCGAATGACAATATTAATATAGTCCTAGAGAGACACAGGCAGTGTGGAGTGCATAGCTGCTTCAAGCATTTTTGAGGTATCATCTGGGGGACAAAATCACGAGTAATTCAGCATTGTGATAAATGGCTATAAAACAGAGGGGGTGCAAAAAATCCACAGCAGGACTCTGAGGAGAGGATGAATTCCTACTCATTGAGAATTTTGTGATACCTATCTGTACTCTACAGCAAAGTTCTCTGAAAAACTCATGCTATGAAAAACCAGAAAGGTAACACCTACCTTAACTGAGATAAAGACAGATGTGAATTTGAACTTCCCACAGTTAATATTTGTATTGCTAAAGGTAGTGATTATTAGCATGCTTCAATTTAACACTAATTTAAATAGAAATAAAATGTTTACTTTGAATACTGCAGTCCTGAGCTACAACCAGAATTTGTTTTTCTAATTCTACAGCTACATCCACTTTTACCAGTTAAGTGTGTTCCAGGAGCTAAGCTTCTACTGAAAAATATTTCTAGTCCTTGTGGTTGCAAAGCTAGCTCTCAAAACATGAACATCCTACCTCTGAGAAAGTCTCAGCAGCAGAGACTCAGAGAAGATGAACAAAATGGTAGTGCAAGAGTGAGAAGGTTTAGTGACTTTGCTTCTCAATAGAACTATTCATGATGGCTGAAATATCCCTTACTTGAGTTAAAATAGCTAAGTTAGGGCTCAGTACTTTGTATGGACTCAATAATTTTTCATTTATTACACTTACTTACATTGAATGTAATCTATTGTTCTACTGTCAGCCTAAGTAAAGGGAGATCTTCTGTGACTCTGCAGCCAGTTGTAGATTTGACTATCCTGAATAATTTTGTGTCCTGTATTTTGTATGTATGTTTGCTATCAAAGCTCAGTTCAAAGACATGTTCAAAGCTGTAACAGTATAGCTAGAAATATTACTATTTATATGCTAATTCTTCACAACTGTGCACATGAATCACTGTACTAATATTTGTTATGGAAATGCCTCCTTGGAAATGCTACTCAAAACCTCAGTCGCTCACATCTTTCCAATGGATGCCTTTCTGCTGCCTTGAAGCACAGCCCACGTTTGCATGCTTGTCCTTTAAAATGTAATATGGAACAAATTATGTATGCACAGTGTTTTCTTCACACTCCTCAGAGTCTGGCACTGAATATTGCCATGAGTTACACAATGGTACATTTACGATGACAAGAATCTACTTGCGTGCCGCATCAGAACTTGGCTCTGAGGTATTTCATTGTGAACCCTGAGTTATGTTTTGACTGCCTGGTTCTGGGACATAGCAATTGCAACCATTTATGACAGGCTTGAGTTAGATTTTTGTTATTCAGTACTGCTGGCAGATTCACAATAATAAAAAAAAAAATACCTTTTAACAATGCAAGTTACTATTGCAACAGCACAAGGTCAACATTTAAGTGTAAACTTCTGTGCTTCCATAGTAGCAGTTACTTCCCAGATTCACTCAGTACTAAGGGTATGCTCGAGGTATGGAGAATTCAAGGCTACAATGGCATTGTCTAAGACAACAAATAACTACAATTGTGACATACTTGCTAGGTTACTGTTTAAATATTCTAATTATTTTGTATCTTCTCTTTAGCTCCTCGCTCAGAAGTGGCCCTTTGGAAACACTGAATTTGGACAGTTTCTTTGCAAATTCCTTCCCTTCATCCAGAAGGCATCGGTGGGAATCACAGTCCTTAACCTGTGTGCCCTTAGTGTGGACAGGTACAGCACGTTTTAGTCTTTTGACATTGTTCTTGCATGTGCAGTTTTCCTAAATCTGGGAGCATGCAGCATGCTCTTCTTAGCAGGCAGATTGCAATAGAGATATAACTTAGATCCTGGTTTTTTATATTCTGGCCATCACCACGCACCACATCTGTGGCTTAAAGTACAATATTAAGTCCTTGGACTAATGAAGTTTACACATTTTTTAAAGGTATTTAAAAGCTCTAGTAAAGCTTCATTTCAACTTCCTTTACCAGACAAAAATTTATTGGGATTTGATTCAGTATTCAAACTTCCTTCTTTCCTACGAACTCATGTTTGTTTTGTATTTGAACAAGATCATAATCTTTAGCCTTAAAAATTTGTTTTTTACCTCACTGCCTATGGACAATAAACAAGGGTTTATTTTGATAATTTTTTAAACTAACAGAGCTCTACTGAAAAACATATTGGAAATTTGCTTTGATAGTTTGAAAATTAATGCCTCTGCTATTTTTTCTTCGTACTTAAAATACAATAGCAGATGAACACTTGACTTCTGTAAAAGTTGGTTTTATGTCTTGAGTTACTTGATCATGTTCTACTCCAAAATACCAGCACCTCTGATACGCAGAAAATACTGTTAAATAAAATGCACTACGTGTATTAGTATAGGGATGCAAAGAAGCTTTAAAATTAATCTTGGTTTGGCTTTACAGAAGAAGTTAATGTACAAGCTTTGCAGTGGCCAGAAACAAACAAAAAAATGTAATACAGGCAACTGTTCTACTTCCATGTTTTGAGTCTGAGAACTACAAAAAGAATTCTATTTTTCAAACAATATCTGCCCACCATTAAATAAAGTCCCATGGACCACTCTAAGGAATAAATCATAGATCAAGCGCATGAAACAGACAGTTTGTTAGATAAATTCTGACAACTGCAGTTTCACTAGATGAAGTTCCACTGTTATATACATTTTTATAAATTGGAAGTAACTCAGCTGAAGCTACCTTTTTGTGGATGCATACATATTTTTACAAGGACTGATTTGCTAATCCTCACAACAACCAAATGTTGTTTCCATTTGAGTGTAAAGTCTTGTATGGGATCAGACTCGGACTATTTAATTTCCTCCCCTAGCTTAGACACTTTGCCAAGGACATATTTTTCATCATCTGGTGCTGCTCTAGTGAGTGGTTGCTGAGGATGTGTGTTAGAAAACAGATGTATAGAGCCAGATTCTGATATTGGCTAACAAGAACCGAATCTAGGTTCAATCACCATGAAAGCTCCAGGCTGGGCACTGGAAGTTGCATTTTCAAGTTAATACAAAATTTCACATCAGCTAATGGTTGCTTTTTAGAACGGAAAATGAGTAAATATGAAATAGTGCGCTGTCACAGCTGAACTGTTTCTGGTCTATAGGCGAGTTAACTCTTGCTTTAAAAAGCTCCTGAAAACTACCTTGTTTATGATTATTTTGGGTGCCTATATATTGCATTTTATGACACAGAAAAAGATGGAGTCAATTGTTACAGTGAATCCAGAGCTCCATATTTTTGGTCACTGTTGACTCTCTGTCCCTGTTGCAGACTACAGCCTTAATTTAGAACAGGACTGTATTTTTTCTATCAGGACGGTTCCCTGTGCTAACTACATCCTATTGTGAAACTCCCCTCATTACTACTGCCCTCGAGTGACTTGCCCTGACAGTGTACTAAGGTTTAACTGTGGTGCCCAAGGGGAACAATGGCCACTCATGTGGAGAGGGTTTTAAGAGGCTGACAGAAAGCCAGCCATTCACCCTTCAGAGGAAGCTCACATTTGCCTCAGATGCCCCTCAGGCATTTTTAAACTCTAGGTCACGGGTGATGTGACGATAGTGTGACTCTTTTTCTAAACAGTGCCTGAGTGTGACTAAGAGGAAGGATATTTCTCTGCCTGAGTTTTCACTCTTGCTTATGTCTTGGCCATAACGATCTTGATTAAGAAATGGGTTGAAGAAGAAAAGTGAAGATATGGATCTCATTTCATGTGTACACACCCTCTTCTTGCTCCCTCTGTATAGCACGTTGCATAGAACAGTAATCCTAAGGTAGATATTTTTATCTGGACCAACTTCCAGCAAGTTTATGAGACAAGTTGAGATTTTGCCACTAAAATAAAACCCTAAGAGCTTCCTTGTATTAAGACATTTCATAAAATGAAGAACAACTGTGGTCTCTATTAACAGTTCGGTATCATCAGCAGGAACATTTAGAAACTATCCTGGCACTCATCTTGACAGTGATTGCTTCTTACGTGCTTGATCTTGTCTCTTATGTTTCCTGCATTGCTTTTCACTCTTACAAAGGGCTGATGATACCTGCACAACAGAAACATGTTATATTACGGGGCCATTTGAACGTCTAATTTTCTAATGCAGTTGAAAGGAATAGGGAAACAAAAGCCCCTAGTGATGTTCTCAGATCCAGACAAGATGTCCTTCTGAAATAAATGCTTTAAGCGTGTTATAACTAGGTAAGAGTGCAAAATATTTAATCGTATGTATGTATACAAGTTGCCGGCACATGCATGAGCAGTTGATAATGAAAAGGGGAGAGAGAAGAGGAGCCACAACATTAAACAGAGAACAGGAAGTGACCTGGAAAAAAACGTGGATAGTTTAGACAAGATTGGAGACAAGAGGGAAATAAACATAAAAAAAAGGAAAGTTAGACAAATCTCACCCAGATTTTAGAACAAGGAATTAAATGCAATGCATTATGCATGTATTTTATGTCAGTTCCCTGGCAGACATCCTATGTTTACCAAGTATGAGGGAAAAAAGCCCTGCAGTACTTTCTCACTCTTAATTATGGGAGGTTTGTGGCTAGACAAAGGTCCTCTATATTACATAACTCACAGAACACCCACTTGAAAAATTATTACTACTAAAATTATTATTACTACCACTATTTTTCAAATCACTCTTGCAGCAGTGAGTAAAGAGACCAAGTAATTGCAGGTTAATACGCATTCAGAAAATTCTGATCTAATCAGTGAACTTCTTATGTTTTAGCTGAAAATATTCATAAAATTATTCAGCTAATAATTCCTTATTTGAGAGTTATTTGAATTGTAAACTGAAAAAAAAAATCAGTAAAATACATACAGGATCCAAATTCTTACTGCTGTGCATAGTGATCTTCTCATGTGCAAAACAGTTGTAACTCAAAAGAACAGGTACAAAAATGCAAGAAAGGAAATAATTGGATTCACAATTTGCAACCCCTTGGTTGTCACTTACATAGTTACAGACATAACACAAAACAAGCTTTACATTTGCTACTTGAAAAATATATACAGCATACCTGTTTGCTAAGAGCATCAGTCAGTCTAGGATGGGATAGTACCCTGTGCAGCTGATGGAAATGACTGTAAAATTGTCAGTCTGTAGAAAGTAAACTTTGCACTGATTGTTAAATTTCCAAAGTTCACAAATATGTGACCATTTGCGTGAAAGGTTAAGTTTCTATGAACATTCCATTTCGTGATGAAAGCCAAAATTTGATATTTGGCAAAATGAAATATGACAGGGTGACAAATTATTTAAAATTCATTTTGGATTTTAATATGAATATTTGTGAGAAGATATGATACTGGATATTTTTTTATTAATTCTCCCAGAATTTATTTGTTTCGATGGTCTCAGAATTCTAATCTCAGAGACCTTCTCCGCATGAGCGAACCATTGCCTCCCTCTTTCTTCACATTCTTTGAAGATAAGGATGCCTTTAGAAGACATTTTTATTTTTAATTTGCAAGTCCAAGTTGTAGTTTGCTTTATTATGCTCAAAGTATTTATACACACATTTCTGTAGAAATGATGCCCTGAGAGCCTGTCTGCAGTACAGCTGTGACTGCGCTGTGCATGACACTGCTGTAGATATCAAGGCAAAGGTTTCCAGTCTGGTTTCTGCAGGAGTGATGGCACACCAGGCTCTGACACCTTCCAGTGATGCTGGGTAACAATGCTTGCTGAAGTTTTTATGAGGGGCCTGGATTTGCACTCAGGCATCGTCCTTCCTCTAACACTGAGGCTACAGGGGATGGAATTCCCAAGTCTTCCAACCAGTTAATAAGCACACTTCCAAACTAAAAAAGGGGTGTGATACAAGAAATCAGAAGAAATACTTTGTGTGTGAATCCCATATTACTGTATTGGTTAAAGGATGACTGAGAAAGCCTTTCAATAACTAAACTTTCCTGATCTCTGTAGCCTAGGTCCTGTAGTCCTCAACAAATGTTTTTCCCATCAGAAGCTCTTCATTCCTTCCATCTCATATATTCAAAATCCAGTATTTCCCTTCTTAATCTGATATTTTTTAAAGCAGATGAACTTTCTTGACTTTTTTTCTGCTCAACTAAAGACTATTTCATCAGTGGATGCCATGATATATCCTTGTAGCACTGTATTTCCAAATGGGATGATGCTATTATTTTAGGGAAGTAAAATAAGCAGTTCAGAAGCTGTTACATCATTAATGACAAAGAGCTCTCCAGCATGAATTTCAGATTAGTACAAGATCAAAAAATAATATTGGTTCTTTCCATTGATTCTGTCTTTGCTAAATTGTTGGAAATGCTAAGTAAGTCGTTTACTGCAGTTATTGCAGGACAACAGTTACATCTGCTAGAGAAAATTTAATTTATGGACTGGATTGTACTCTGTATTCTATGCCTATCAGTCTTCTCTGAATAATTTTACAACCTTCTGACCAGAGTTGACGGAAAGATTGAGGTCTCAAAGCTAATAAATTTCTACAAGCTCCCTGAAAACTGAGAGACAAGAAGAGTAGAAAGACCCTCTCAGTTCATTGAACAGTGTAAACAGAACAAATGCATTTTCACTTCATCGAGAGTATTTCCCTGGTCTTTCATTGCCTGGAAGCTGACAGCTTCACTTTGGATAGCAGTGCTGCTACAGCTGAGGCAGCTGAAGGAGATGGATGCTTTGTATCTGTTAGAAGGGTTGTGTACCTGGAAGCTTTTTTTCCTCTGTTATATCAGTTATCTAGTGAAAGATACAGTCTGTCCTCACAAACCTTGCCTACTTTAATTAGAAATCATTAGTGCAGTCCACCTAGCAGAATTCTACACAATCCCACACCCAAGCAGAACAGGAGCAGCCAGCTCTCTGCTCTCCACCCCTTGATGTGCCCTGTTATGTCCTAGGTGGCATGAGGCCCTGGAATAGGCAGAAAAAACAAGTAATACGAGTCTCACATGCCAGCTTTAGGATCTTACTTGCCATATGACACTGAACCATGGTCTTTTAAGAAGGAAACTGAGGGCTGGAAACTAATGCCTGTCTCTTTCAGGTACAGAGCAGTTGCGTCCTGGAGCCGTGTTCAGGGAATTGGAATCCCGATGATCACTGCTATTGAAATTTTCTCCATTTGGCTTCTGTCCTTCATACTGGCCATCCCAGAAGCAATTGGCTTTGCTGTGGTACCTTTCAGATACAAGGATGCAAGTTACGTTACCTGCATGCTCAAACCTACAAACGATTTCATGTTGGTAAGTAACATCCTGTCTCGTCTTTTTGGAACCCACAGTATATGGGTTAGACAATTAAGTTATTGGATGATAACAGGATTTATTCATGCATTAAACTGCAAAATGTATTCTGATGTGTATTGGTGCAAAGAGGATCCTATGTTCACAGTGACTTGTCTCTGCTTTCAGGCAGAGAGATTAAATGGGGCTTTACAGCATTTTCATTTCTTTGCCACTGAGAATTCTTACTACAGACATCTGCAGTTCAGGCCTGCTTAAAGTACAATCGAGAGATGTATCAGGGTAGCCAGAGCCTTGAAAGGTTTTGTGTCTCAAGGTGCAACACCTTGGAGCTTGTAAATGTCAAAACATATGTTTTACCATGATTAATCATCCTTTTCCATGCAGTAGTCAGCTCTCTTGGCACACAAAGAAAAGGGTGGGGCCATGCTACACCCATTAAAGTCAAATAAAAAATAATCTTTTAGTTTACAAGAAATCATGACTACAAATCTGACAGACACACACCTCCAGCTAGGTGCTTGTGCAGTGTTAGCTGTCATTAGCTACAGCAGCTCAAGAGCAAGAGGAGTGCCTGAGACACACACCAGGCTGCTTTGGCACATTTCCTAGCCCTCACCCTCTGTGCTCCAGCAGATTAAGAGGTGCCAATACCCACATCAGCTTCTGCAAAGCAGCTCAGGTGAGAAGTCACTACAGAATCAATAAATTACTGCATAGGGGCTCAGTGGTTTTCCACCTGGCCTTATAATGAGGAAATATCTTAATTTTTTAATTTGTGAATCCAGAGAAAGGCCAGGGACCGTTCATCCAGTAATGAAAAAGAAAGAGTAATATTCTGATTTGTCGCAGAGAAGGCAGATAGCACCAGGTCTTAAGTCTTGAGAAAAACTCAGTATTTTTTTCGGGACTAGATTTTTTCATAATAGAGTAAGTTTCTCTTTTCTGAATGTCTGGCACTTCTGCTTTTATTGGACCAGAGCATGCCTTGGCCTAGAACTGGGAAGGATAAGGTAAAGTGGAGCTAGGAATTTTAGAAAATAAAAAGTGCGCACGATTCGTTTTTCAGAGCAACATCCCCAACTTTGGTAGGGTTACACAGACTGTAGGGATGATAGAAAGAGCAAGAGATAATTGAAAGAGAAGACAAAAGGAATTCCCTAATGGAAAGAATTAATGCAGGTAAAGATGGAGAGGAATTTCCCAGAGCTTATTGTATTTTTGTTTCTAAACTCCACAGCCTATATGACTGTAGATACTGTAGTTAGAAGACTGTGATTTATGAATTACACACTGCAGCAAATTTCCCTTCTCCCTTCCACAAATGTGCCTGGACAATCTTCACTTCCTCTCTCCCTAAGAAAAAGAATAGTCTTCTCTTCCCTCTTCTCAAAAACACTATAGTTCAGGTCTTCCACAGGCATGCTAACTTTAATGATTATTGTTCTGTTCTTAATGTGCTAAGTAGAATAGCTTGGTTTGTTTTCCTAGCAGGAAGTAGTATCTTCTACTTGCTCAGTATAATTCAAAAGTGCCAATCTCCCCACAGCAGCCTGATTTTTAAGGAAACAAACCAGCAGTTATGTCCAAGCTGAGAGTCAATGTTGGATGTGTCAGTCAAAATGGAGACCTTTCTGTTTCAATGTGTTGCGAGCATGTACAAACATGAGAATTAAGTGGAAATACCATTTTAACCTTAGCTATAGTATTTACTACCACAAACACCACAATAAACAATTTCTAAACTTCAGGAAGGATTTATTATTAACTTCTGTTTTTAATAGAACCTTTATTAATGTTTAAAAGTATCTTTGAAAGATTTAAAAGATTTATGCTAGACCATGATTCCCAAGAGGCCGAGTGCACTAGGAAACTTGTTTAAAATGCACATTTCCTGTAGAAAACCAGTTCCATGTGCGCTTTCAAGACAAACAAAAGAATGTCTACTTCTCTTCAATCAACCCATTTTTGTGCTTTGATGTAAGGTTTGTGAAACTCAGATTCCTCAATTAATCATTTGCAGACATTTTTGAGTAGGTTTCATAACTCCACGAGGCCAGGTCCTCCTCTAGAAGTGATATATTGGTCAGGGCTGTGACACAGACCTTTCGTGTGTTTTCTTGACCGACAGGCAATGCTCATGAAAGCTGGAACACTGATAGGACACAAAGTTTTCCTTGTAAACATGGCATGGATTCAGCAGTACACATTTCGAACTGCCCAGCCAATGTGATTCTAGCCTGTCTTGGAGGAATTTGCCATGGAAAAGATAATTGTCTCCATGTATTTGTAATCCTTTTCTCTGCAGAAGGAGCAGTAATTACATTTGCCCTCAGCACAAACTCCTCAAATACGAAGCATATTGTTTTCCGGTTTTCTGCTGGCAAAAGCTCTGCTCCCAGTGAGGGAAATTCTGCCCCCAAGGAAAGTGCAACTATGCAGGAGACTGTAGCCCCTCCTCAGGGAGGAGGCTAATGAGGAGGAGGAAACAAGTTAATCAACACAATATAGTGTCCCAGAGTGAGGTGGGATTGTGGCCTAGAAACCAGCAGCATAATCTAAACTAGCAAATTCTGTATGCAGCTGTGGTGGGGCAGAGACAAAAGATCAAAACCTTTTTCTTAGTAAATCAACTTTCTAATGTAACTGAAGTAGATTTTAAAATTATTAAACACCACTATATGAATTGTATCAACTTTTTTTCATCTTTTGAAGTTTAGCACTGTTTGGTTTTAAATGTAAACACGATGTCAAAAGTTTGGCTTTTTCAAACAGGACTCATAAAATCCTCAGGCATAAGAATTTTGACATTTGGTGTGGGAACTGTGATGTTACAAGAGCACATCCGCTAGAAACAAACAAGCGGGGGGGAAAGAGTGACACATCCCTTGTATACTAATAACCTAGACACAGGAAGTATTTAAAATGCCATATTTCAGTGCATACTTTTGGCTAAGCATAAAAGTTAAAACCAAGATACAGTATTTTCTGAGGTCTGAAAACACGATCCTCTACAGAAAAGAGCAATTTTAAACGTTTGGTCAAATGTAGTATTTCCCACAATACATAAATGCTTACAGCACTGCTTACATCACAGCTAATACTTAAAATTACAGAGCAAAGTACTGCTATTCTATCAATATCTCAGTGTCCTGTCACAAAAGGCAAATGGTGTGAATGGCAGTCAAAGAGTTAAAAGTAACTGTACCACTGGAAGCCATCCCTAAGCTTTGCACGTATCAGACGAACACTTATGAAGTGGCTCCTATCTGCCCAGTACATAAGCGAACCAACTGCCAACCTTTTCACTGATAACAAAAGGTGATTAAACTTACAAGACATTTTGAATTTTCCTTTTTTGGAATCAGGACAGAAGCTGTAGAGGTAAATGGCATTTCCTGAGACAGGCTTCTAGGAAGATTTGTTATCTCAGACTGACACTGTCTACATTTGGGCATGTCTTTTTCACGCAACTGTATTCCAGTTTTCACGAATGAGTATAAATGTTCAGAAAGTACAACCAAAAAAAAAAAAATTAATTCCAACCCAAAGCAGATTGCAGCAAAGGTACAGGCAGGCTATCTGTAAGGTAAAGTAAATGTTTACACTGCCACAATCCCTATTTTGATGTTGGTCAAAAAGAGATCAACAATAAGCAGACAGATACCAGTGTACCGTCATGCTTATCCAAGACCTTTCTGTGGTATTTTGCATTGAAACATAAGAACATATCTGCTCTTTTCTTTCCCTTATCTACAGTTTTACAAAGATGCAAAGGATTGGTGGCTGTTTGGTTTCTATTTCTGCATGCCCCTGGCATGTACTGCCATCTTTTATACGCTAATGACTTGTGAAATGTTAAACAGAAGAAACAGCAACTTGAGAATTGCTCTCAGTGAACACCTGAAGCAGGTAAATATATCAGAAACACCAATGTGTGAAAATATTGTTCTTCTCCCTATGGGTTACGTAAGAAATATTTCAAAGTGTACTTGAATACAGTAAACTACACAAGTAGAAAGTGAGGATGTGGGTTATTTATGATGTTAAGGCATTCATTTAAACCTGGAACAAAAGACTAAATCATAGTATAAGGAGGCATTGAAGACAGTGTGCTCAGGAAACAAACCCTTTTCTTTCTTTTCTTATGTTTGACAGTTGTGCTCTCCTGCTCTTTAGCCTCAAATCACTACTGGCTAAATGCTTTGAAATTAAACTACAAAGATTTGCCCAAAAAATGCTTCTTTTTCTGTAGAAAGATATGACTCCATGGATCCTCCCTCCTTTTGGTGCTCTTTGATATGTAACTGTAGTTTCATATAAAATGGAATGGTAGAATAACCTAGTTTAGAAAAGAGTGGATTTTGTTTCTCAGGGTTATTGCACTGTTGCAGTACCACTGCTGTAGCTGCTTTGAAAAGAGCAACAGGAGAACAGAACAAACAAATGATCACAGAACAAAGTCGCTCACAGAACCGTCAGGTCTCACTTTGCTGGTTTGGCAGCTCTGTCTGATGTTTAACACTTAACTGAAATTTTAAAAACAATCTGGAGCTTTCCCCCTGTGTTAACATCAGCCCTTCAAATTCCACTCTTTCAACTTCCATATTCACAGATGTGAATCCCTAAAGCAGTCCTCTCTGCATCAGAGTCAGTTTTCTCAGAGGTTTCTCCTCTGCTGGTTCATTCCAGATCAGGGACGACTGGAAAATTCTCCCCTTGTGCAGATTCTCCACTGTTTTCCCCTCATCAGGCCCCAGGAGTGCAACACAGTGTGTCCTAGGGCCACACACAAGCTACTCCACCCATTAGAACTAGAATGGTATGTACTAGGAGGGCAGGGAATCCACCCTTTCCCATCATGAAGTGCAGTGACCACCAAGCTTCTCAGACTGGCTGCTGCAGGATGACTTTATGCCACAATTTACAAATGTTTGTCTTTTTAACTATCTTCCTTCCTTCCTTCCTTCCTTCCTTCCTTCCTTCCTTCCATCATCTCCTTGTCCACATTAATGTCTAATTCACAATTATTTTCATATTTTGATAAAAGCTGCTATTATAAAAAAGAGGAAACTATAATAGTCCTGTTCGGAGCCTAACAAGACTGTAATCACTCATCTGACTTCAAGTTCTTTAATGACAGAGCTTTGAAGTGCTTGTCATTGTTACATTACAGTGGTATCCTTATCCCTTCATATGCTTCTCTTTATCAAACCCATGCCTGCCAAACACTGCTGGTATGCATTGTCAAAAATCCACTAAAACATCTGTAACTCTCTAGAGCCACATAAAATACCTATTAAATTGAAATTATTTCCCAAGTATTACAAGATTAAGCTGTAATACTGACATTTCTAAAATGTTTGTAGAGGAACTATTAACTTGAGAACATCAAGATTTCATAGTAAGGATCACATAGCAAAATCAATATACTGTGCAGTATCCCTTTATAAAACAATATATCACAGAGAATCCTACACTATTCTAGCAATGACCTGTGTGCTCCAGCTGCTCCAGCCTCAGTGATGAGCAGGTTCTGTTGAGGATGGCCAGGATCAAGAATGTGACAAACCCCATAAAAAAGTAGTACATCAGGTAGTCTGGAACCTTCACTTTGGGAATCCTTTCATAATTTATCTGTATTACTGACTTTGCTGCCAATATTACTAACTACAGTCACCTGCTAGTATGAATTAGGCACTTAGTATATACTCTTATCTCCTTTTTCTAGCGCCGAGAAGTTGCCAAGACAGTTTTCTGTTTAGTCGTGATTTTTGCTCTTTGCTGGTTCCCTCTCCATCTGAGCCGGATTTTGAAGAAAATGGTATACAATGAAAAAGACCCCAGCAGATGTGAACTGCTCAGGTACTTCATTTTCTATGCCAATAGTTTGTACTGAAAAACTATAATGCTGCATGCTGAGAATTTATATGAGGAATGTCACTGTGCAACTGTGGTGTTTATTAATTTTAAGCTGCACCCATTTTCAGCAGTTTCAGTTTTAATGGGGTACCATAATCTCAATAAATGTTGTCTGTCACCATTTCAATCACGTTGCTCTGGATTTTTTGAACATCTATGAGACAGGTTATTACAGACATGGCATGGTACAAGATTAGATTGAGGGAGCTAGGTAAGAGAGAATCAGTTTTTGTGACCGAAGAGGCTGTAACCACAAGGAATGCGGATGCTTCTGCAGCATATAAACTGTTTAAATGTTTTTCTTCCTCTTACCTAGTTTCTTGCTGCCCTTGGATTACATCAGCATCAACCTGGCAACCATGAACTCTTGTATAAACCCCATAGCTCTGTATTTTGTGAGCAAGAAGTTTAAAAACTGTTTCCAGGTAAGCTTCTCTTGTTAAGATTTTATGTCCAGTTAACTAACTGTATTGAACCACTTGGCTGTTATCTATTTTTAACAGCTGGCAGAAGAGGCATGCAAAGGAATGAAAGATTATAAATTGTCTGGTTTAGCAGCTAGCAGTTCACATAGCACACATACCAAACTGAAAGTGAAACTATCCACTAGATCTGAAATACTAAACCAATAAATAAGTTTGGCTCGGTCCTCATATGTGTAAACGGAGATAGACACGCTCTTGTAAATACTATTTATCTGCACGTGACATGCACATGAAATAGAATTTGGTTGATAACAATTTTCAACTCTCGATGACACCAAGTTGCCTGCATTAAACAATCTCATTAATGAATAAAATTTTCAGGCCTGAATACCAAATCAAGCACCTGAGTTGACTTTGGCAATTAAATATGCATTATGGCTTCTACCTGCATTTTCCAGTTCCCACACATGCAAACATATTTTAAGGCTAAAATAATTTCCTTGTGACAATGTGCCTCTGCAAGTCCCTGTCCACATATTAAAGGCATGTCCACATGGGAAGAAAAAAAATGAGAGTAAAGAAAGCAATTAAATGGAAAGGGAAGACTGAAATAGCTTTATCTGCAATGAAAAACAAAAGATAACAGGACTGTACCACTAAACTTTAAGTCTGAGAATAGGCAGAACACAAGCTACTGAAAAAAATGTAAAGAATTATTAGACCAGGGAACACTTGTTTGTCTGCAGCCTGCTCAGATTTACAAACTATTTTAAGGGAGCATTTTCATATGGTAAATAAGAAGTCAGCTTCTATTCCTAACTGTGCAAAATGTTACACCTCAGTATGTTCACTGAACCTTTTCTGAAAAAATTTTGTCTTCTAATATGTGAGAAGAGACCTAAGTCAGGGGCTGGGGAGTTTTTCTTCTTTTCTCTTCCATGCTAAGCAGCATGCTAATCCCTAAGTTTGTGAACAGTGATACAGAAGGGGAAAAAACAATCAACCCAGCACCTAACATGTATTGCATTTTGTCAGTTCTCAATCTATTTACCTTAGTCAAACAAATTTCCCTTGTCATACTGTGAAAGTTTTTCTTCAATAAGAGGCACAGGTTGGGCCTAATTTGCTGCATTTGTGGTGTTCAATCACAAGAAGCATTTATGTCCTAGGATAAAAATTTCCCTGAATATAGCTACCACTCTCTTCAGCTAGAATGATCTGTCATTTCTGAATGAAAGATATGGCTGGCAGTCTGCATAGAACTGAGAGATTTGTGTTAACTTTTTTTTTATTTCTTAATTTTTTTTTCCCAGTCATGCCTTTGCTGTTGCTGCTCCCAGTCTAAGAGTCTGGTGACTTCGGTGCCCATGAATGGAACAAGCATTCAATGGAAAAATCAAGAACTAAACAATCACAATACAGATCGAAGCAGCCACAAAGACAGCATAAACTGAAAATTAAGGACTCTCAGACCATTTCAGAA
This sequence comes from Struthidea cinerea, assembly GCA_013397865.1. NCBI lineage: Eukaryota > Metazoa > Chordata > Aves > Passeriformes > Corcoracidae > Struthidea > Struthidea cinerea. The sequence continues at coordinate 769,090 of VZTI01005470.1, read as the reverse complement.
TGAAAGAGGAAATGTCACTACCAAGCTATGACAACAGGAAGCCCAGTGACTGTTCCATAACGAATTCAGACACGTGCACCATTGTACCTAATTCTAGAGGTGACTGAGTAGATGGAGTGAGTGTAACTGTGATGTTCTGTGAACTGAGATCCACTGGATGGTAATTCTGCCTCTGAAAAGGATATTGATGTGAATATGACACCAAAAATCTGGCTTGAACTACACAGGTGGTTTTTGCTCTTCTGAAGCAGGCAGGAACTGTCCAGTGTCTGTGACTGGTACAATGCAATCTTTTTACCTGATTGTCACCGAGAATTAATCACTCTGGAACTTTTGAGAAGATATCAAAATGGAATCTATCTGTGACTATATTTTCTCTCTCCCCATTTGTCTTTTAACTTCTATTTCTGTGGTGGATATAGTCCATGCAGCAGTTTGTTTTGCATGTTGTTGTTGTTGCTGTCTTTCAGGTTTATGTTGGAAACTGTTTTAGTCCACACCAGCATTTTACTTACTTATGTTACAATGGATCGGGACATTAACTGGGCAGTTCACATTTGTAGCACTTCAGTATTCAGATATAGGAAGAGACCATTTAAATAGCATCAACATTTGGCACTTAAGCATAGATTAATACCAAAAAAAGAGGTATTAATAATACAGTACTATACTGTGTTATTTATTCTAATGTTCTGTACAAAATAAACATAATCTATATCAGCGAAAAGAATGGAAGATGCTCACAGATGGGCACCTTACAATGTGTTTTTATTAACCTGACATGTTAACTCTTGAACTATATGAACCTTTTGATCTATTTAGTCTGTAGTTGCATTAAATCCAAGTGGAAATGAGGGTCAGTGGAATATAGTGAAACATTATTAAAGCTGTCCACAGCGTTCTGAGAATATGGTTATTGTCAGAGCAGCTATGTACAACTCTATTTTCACACTGCCAACATGAGGTTACAGTCAGAGTGAACATAGAAAAGTGGAAGTCCATAACAGCTGGATGTGCAGAAGGATATTTTGTGCCTTATTCCTTACAGAGTTCTCTGTCTTACACAACATTCAAAGATGTTCATGGGGTTCAATAGGTTATCAGCATTGTTAACCATACAAATGCTATTAACAATATATAGAGACTATTGCTTGCATATATGTAAACTGATGATTTCCTTATTATTTCCATCCATTAAGGCTACATCCAAGAGACTCCCTGTTTGCCTAAAAATTTTTTTAATAGGTAGCCTTTCATTAAATAGTGGAACTCAATAGTGTGGTGTCATATATAATATGTCTCATGCACAAATCTGTTAGGCAGTTTATAGCATCTTTTGAGCTAGGCTAAGAAGCAGTAATCAAAATTCCACAGATTTTTAAACATCCATTTCATTTCCAGTGAAAGATGTAATCCTACATAGTTTTATTTAAGAGGTCAAAATGCTAGTGGCTACAATGACTTCTGCTGCACAAGTTTCCCCAATGTTTACATTTACACAAATCTTATTAAGTATATTTAAAAAAAGGTTCTTTAAATTGGTTTGTGTACTTTTTGTGTGCTTTTGTCTCTGTGACATATATGCGTGTATAAATACATATAAATTTATGTTCATATGTTATAAACCTAAATACAGTCTTCTGACAGTGCTCTGTGGTAGTGACCAAGAGCATGGTATGGAATGAGACTTGGCTGAATTTTACTTAAAACATTTCATCCTCAAACTGTATCAGAAATCACAGTAAATGAGTGACAATGCTCTCCTTTGAGAAGATTGAGTTACTGAGTCTCTTTACATCCTGAAACCTTCCCTGCTACTTTGACAGAATGCATTGAGGAGATGATAAAGGCAAACAGAAAACAGACATGAGGAATGGATTTATAACGGATTTGCAAATTGCTCCTTCTTTATTTCAAGACAGGAGAAAGCTTTGTGTGCATTCCCCTTTTCTGCTATTTATCTCATGGTCAGATGAACCAAAAAATTTCATACACCTGCAAACCAGTAATGTGATTGCTCAGAGACAATATTTCTACCTGTCTACAAAAGACAGTGAGCAATAAAGACAATCTAGGTCAGTTTAGGGTTCTTAACTGCTACCAAAAAAGCCCCATCTATCTGCAAAAGTTTCAGACTGTCAAATAGGTCGCTTTTATGCTTTACAAGCACTGATGCAAACCATGAATCATGAAAATTTAAGTTTTCCTTCCAGATGCTGACATTTCCAACATCTATTGCTTTCAACCCATGAGTTGGCTCTGTTATGTGGCAGACATACATGAACCTGCACACGCAAAGCATCCTTTAAACCACTTCAGCCTAGATGGAAAAACTATCCTCCTACTCCTCATAATGCTGACTGACCTTAGCAGCAGCATTAAAAAATACAAAACCTTTTAACTAATGAAAAGAAGTGGGTAAATTATCTAACAGAAGTGAGAGGTACTTTTTAGAATCCTTTAGAATTATTTTTGTGAGCTTACGTAGAGATCAGAGCCTGCAAAAATTAATTGGTGATCCTCATTCCATTTCTCCAGCCTGTGGAAGGACAGAGAGAGTCTAAATAACAGTGACAAGTGAGGTCCTGGGAGGTCTCATACTCTTTTTTTGCCATGTTTGCTTTTTTGTATTTTTTCTGGCGGCTGCTGCTCCCACTCACAAATCAATTGTAAGGACAAAGGGTGTTGTGATGTGGCAGCTACAGTGAGGGGGGAAAATGTTTCTGAAAAACTTACTAATGTACTTTTTTAATTCTCTCCTTCCCATTGAGAATGATAAATATTCCTCCTGGTATCTACCATTAATTCTGAAAAAGCTGTCTTTCAAAAAGAACCAGCACAAGTATTCCACGATTCTGGTGTCACACAGACTCTGCTTTCTCTTTTGCATTAGAACAACTTTCCACAACAAGTATCCTTCTATCCTACTCTTATGTTATAGATGCTTTTATGCCTGCTGCTTGCATTCCTCTCAACTGAACCAAGCCTTGATTTTCTCTGCAGCTAACAGGATCTCTATTCCACAAGTTTCAGATTAACTTCATAAACTTTTGTACCATCTGTTCTTTGTAATCAAAATCCATTTAACTGTCACATTCATCTTTTTTTGTGGACTTCAGAATTCCCAACTCTTGTCAGTCCACTCAGTGTAAAATTTCATTGACAGTCTCACATCTTAACTTCAAACACTTGGCAGTTTTCTTTCGTTTTAGAATACAGCTGTTCTCCTTGTTTTCAACATACATTTTTTCAAACTACCTCACTAAACATTTCCTCTTTGGTATATTTTATACTTATTTGCATCAAGCAGACAGCATACATGGGTTTTCACTTATATCTATGTCTGTATTTATTTATTTACATACGAAACTCTGTGCTTCAGACCTGACCTAGCCAGCTCCTGTGCATTAAAAAAAAGTGCTTATCTAGTTCATCATAAATCTCACCTGACAAAACCATTAGCTTGGTTCCGGAGAAAAGATACTTATGTGACCCTCAGATCTGAACATGTTTATTTTTGCTTTTAATACAGTCAGTTTCAGGTGTTTACCTGTCTGTCCCTCCATCCTTCCAAACCAACTGTTAACCCCCTGTCCAATTTCAATAAATTTTACAGAACAGAGTTTATCATCATTATGAAGATACAGAGAATTCCACCAGAACTGCAGGATGGCAGGAAGAACAAAATTGTATTTGTGCTCTATGCAGAAAATTTCTGAAATGTACTTTGTGCATACTCAATTCACTTGATAGAAAGATGTTATAAACATTACAGATGCAGAAAAGCCTTGATCAGAGCATGCAACTTGTAAGACATCTGAGAATCAAACCACAACCCGCAAATTCTTGGAAGCCAGTATTTGTACGTTCCCGTGCTTGTGGAATTACTTGCTGCTTTTTTTCTTTTTTCCTGCCTCTCTTTCATAATTTACATATTTACTGCAATCTTGTTACGATATAATTTGATTCTGTGAAGCCTTATGGGTTTCAGTGTGTGAGAAGACATGGTACAAATTCAAATTCTGCTGCATTTGTATGAACAGAGTCCTGCTCAAATGTCCCTCAGGCAAAGCACGCATTTTCAGTAGAAGAAACACCAGGACTGCATGCTAACATTGCCTTGCAAAGTTTCTTCCACACAATCAGTGCTGCAAAGCTTGGCTCAGCAAAATATTCCTAATTTACACTCCTCACTCTTTCAAAGACTAAATAAAGGCAATTATCTCCAAAATCAGAGTAAAAGAAGACACATAAAAAGATCACAGATGAGAAACAGCTCTCAAGTTGCATAGAAAAAAAAAAAAGACACCAAAACCAGGCATGTTTAAAATGCGGCTCTAAAAGAAACACAGCTTATCATTAGTCCAAGTGTGGGAAAGGAAGATATGAACTAAATAAAAAAAATGTAGGTCATCTCCAGTTTCTCTAAAGGAAGATGAAATGAATTGACCTCTACTATCTCATCTAGAATCAGTTTTTCCCCTGTACAAACACCACTGCTTCTGAACTGAGCTGTCGCTTGAGTCACAGCTTTGCAGTCCTGTTAGTTACAGTAGCTTATTATTACAATAATAAAGCTCAGCAGAGTAAGTGTTAAAAAGTGGTAAGAAATAAAACCAAAACAATCTGAACTTCAGCAGCACTCTGCCCACATTTCTCAGAGTAACTGAGTGCAAACTGCTCTGAAATCAATGATTTGGTGCATCTCAGAATAAGGCCTTTACTTCAATCTCAGTCTTGGTCCTTGGAGTACAAAGACTGAGAATACAAATTACTGAATCAAGCATCCAGAACAATTAACGAGAAGCACTTCCAAGCCATCCAAGAGAACATACTTCCTGCTACATGTTTTAAACAGAGGGGAAGATTAGAAATCCATCATTACACCACTGTGCCATCCTGTAGTCACACTTCATATTTATTGAAATGTCTGTGTCTAAAGTTTTTTTGTCTTTTCCCCTCTAAAATTGTTATACGGTGGTCCCTTTGGTATTGCCTCTGAATAAAGTATACATTTGGATTAGCTTTCTTTCCAATATCGACACAGTGTTAATAAAGCATTTATCTCCACATACACAGTATATTCCAATACAGAAACACAATTAAACCACACTACCAGAAAAGTCACAAATTTCTACAGTCAAGTTTTGAACAGAAAATTAAGAGAATACTCTTGGGACAAATCAATACTACAATTCAGTACTACTATTGGGAAATACATTGATTTTTTAATAGATAAAGAAGAAACCATACCACTTCTGTTAATTCAAAGGTGTTTACATGAGTAATGAGACAGTCCAGATTTCACGAGCTGGAATAAAACACTGCAAGGGCTATAAATCTTCATGCTCCATTATATAAAATACATGTAAATTCTGGGGATTAGGAAGACATAGCTCTTCACTGCAAGATTCTTTGATTTCCCTGCAATGTTTCTCTAAAGTATTTAGTTTCAAGACACATCTCAAACTCAGAGGTAATTGTGAAGAAAGGGAGATGCTTACTGAGTTTGCCTTGTTGCACTCCAAAAAATCTTTGACAAACATTTTTAATAATATCCAGCATGTTCTGGCTTTTCTGTACCACAAATGAACTGCAACAATGGCAATACCAAGAACTACTCCAAATCAAGGAATCCATTGTTGAATTAGTTCCTTTTGATGATCATGTGTATATATGAGAATTTGCTTGGCAGAACTTTAAACAGCAGTTGTTCTTCCATATAAAGTGCCTTATTAATATAACCCCCCCTCCAAACAAATCTTCTCTTCCATTTACTTTAACAGTGTAAGCCCTCAATCAAAGTTAAAACTAGACAATAAAGTAGTCTTAAGTTTCAAGTAGTGACTTGGGATAAAATGCTGAACCTACTGACTTCAGCAGGACTGGGATTTCAGTCAGAATATGTGATGGAGCCCATTGGAATGGTAACTGTGAAAATGTGAGTAAGTCCACTACAGCTAATCAGGAGAGAAGTAAAAGAATCCATGGGGCTTGGATGAATATTTATGAAATTATCATCTCATGTGCTCAGGTGGGGGAAGAAGCCTTGGAACACTTTGTTTCCCATAAAATCAGTTTAATAAAAGAAGCCAGAGGTAACAGGGTTCTCCCCTCACACCACTACACCAACAGAGACAGAATAGAAGACAAGGAATATTGTCTACTTGCAAGCAGCAATCTGCATTGTAGAATAACAATATTCTGAAAATCCGGAGTATTGTCCCAATCCCGTCCTTCTTCCAAGATGTGACTCTTACTTAAGCCAGTTATTGCACAGATATCAATGGCAGAATCCATGTCAATGTCCTTATTGCTGTGTTCTCCTCACTGTTCAGGCAGATATTGCAAAAGTACCATTGGCTGGAATATCCTCACGCTATGTATCCCTGACATGCCTGCTGCAATTATGCACATCAATTTTACTGAAACAGTTCTGGCCTACACTGAAATCGATGGGGACATATTCTAGCATGAGCACATATGTCTCAAAAATGTAGTGATCCTACGTCACAGGAATCACGGGATCGATATTTATTACTGCAGGGGATGTAGCGTGCTGTATACCTGAAGAATTTGATACATACAAAAGTATCTCTGTGGGAGCTTACCCTGCTGAGCCAAACTGAAAACCCTTACAATTCTCCTGATATGCAGGCCTTTGGGATCTGCCTCCTTTCAGAAAATTTCATCTTCTGTAGCTGATTACATATTTAGCTGTTCTAGGGATGTATTTTCCAGGCTTTGGGAAAACACAGTTTGCACTAACTAAACACTGCATGAGAACTCTCATGTACAGCCATTCCCACTTTGCAGTTTTTTTTGCCACAGGGATGAGATTTCATAAACATTGCTCGGTATGCAAATGAAACAATCAAGTAAAATAATATGGAAAATGTATTACATGAAAAATAATTAGATGTCACAAGAAAAGAAGCGCTCTCTAACTAAGCCAACCTGACATATTTCTTATAAAGATCCACTTGGTAACAGTAGATTACTTTTTTCCATGTTGAGTCTCAAAACTGAAAACAGATAACTAATTTAATATACTGCTTATGTCTTAGTTCAAGTGAGGTTACTTTGACTTGCCATGCTACCCACAGAACTGGTTAACAGTTCCAGACGTGTTAGCACCAATCTGTTACAGTGGGTGCCAGGATGGAAAATGGAAAGGAGTGACCAACCCAAATAAACAAACAATACAGTTCAAGAACAATTTTGAGCTCACCAGGGAGCTGAAAATCTATTCCAAATGTGGTTTAACTGCCTGTTGCATAAATACTTTAATAATTTTTTTTCCAAAACTATGCTCTGCAAGCCCATGGCAACATAGGCTGCATAACAATTTTATGGAACACTAAAAATGCAACTTTGTAATGTTTGGTCCTACAAGTTTGATGATGAGCAGTGACCCGCAAGAAATTTTCAGTGTTAACCATTTTTCAATATCCGAACACTACAGAACCCTGAGAACTCTGCAAATTCAAAGTTAAGAGAAATCTTCTCTAAATAGTGTAATGTACAAGTTAAAGAAATTGGAAGTTTAAAATTCCAATTTCTATCTCTTGGTGCTTACAGTTTTCCCCTGGAAAAAAAAAATATTATCTTGTCCTTCTCTCTAAGATCCTTTCTTATTGTTGACTTTTTGTTGCTAATAAGCAGGATGAATTAACTTACTCTGAACTCTTGAATGCTTCCACTCCTTCAGATTTTAATGTTATCCAGGCGTAAAAGTGGCTTTAAGTATTACTACCCTATAACAAAAGTTCCAATGTGAACATACTTTGAATTGTTCAGGTAGCTCCTGATGATAAAGTGATCTAAATATGGCAGTTTTAGGGCATGTGATCATAGAAAACAGCAAAAAATTAACATGGGAAAACCAATTCAAAATGAGTTTTCCATTTTTAGGAAAGGCTTTCTATCAATTTTCCACAACTTTTCTCTCAAAGCCTCTTCAGAATCATAATCAATAAAAAGATGAATGCTTCTGTTTCACATCAAGGAAGCAAAAGGTTTTATGCAGCATTTACACTAAGAATAAGCAACGTTTAAAACTTTCAGCTATACATAGTATAGAAGATTTTGATGTCTAATTTGCAATGGATTCATTTCAGAGCTGTCAAACTACAGATATAAAGAGATACAGCCAAAGTAATTTTAATCTAGATTCAATATTTGTAATCCCGCTACACAGACAAAAAGCTCAGCCTAGAGAGCTCAAACTTTGCTCAGCAGCACAGCAAACATTATGACATACAACTGAAATTCGTGGTTACAGGTACCCAAAATGAATTAATTCAGAACTAGATCAAGTGTAGCTTTGGCAGTCATGATTTGTCTTATGAATTTTAAGAAAGGAACAAGGTCCAGAACACAAAGCCTCTTCTAGACTCCAATAAAAAATGTATCCTTTAAGAAGAATCTAACACAAACTAGCTTCTTGCCCCAAAACTGCATTCTGACAAGAAAAAGAAAGAAAACCCAAACCCAAACCATTAGTTTTTAGCTGTGGAGTTGCAGGAGTGCTGCATTAGAAATGTCACTAACATAAACACTGCTTAGAAAAAGTCCTTTCAAGTCAAACTTGACGTGTATTAACAAAGCAATGTGTGGAATTTCACAATCTGGGATTTTACAGTCCTTTCTGTATTGTTCGTGATCCAGAAAAGATAGAGAATTTATGTTTTAGGACAATCAGCCTGATACCTTTCAGAAGTATTACTGTAAAAAAAAACCCAGAGGGATTAAGAAGGTGAAGGATTTGCTATAAACAAGTAAGAAAATCAATTTAGTTTTATAATAACATCATGGAACAGATTAAAGCCTAAAAAGATAAATACAGACAGAAGATAAATGGCATCAATTTGTGAAAAAGGAAAAGAATACATCTAAAAAAGATAATCAGAAGCTACTCTCTAGTGGGAAGATGCAATCATGGAAACAGACCTCCAGGTGACTGTGATCACCAAGTAAGTGATGTGTTTGCTATTGAAATATGGCATCAAGAAAGAGAAATGCAGGTTGGGATTAGTACATGGAGATACTAAGTGTCACAAGGTAAGGACGTATACGTGACTGTAGTGTGATTATATGTGAAATAATTGCATTCAGACTGCACAGTTGTGATTTAAAACATTCAGTTTTGGTAGCATAAAGTTAAGGGAGTGAACAAGCCCATTTCTTGAGAGGTCCTTCAACAGCAAAAGTAACTAAGAAATTGTACAAGAAAAAAATAATACTATAAAAATAGAGTAGTTTAAAACTCTCCATGTAAAATTAACACATTCCTGACCAGCTCTGTTTTGTGCATGTATGAGCAGTCTCTCTTTGTGCTAGTGATCAAAAGGATCTAAAAACCAAAGCAGCAATCCTGAGTCAGACCTTCCTGTCGCCCATGAGGATCCATAGCAGGCACCTAGGGAAGGGTGTAAGGACAGTATAAGGATACAACAACACTGCCTTGGTAGAGTGCCCAAGCCTTCACCAAAGAGAGGTGAGAATCAGTACATTTTGGGTAAATGATGGGTATTCCTCCATGAATTTATCTTTTGGGCCTATGTAATTATGTTCTCACACTGAATTGGAAATAACTGCTGGTTTACAATGCTAAACTGTATTCTTGGAAGTCAGTGGAAGCTTTGCCTGAGTAAGCAGGGCAAGGACCAGAAAATTAAAAGGTGAGTCAATGTCTTTTTTCAGATATTGTCAGAGTGTCTTTCAGAGCTGGATTAACAAATTAATTGTTTGACTCAATTTTTTTTTTCTGAATTATATGAAAGCAACTTCCAGCCAAATCCACAGGAGTGCTCATATGCACCTGGGAATGCTGGCTCAGAAAACAGGACCAAGCTCGTGATAATGATCCCCTGCTGCATAAATAATCGATGTGTATTGATGTATAAACACTCTATAAATTAACTGAAACAATCAGGTTCCATGTTCCTGCCCACAACTGGAATAGCAGCTGTAGCACTGACTAGGAGTCTGAGGTGACTAATGGGAATCTTTTTGCTGTAGTCCTTTCTTTGTCACCTCCTGTACATTTCTTCCTCTGTGTCTAAATACTTTATAGTTGGAAATATTTTCATGTGGTTGTAGGTAAATGTAAGTATGGCAAAATCAAAGTATACTTGGATTAGAATAAGCACATCTAATTTATAAAACAGCATGAGGAATCATATTGGTGGTAAGAGAAAAACAAAATGCTAAACCAGGCTAAGACACAGAGCTGCATTTCTTGTATTTGTAAGAAATCCAAGGAAAAGTATTGCTGGGTTCATTCAGAGGCTAGCTTCTATATTGTACACATTTTGGAATCCTGTAGTGAAATCTCTCTTTGGGAATTGCACTACTCTTCTGTCCAGCACTCAAAGTTTATTAAAGTTTTGTGGGAAAAAAGCTGTTTGGCAGCATCCCAGTCCATAAGGGTCTGAGAATGATGTGCCAGAAAGACTCGGGAGGCCTAAAAAGCCACTTTAAAATATGGAAAAGCTGTAGTTTTTTTTTTTCCAGGGGCCCAGTTCAGGGGGTTTCAGTCTGTTTCATGGATTTTTCTAGGCTGCAGCACAGAAAAAAAAGCCTCTATATATTACCATGTTTAAACAAAAATACTGGTTTAGAACAAAAATATTTGGACTTATGGTTTTTCCTGATTATTGAAAAACTGAGGGTTTTTTTCCACTAATAGTTATCTATCTATCTGTAGATATGTAGAAATGTATTTAGTGTGAAGTCTATCTTTCAGTCACATCACTGTTTATATGCTGGCAGAGATTAAAGTCCATTTTCATCTCCAACTCTTTGTCTTTCTTTACATCAATATTTCTCAACAAGTGAAAACTTTGTCTTCACAATTTTGTGCCAAGATGACTGCCTAGTCAAAGACATAAGCTGTTACAAATGTTTGCTAAACATATCCTTACAATCGTGCATGCATTCTGGAAAGAAAAGCCTATTTATTTTTCTTTTCCTCTTTTTTAGCTGCCTTTTCAGTCACTTAACAGACCACATCTCAGAGCATTTGAGTTTAAATCACTATAAAATCACTTTTTAATTAAGTTGTTTTAAAGTGTTGAGGCAGGCATTGACTTGGTGGGAATAGCAGTTTAGAGAAATCAGAGCAGACATGCAGGAGTTTTAGCTAATGGGTTCTATACAGGAAACTTCTCCAAAAATCTTCTTCCGTTAATACTCGGAGCCCAATTCTAATTTAATGAACACCACAAGGACTTTTGCCTTTGACTTCTGGAGAAGAAGGTCAGACTCAGACTATGTTTCTTGTCTGTTCATTTTAAGGACCAACCGACCAGAAGCCGGGAGAGAAACAGAGAAACAAGGCAAGAGAGAAAGGGTGGAAGAATCTGTTCCTTCTATATTTGACAGATCCCTATGGCTGAACCTGGGACAGATCTGGAAGAAGACAAAGCACTGCACAGCCAAGTACCACACCATCTGATTTTCATCTTCCTGGCCTGCATAATTGAATCCAGAGTTTAGGGTATTTATACAGAGCATGGAGGACATTTTTTGCATTTGGTGCACCCACAAAGTCATCATGTGGTACAGAGAGCAGGCACTCACTGAAGAGCACTAGGTTCTAGTCCCAGCTCCTACAACTATTTTTGTACTTCTCCAGAACTGAGTATTTCTCTATTTTCTGTAAAATTTCACAACAATTCCTCTTTTTCACCAATGTGCCGTAACTGCAAGACTTAAACACTGACTAGTGAATAGTGAGTATTTTCTTTGGAAAGTGGAATTGAAGAGGAGAAGAGAATCATTCCTGTGTTCTAAAACATCTTCTGCCTGCTGACTAAAGCATAGTCCAAAGGAGGGGTTGGATCCTTTGAGACACACAAGGGAATTGAACCTGGACCTCATCCATATTTCTGTCTGTACTAAGCATTGAGCTACAGTCTGAAGGGAAACATTTTTCCACTGTGGGGCTAACATTTTCAGAACTCACCTGCTGGATTGAACTCTCCAGGGAGACATGCAGAGGAATGCCTCATTTCTGGACACCTACTGGGCATTAGCCTGAGTTAATTACAAGGCTGCTCAGTTCTATTAGGACTTAAGTACCTTTGAGAGCATGAATGAGCACTGCTGGAGTATATAATGCACCTCATAATAAAAAATGCCTGAGCTTCCACTCAACCTTATGAACCTCCAGGGTTTCATGAAAGATGTGCAAACATTTTTAGGTCTGCAATTTTGACCCAAGGCATCTAAATTCCACCTGACCTGAGCATCAGTTGTTTATGTCCTTTTCTGGGCCTCATCCCAGATTAGAATCCACAGCTCAGAAATAATCATAATATCTGCATAATGCTGATTTTCAGAACAATTTATAAATATTGAGTAATTAATCTTCATATTGCCCATGAGCAAACATCTCCATTTTACATACACAAAAAAAAGTGATAAATTGCCATAGGCTACAAGAGAGTCAGTACCAGAATGAGAATGGAGGAATTCCTGGCTCTCAGACTAGAACTTTGTTCACAGCTCTCAGAAGAAAGGAGAAAAAAATCTTGCTCTTCAGAAGGAAAGAGTTGTGATGTTGACATGTTTTAATTGACCAAGGCCTTTTTCTTTTAAAGTGGTTTATGTTGTAGATTGGGGATTTTTCAAAGTATACACAAAACTTTGCAGCACTACCTTTCAGTTCTGGTAGACTGGTATTAGCAACACTCATGGGTAAAGAACTGAGAAAACATGACCAAAACTGACCTTCAGTAAAACTCAGCTTTTGTCTGGTGTTAGAAAGCAATGACTAAAAAGACTATATTTAATATTATGCCAGCCTGATGCATCAGTTAGACAATCAGTCAAATTGAAGAAACGGCTTGTTAGATCACTTAATCACTACCACTGGCAGGACTGTCTGTACTGCACTGACATTGAAGTGTTTTAGGAATCTTTAACATTTTACACTCCTGCTATGTTTTTTAAGATGGAAAATCCAGAAGAAAAAAAATGGGAGGATTCTTTCTCCCTTTGTTGCTGAAGGAATTCGAGAACTCTGGGTGCCTGCAGGAGCTGTTGCTGGCGTGAAAGGACTGCCACCTACCAAGGCCTTCATATCACATCCTGGGTTTAACAGAACAGTTTGTATAGACCTTTCCCTAAGTTCTCTTGCACATCTTTTCAATCTACTTTCTACACAGACAACTTAAGTGTATGTTTGCCACTATAAAGTTGCAAGTGCTGGAAAATTCCTACATAGGAAACCATTTCCAGGCTGAAGTATCAAAACTGATAAAACACGTCAGTATTACTGAAATGACAAACCACAAGCTTTAGCAACGATGCATCAAATATTTCCATCATCTCAATTTTCAGAACTCTACATCTTGATAAACAAATGTGGTTTTACACCCAGTAATGCAATGTATCAGTTTAAATCCATAAATCTTAGTTGAACACTGTTTGATATATGTTTACATTCACAACAGGCAAAAAGACCAAAAATAGAAGAAATTCATTATAGAACATATTTCATTTTTTTGTGTATGTACAGGTGTTACATATATTGCCCATGTGATATACACAGGAGGTCTTAGCACAGAGACCATACCTTCCAACAAAAATGTCCAGCTGTAGTTCTAGTGTTAGCTATTGAGTAAATTGAATATGGTCATGGCTGTGATGCTCCTTCAGGAAACTCTCACTTCAAGTCTGTCTGCTAAGGATAGTTTCATGATAAGAAAATTTTCCTATCATTCAACCACCACATGCTTTTTCTTACAAAACCCTTTATTTTGTACTACTTCTCTGAAATCTCCAAGTGAGAATAATATGGGGATTATGTTTACATCACACTTAAGAATTTTGACATTTCAGTTTCTTAAATACTGGGGCTTCAATTTTAGGCCGACAGCACATCCTAGTGGGTACTTACACTATTCCATGGCTTTTAAACTATACTTCAGTCACAGCTGCATGAATACTCTTGTGGCATCCTTCAGTGCATGCACTTTTCTTCTTTCCCTACATGGAAAAACAAAGAATGAAGTTAGGAATTTGGAAGTATGTGCCAATTACTAAAACTGAGATAATTCAGCAACACCGAAGACTTTACAATTGGTTCCATATATCTTTGAAGAAAAAAGGTGCTTCTGAATATGTGTAATTTTAACCAATTGCAGGCAGAACATACAATGAACAGTCGTGAAGTTTGTTCTTTTGTTTTCATTTGCCAGTAGGAAAAAACAACTTCAGTTTCATCTGGGCAGCTTTACCTGGGAAATATGACCTTAGTAATATGAGCATGTTACTAAGTACTTCGCTAATCAATAAAACTATGTATTTACTCATCAAAAATGCATCCAGTACAGCATTTTAATGTGTGGGTTTGCCAGTCAAGCATGCAGCACAATCAGAGAGGTGTTTGTTGAGGCAGACAAAAATCAAGATAAAATGGAAAGAAAATGCTGCTTAACTCTGCCACATTTTATAACAGCTCCATTTAGAGATTTTTAAATGGCTTCATTTGGGGAGGGTTGTGAAGTATGGGATACCCACATGGAAAATCTTCAAGGTATTTTCTCCCAGGTAAGTTCACAACTTTGCTTAGCTGCAAAACTGTTCAGCGTATTTCTCACTCTCTGGTATTGTCATATTCATAACTTCCATAAGGAAGATGAGGTGATGTGTGTCTCTTAAAGAAGCAGGCCTGTGAATGGAGTGCTGTATCCTTTACAGGCTCCATAAGCTGAATTTTTGGTGAAAGGAGGGCTGGGGGGACATCTTAAGCGGAGCATCTAAGAACTCCATGATTGTGTAGTCTGGAGAAACAGAGACTGAACCCCTTACTCTCTAAAGCTTCCTGAGGAGGGGAAGTAGAAAGGGAGGTGCTGATTTATTCTCCCTCGTATCCAGTGATAGGACAGCTGGGAATGGTTCAAAGTTGCATCAGGGCAGGTTTAGACAGGAAAAAAATGCATCAGGAAGCATTTCTTTACCAAGGGAGGAGTGAAACACTGGAACAGGATTCCTGGTGAGTTGGTCGATGCCCCAGGCCTGTCAGTGTTTCAGAGGTGTCTGGACAAGACCTTTAATAACATACTTTAACTTTTGGTCAGTCCTGAAGTTGTCCGGAATGATTGTTGTAGGTCCCTTCCGCCTGAACTATTCTATTCTATTCTATTCTATTCTATTCTATTCTATTCTATTCTATTCTATTCCATTCCATTCCATTCCATTCCATTCCATTCCATTCCAATCAATTCTATCATTTGCCTGCTGAACATCTGTAATAATCAGAAGGAAGCACACTTTTGCAGCAGAACCTGATACCATGAAGGAAGAAAAGCAGTGACCCTTCCATACTTGGGTTCACATATTTTTTTCCCCCTTCTTGAATCAATTTCAGTTGTTCCACGGCAATTTTATCACCTGATAAATTTTTGGTATTTTGTTAACGGTAAAGTGTTTAGAATCATTATATGAGAGAAACAGATTTTCTGTTGCTAATATGTGGCTTTTCCAAAGGCTCAAAAATCAGAACTCAGTTAAAAGGATCCCCATTTTTTAGTTCACGGTCTTCTGCTGCCTGACTCACGTTTGATGTGTTACTGGCAGTGCTAACATCTTCATATGGCTGAGAGGAAAACCTGTCGCTGTTACGTCCGAGGTGTATAAAAAAAACGACACAGAGTCCAGGCTCATGAACAAGTGGAAGCCGAAGCTTTACTTTAATAATTTTCTGACTACTATATAGGATAGATTGCAAAAAGTGTGTTGAGTGGCAATAGGTAATTGGTTCCTCGGCCATCCACTCCTTGAGAGGATTGGCCAAGTCTTAAGAGAACTATTCCATAATATTTTCAAAGTCGAAGCCATAACAATCTTGCAAAACAACTTGTGAGTGCAAGAAGTTTATGTAACTGTGACCTTGTTTAAAATAGTTTACATAGGAAAGACAGTCTTCTCACAGAATATTGAGAAAAGGCTGAAGAATTTCTCTGCTTCTAGCTTTTTAGCACCTACAAAAACCTGCCCAGAAATAGTCCCTGTGCCCCACCTACAGGCGAATCCATCATTCCCTATAACGCTGAGGAACACGTGTCGATCTCACATATTCTCTCCTGAGAAGGGGAGTAAAAGAAGGGAGAGGCTCCAGCACTCTCAACTTTGTTAGCAACCCCAGCTGGGTACATCTACTGTGTTTTAAAGCTGTAGCTGCAAGGTGAGAGATAACAGAGGGGTTTTTTGTCAGTCCCCAAACATTTTCCAAATGAGCATCGACAGTGGCTGTTACAGCAGGTACAACCCAAGCAACAGTACTGCCTACTTCTCTATGGCCAGATTATTTTCCGGAATAATTTACATACCAGAGTGTAGATGCTGAAAAGCTTTGGCAGAGAAATTTTTCAGCTTTCTGCAGCATTCTGTGAGAGCTCTGTGGTTCTCATGCAAGCTACAATAAACACTGCTACGGGTTTTTGTAAACTGGGTCTTTATCTGTGCACCTGGGATCTGTTTTTCAGAGTTGTTATGGTACACAGTGAAATAATATTTTCAAGTAGGTGTTGTGAGCTTTAGCCAATAGGACAGAGGTGGCTGGTCGAAGAACCAATAACCTCCTGTCATCTCTGGGAGCCAAGTTATATAAATCAAATTATAATTAATTAAATGACCACTTTCTTCCTGAACTTGGATTGTGTCGTTACTCGCCGTTCTCGGTATACAGCGACACCAGAGTTCAGGAATCTTTGCTGTAAATAAAACAGTTAACACGAAGAATTCTCAGTAAAAATCTATTAACTTCTCAACAGAAAAACATGTAACAGGTAAAGGAGAAAAGGTGCTCTTCAGGTAATGCTATTTGCTGTAAATAAATAAATTTTTATGCTTAGTGAAAAAATTTTTAGTTTGGAAGGGACCTCTGGTCATGGTCCATATGACAGGTTTTTTTTCACAGATGATGGGGTATGGGAGGGATTTGTTTCTGTAATCTTTGTCAGAGTTGAAAAGTTTTGTTGTAGAGGTGTTGAGCAGCAACTTCTCTACCGTATTATGTCACCAGATTATTGTGGCAGCAATTTTACTCCCATGAATGCCATAATCAGAATGAGGTTTAGGTTGAGGTTTGAAGGGACCTGTGGAGGTAGCTAAAAAGTCCCCAGCTAATTTACATGTACAAATCTGAGTGACCAAGTAGACAAAGAAGCTGCATCTAAAGCTACCAGCCAAACTACTGCTTACAGATGCTTCTAGATCCAAAACCCAGTCACTCTCTTCCATGATCCACAAAAGAAACAAGGAAGTAATCAGAATGCGGTGGCAGCATTTCCGTAAGATCAATTTCTTAGAACTGATGACAGCCCTCTGACAGAGAACTAATGATGGAAAGGAAAAAAGAAATTAAACGGAGTTTTTAACTCTCATTAAGTTTTAATAAAATGAAATAAAAACGCTCTGGAAAGGTTGGTGGTGTGAGTAAGCACCAGAATTGAGTGTGAACTAATCAGGTGTGTGCTGTTGGATGTGATATCAAAGAACTGACAGTAAGATCACCATAAGTGAGGGGAAATCTGTGATTTTTCACTGTATGAGAATTTGAATTCAATCCTTACTGTCTACCTCACAGGGAAATTATGATCAGGGAAGAGGGACAGCCTGGTTATCACCATGCATCTGCACTCGCATAACACAAAGTAAGAACAAAAAATGATGAAACCTATGAAACACATGGCATACAAATAAAAATATAATTCATGAATAATAAATATCGCATAGTTTTCCAACCACAATTATAAAATAGTCTATTTTCTTTGCCATTTTAATTTAGTAAATTATTAATAGGATTCCATGTGCTAAGGAATAATCCCAGTTTATTACGTTTTGACATAACTCTCTTTTAAATAAATTTGAAATTCATGAGAGCAGAATGTACATAATGATTGACATCCACAATAATTCACATCAGTCTTTCCAGTAGCAGGGAATGCTGCTAGTACAGCTGTTATCTCCAAGTTCTGGGGAGCAGCTCTGTTACTCTTTCTCGTGTATTAGAAGCCTTAATAGTTAGTGAAAGTGAAATATGTCGGTTTGGTTTTTACCAATATTTCACAAGCAGCTTCTCGCTGAAAACCAGGAAGATTACGTGCGTTCTGGAGATGGAACGAGTGCCACACAGTGCTGCTCGTTCACTGACAACCCATACAACACATGGGAAACTGACCCCTTCTCTCAGATGTCAATTACACAGAAACAGGAGATCCTGTTCCTTAGTACCTCTTCATTCATCGGGTTTCTTCCAGCACACGTCATAGTGACGTCTCAAAGTAAAATCCGCATTTGCCTCCTTCCAAGAATTCGGAGCTGCAGTTCCTTGGGCATTTGGCAGTGTTACCACCTGCGGCCCTGACTCAGTTCCTCACCGCAGGGCCTGTGTTTGGCACCGACTGCTACGGGCTTAGCTGGCCATTTAGCAGCTTTTACGCGGCACTTCCAAAACACAAATATAAACGTTCAACAAATAGTTGAGGTTTAACACCTATTTTGCATTATTTTGCATTACTGGTGTGCCCGCTGGAGTCTTCATGTCTCAACTATGTCGCAGTCCACTCCTGGCACCGTGAGGCGCGGCTCTCCAGGGGACTGCTCACCCCGGGCTGCTCCCGGGGGAGGCGTTTGAGGGAAAGGGCTGTGCCGAGCAGTGCAGTTAGAGCAGTGCCTCTGCCTTAGCCCGCATTCCTGCCATTCCCACATATTCCCTGACGCGCGCTCCCTCAACTCCCGCCGCTCGGGGAACGCCTCCCTCCCCGCGGCACAGCCCACTACCGGCCGCGGGGGGGTGCGCCTGGAACACACCAACCCTCCCGGAGCGGAGGGGGGCATGGCCGCACGGCTCCCCCCACTGTCCCCCGGTGGGCGGGGCAGCGGTGATGGGCAGGTGGATGAGCCAATCAGCGAGGTCGGCGGGGCGGGGCGGCCGGAAGCAGTGCCGGGCGGAAGCGCCGCGGGGGCGTGAGCGGGGCAGGGCAGGGCTGGGAGCGCCGGGGCGGGACGGGGCCGAGCCGAGCCGGGATAGGGAGCGCAGCCGGGGTACGGAACCGAGCGGGATACGGAGCTGAGGCGGCGGCCCCGCCGGTGATGTGCGCCCCGCAGGGGCTGCCGGCCCGCTGAGGTCGGTGCGAGGAGCGCTGGCGGCGGCGCCGCGGCCATGCCGTGCACCTGCGGGAACTGGCGGCGATGGATCCGGCCGCTCGTGGTGCTGCTCTACATCGTGGGGCTGCTGGTGGTGGTGCCGCTCTGCGTGTGGGAGCTGCAGAAGCTGGAGGTGAGGGGCGCGGCCGGGGGCGCTCCGCCGGGGCCGCTGGCAGCGGGGAAATGTGTTACCTCATCCGCGTGTAACAGTGTCGAAAGCGGGGGTGCCGAGAGCATGGATCCACGCTCTGCTCGGTGGTGCTGAGCAGTAGGAGAAGAGGCAACGGCAGAAACTGGTGCACAGGAAGTTCCACCTGAACATGAGGAAGAACTTCTTTACTGGGCAGTGACCACACAGTGGAACAGATTGGCCAGAGAGGGTGTGGAGTTTTCCCCGCCAGAGATATTCAAGAACGATCTCGACACAATCCAGTGCCAGGTGCTCTGGGATGACCCTGCTGGAGCAGGGAGGTTCGACCAGATGACCCACTGTGGTCCCCTCCAACCCTAACCATTCTGTGAATGGAGAAGCTGGAGAAGTGCCGTGGTGCTGCTGGACACACTTGTCCTGCTGCTAAAGCCCTAGTGAACTGCAAAGGAACAGGGCAGTGTTTGTTTCCCTTTCATTTTCCATAATGGTTGGTGCTTGAACAATTATTACAATTCTGAAGAAATTCGAGTCAACCAAGAGTCACAGAGTGACAGAATGGGTCAGGTTGGAGGGGACCACAGTGGGTCATCTGGTCCAACCTCACTGCTCCAGCAGGGTCATCCCAGAGCACCTGGCACAGGATTGTGTCCAGACAGTTCTGGAGTACCTTTAGTGAGGGAGACTCCACACCCTCTCTGGACAATCTGTTCCAGTGCTTGGTCTCTGCACAGTGAAGAAGTTCTTCCTTGTGTTCAGGTGGAACTTCCTGTGCATCAGTTTCTGCCCGTTGTCTCTTGTCCTACTGCTTGGCACCACCAAGAAGAGCCTGGCTCTCTCCAAAAGTTCATCCAAGAACTTAGGTTTTGAAACTTAATAGTAATGTTGGTGTTCATAAAGGTGCTTCTGTCTGATCAGGGAGAATTTAGTAGAACATCTCTGCTGGTAGGGAAGCTCCTCTTTCATGCTGGTGGTACCATAACAGTGGTGTGTGAATTACACACACATATGATCACATTGCTTCTCTAACAAGAAGTAAAATTTTAACCTTAAAATATATGTACTGCTCAATGTGATACAGGCCTGTGCCCCTGGAGGTAGGCTTTTTCAGGGTATAGTTTTCAGGACTTAATGACAGTAGGATCTGTCTTGATGTGTTAAAATTTTCGGGTTTGAAATCCTGTTCTGATGCATAATGCACGTTCAGCATAATGGGTGTTTATATCAAAGTCTATACCGTTAAGTCAGAGACTTGTAGAGAAACTGATCAGAAGCAGAACTGGAAAGCAACAGAAAACATAGGATGTTGATGTAAAGTAGGGAATTAGCAAAGAGATTCTCATCAAAAGAAACTGAGAAGAATCTCTTATGTTTCTCACGTTTTGTTATTTAGGATTTTTAGTTATTTTTCAGAGAGCTTTGGTTTAAAATTTCAGCCCTGTGTTTTAGCAGACATTGTGGTTTTATGTGTATACATTCATATCTATTTCAGCTTGTTAAATGAAACAAATTGATTATTACTTGGAACTTGATTTTAAAGCTAAAAAGTCTTTAAATCCACAGGTTTTTAGGAACTTTATAATGCAGCACTGAATCAAGACAAGTTCCAGACCGAAAGCAAGGAATCTGTTGTGGGTTTCAGTAAATTAAGTACTGGGCATTACTCTTGTTTTTGTAGAATGTTTTGTGTACTTGAAATACTGGAAAGTATTAAGACTGAAACTTTGATCTTGCAAGGTTGGAATTCATACCAAGGCATGGTTTATCGCTGGGATATTTCTGCTAATGACTATACCAATATCTCTCTGGGGGATACTACAACACTTAGTCCATTATACTCAACCTGAATTGCAGAAACCAATAATAAGGTAATATTTCACCTTTTACCTATGCTACAAATCTTCGATTTAATTCACGCTAAAAATGCTTTTAGTAACATAAAATGTTCTTTTGTTATTGTAACAGGATTCTGTGGATGGTGCCGATTTACAGTTTAGACAGTGTAAGTGTTCTCTTACTGTTAACAGCTCAATCAAATTCTGTTTGCTGTGGGAGTGAGGGAAAACAGTGTCACAGCAGAAACTGTGCTGCATGGAGGGTGGTAGTCCTAGAAACTTCTGGGCATTCCTGTTTATGGAGTATGTCAGAAGCATAGTTCTAGTCATACTACATTCTTCTTCTGGAGATTTGGGGTTGCTTTTGATAACCTTTCTTAACCCTGTCCTTGAGTATCCTTTATGACAGATGTGGAAGGGGTTATGGCGGGAACCTGCTTTTGGTCCTTCCATCTTAATAGCAGAAGTAGAAACCAGGCTGATCCAAGAGCTGACTCAAAATTCAGAAATAATTCAGTGCCATACCTTCCTTACCCAAGTTAGGCTTACTGCTAAAATTCTTTCCCAAGTTATGCTTAGTGGTAAAATTATTCCTCTTTGCTTCAGGGGGCAAAGGATAATATCCTTTGCAGAGTGCAACAGCAGTGTGATACTCAGAAACTGAGACCTGTGACAGTTGATCCATAACCACAGTTTCACACCAAAAAAAATCTTTTTGGTCTGAAACTCTGGTTGTGAGAGTTGTCTACTACAGGTGGAATCTGAAGTTCTGTGTGTGTTTTTACAGAACGTTACTTTGTAGCTGTAGCATTGTTCTCCCGTTAGCCCAATGCTCCCAGCCCTGTTTGATCAGTGCCTGCTGGCTCATGAGCTTGCTGAACCAGTGTTGTTGCTGGAATCCCTTTTGTCTTTCTTGCACGTAACCTCTTGTGTACCTCTCTTCTTGCAGTGGATAGCTTTGAAATACCCCAAGATTGCAATATATGTGGATACGTGTCGAGAATGCTATGAAGCTTATGTCATCTATAACTTTATGGTTTTTCTTTCAAATTACTTAACCAACCGGTACCCAAACCTCGTGTTAATAATAGAAGCGAAAGATCAGCAGAGACATCTGCCCCCTCTCTGTTGCTGTCCGTCGTGGGCTATGGGAGAGTGAGTATATGATGACATCATCAAGCTTTAGGCTGTGTAGGCAGATCCAAACATTTTGTTTTCATATTTAGCAGCATAACTTTGCTGCTTGACAGAGTCAGTTTATGGCTTGTATGTGTTTGATCAGCTGCGAACCTTTGCCGAAAGCAGCTGTGGATGTGTGACCATCAAGCTGTAAAACATCCTGTGAATTGGACTTAAGTTACTAACATGCATTGATTGACTCAGGGGGTGCTGAAGGAAACTTTCTTAGTTTTGAAAAATATTCTAAAAAGGTCTCCTGGAATCTGCTTCTTTTGTTATCATAAAATATTTGCCAAAAACCTCATGTGGAACTGGGAGTAGACCGGGTAGCCTGTTGTTTTTACTTCAGGTGAAGAGAAGGTGAAAGGCCTTATGCATCTAAACTGTTTATTTCTGAATGCTCAAACTGATAAAATCTCTCTTTCTTAGGGGATTTTGATAAAGCTGTTTGGGGTGAGGGGGAGGGAAGGTGGGCTTCAGTGATCACAGCTTCTTCATACCGTTTGCCATAGTGGGCAAAGTGCTTTGGTGATCTTAACAGTGATTAAACCAATTCTCATTTTTAAGTCTCTTACACTTAAATTCATAGTTTTTCTTAAACATCTCCAAACACAGCAAAAATTACATTCTCTTTGTTTAGCCCAGCCAGAAGCTTTTCATGGCTAAAATAAGTGAATCATTGAGTACTTCCTGTAATGTGTCTGTAAAAGTCCAGCTCTTCTGTGTATTTAATGTACACACACCGTATACTGTAGTGTCTGAAGTCCTGGATGCAGAAGTTGAAATTACCATAAAATAAAACTTTACCTTAGTGAATCTGCTGAGAATAGGAATCTTCCATAACTGAATTGTAATTAAATCCTTGTACAATGAATTTTCTGTTTCTCTTTCAGAGTTTTATTATTTAGATGTAAACTGGGTGTTTTGCAGTACACTGTTGTCAGACCATTTACTACCATTATTGCTTTGTAAGTACACTGATAAATGATTAATATTGATCTTCAGGATGTGATTCTGAGTTACAGTGGAACGAATTTGCATGCCCTTTGTATTGAGTCAAGGCAGTTTGAAAGCAGACTGGTGTTACATGCTAAATGGGTCCCAACAATATGAATCAACCTATGATTTCTTTATGACTTCTCTATAGCAAGTGACTATTAGCAGAATTGAAGTAATAAATACTTAATGCCAGCTTCTATGTAATCAGTGGGATAGAATGTGAATTACTGTTGGGGTGGGAAACACATTTTTATGATCTCTTAATTTTTAGATTCTTTTTTCCTCTACATTTTTTTCATTGACTTCAACAATTGAGTATTTTTAAAGACAGGCCTCATGTAATCTTTAAAATTTTATTAAACTTTGCATGTGACAAGCTTGACTGTGTGCCTTCATATCATATAGCCTGTTTGTAGAGGAGTAGTAGGCAGTCATTAATGATGATGCTGAAAGCTTAATTTCATGAGCTTTGCATTGATGGTCGTTACTGTTAATTCTGTGGGACTATGGAAGAAGTTGCTACTCACAATGAATATCTATATAAATACTTCTATATTTTATATGTATATACATATATATATATATATATATATATGTAAAAATATATATATGCTGTTGTAAACTGATTATTGTGCAGGCCCCCAGTGCCCATATTTGAGTACCAGAAGAGGTTTTGAATTCTAAGAGTTGATTGATGTAATGAAGATGTAGCACTTGAGGGAAATGATCTGTTACTCCATAGTGATTAACTCTAAAAATTCTTCCAGAATTTGTGAACTAGTGGGAGTGTATGATGAAGGAAACTTCAGCTTCAACAATGCGTGGACTTACCTGGTTATACTTAACAACATGTCACAACTGGTGAGTATCAGGAGTACGTCTTTCTGCTCTTTGAAGTCATCAGTATTATGTGAAACTTCTTTGTGAACTGTCGGCAGTGATTGTGTTAATGTCTGGTAATTCTTACAGGTAGAATATTTTCCATTGTAAGTCAAAATTGCTGTCTGTTAAATATTATATGTGAAAAACACATAATCTAAAACTTACATTATTTTTACTATGAAGCTCCGTAAAGCAAGCATCTTTCTACTCCAAATTATTTGATGGGTGAGGTGGTATGGCCCAGGCATTAGAGCTGCAGACATCTGCAAGATGACTCTAGAAGAGATGACTCCACTTGCCCCCACAGCTTCCTCCCAGCACACATACAAAGAATCAATATGTTAAAAATTCTGTGTTAAAAAGCTGGTGATAAGATTCACAGGAAAAAATGAAAATGGTGTGTGCAGTGCTGAGATTCTGGCCTGCCCAACACCTTTTCAGCTGTCAGATAATGTCAGGGTAAGATGTCAGCCCCTAAAATTGAGAGTTTCATTTTGGAGTCCGTGGATTGGTTTTACTTCTCTTGGCAACAGCAGCAGGAGTCAGAACAGCATGTCAACTGGGATTGTTTGGAAATTCTGTCCTCCTCTTACTGCCACCCCTGTGTTTGATGGGTGACTTACAGAAGGAGCTGTAATTGCTTTCTGCTGTGACAACAGTCCCAGCAGCAGCACGAAATTCTGTGTCCTGGTTGAAATGATTGAAATTTCAGAAGAAAAAAAAAATGCTTTAAAACAGAAAGGCAAAGATTCCATAAATCCAAAGTCTCTTTTTTTAAAACACAGATAACATTTTAAGGTTGTATCATACTGTGATACTTATTTTAGCTGTAGAGATGGTGTAAAACAACTCCCTCACAAAATAACCAAGGATTTGAAAGCTTTTATTCATTTTGTTTTCCTTGTCAGTTTGCCATGTATTGTCTGGTGCTGTTTTATAAAGTACTGCGTGAGGAACTGAACCCTATCCAGCCTGTTGGCAAGTTCCTTTGTGTAAAGATGGTAGTTTTTGTTTCTTTCTGGTAAGTGAGTTATTTACACGTTACGTCTTGCTCTCAGGGTGGATCATAAAAGAGCTGAAAAGGCTGGATTTGTTACTGAGGTTAGAGGCCTTAAAAATATACTCATAATCTTAGTGAGCTGCAGTGAGGGGAAGAGGGTACAATGTGTTGGACAGAGCAGTCTTGTTCACTTAAGATTTTAGACTTGCTCTTTTGTAAGGTGATTCTCAAGAACATAATTTATTTTAGAATCTTCACTTGCACTTGTTTCAAAACTAAATTTTGTTTTTCCTTTTTAAAGTAAAAAAAATTACTTTTTCATAATAAGTTACTGTAAGTTAAATACAAATTGCTGTTTAAGCATTGCTCACACTTAAGTGCTAATGAGGGAGTGTATTTGACTACCAGAGCATTACTCTCTGAGCTGCAGCAATATCCTGAAAGAGAAGCAACTTGTTCTAATGACTGTCAGGAACACCAAACTCCCCTTTGGTTGTTTCTCTGTTGGTTCTGTTGGTCTTTAGGGTCATGGATGAATGACATCTCTTCTTAGGTTTGTTTCTTCCTCTTAAAATCTCAGTATAGAAACAGAAAGGTCTTTTGTAAGATTCTTCCTATGTATACCTATGACCAGATTTGCTTGCAGATTTTTGGCACTACTGTTACAAGTCTAACACAAATACTTCTTCTAATAAATTATCTTTATAGGCAGGCGGTGCTCATTGCATTGCTGGTGAAAGTTGGTGTTATTTCTGAGAAACACACCTGGGATTGGCAAAGTGTGGAAGCTGTGGCTACAGGCTTACAGGTGGGAGCAGATGGTTATTTCTGGGGAGGAGTGGTTGTATGTAAGATGACATAGCTGATCTCAAGGAAATATTATCATACTGTAATTAACACAGGCTTGATTAGTACTGATTTATTCTAAGCTGGGCTAAGTTTCAGCCAATGAGCCCATGTGAGTTCTATGCTCAGCACTTCAATATCCATGTATTGGGCAGATGGAATGTGCCCCAGTGAAATGTGTCTGGATAGCCTTGCATTTCTTCTTGCAGGTATTCATTGTAGAGCTGCTGCTTGTTAAATTTCTGTTTAAAGCAAGTCTTGTATGTATGGCTCTCTGAAGGCTGCCAAGAATATCCTGGTGGAAAAGTAGCCCATGTCAGTGTCCCAGGGTAATTGTAGCCTTCCAGTTATAGAAGGAACCCAGAACTATTTTTCTCCAGTTATGAATGATTAAGTCAATGTCTCTGTCATTGCAGGATTTTATCATTTGTGTGGAGATGTTTCTGGCTGCTATTGCACATCACTACAGTTTTTCCTATAAACCTTATGTTCAAGAAGCTGAAGAAGGCTCATGCTTTGACTCCTTCCTTGCAATGTGGGATATTTCTGATCTAAGGGCAGATATATCTGAACAGGTTCGAAATGTTGGTAAGTAAGACAAGATTTGTACAATCTTATCAACAGCATCTGTACTTCCAGCTTCATGTCACACTGTTGCCCACCTTTATAGTAGCCTGAGAACATTCTATTACCAAATAAGTGGCAGGTGCATCCCTGGAAGATTTCATGGTTAATCTGGCACTTTGCTCCTTCCAGAATTCCTGACTGACTTAGAGTCTAGTTTTTAATTTTTCTTTTAAAAATAAAAGGTTAGGTAAGTAATGTTCTTTGTTTTTCTCTTAAATGGAAAGACATCCTTTTATTTATTAAAACTAGCAATGGCAATGTAAAACCAATACAAAACAAAGACTCATCTTCTACTTTAACATGACTGTTTTAGAGATGATGTGTTCAAAGACTGATGTTCGAAGGCTTAAATAATCTTTTCATTTCGCATAATTCTAGGAAGGACAGTTTTGGGCCAGCCAAGGAAAATGTTTTTTCCTGAGGATCATGAACAAAATGAGCATACAAGTTTACTGTCTTCATCTACTCAAGACCCAGTTTCTGATGCTTCTTCAATGCCGTCTTCACCCATGGGTCACTATCAGGGGTTTGGACACACTGTGACCCCTCTCACGACACCGACGACAGCCCCTGCCGTCGATGGGATTTTTAACCCTTCTGCCAGTCACGACGCTGAGGAATCACCTGAACTAAAGAACAACTTAGCAGAGAAAGCTTTGGATAAAAGTTAAGCTCACCTTTTCTTTGAATGTGTCAAGGAGTCATTACATACTTGCCACACGTGTTCTGTTAACATGTACTATTAAGGATGAAAGCTGAAAAGCTTGGGAAAGCTGCTGCATGGACAGGAAGAGGATATGGTCTGGCTGTAACTGACATCTGAATCCGGAATCTGTAATGGATGTGAGCATCTGTGAGTACCCCATGGATATGAAACACGCACACTGTAAAGGTTCCTGTATAAATCTAAGCATCATCTCCTTAGACTGCTAAACGCTTCCACATCATATCAAAATTACACTGAATTTCATTAGTGCAAAGGAAACATTTGAAAAAAATCCTCTGCTCATATAAAAATGAAGTGCAAGTACTATTAGCAATGGGAAAGCTTAATTTCAAGAATGTAATTTAAGGAGGGCAGTAGCAAAAACTGTTTGTGTTAACTTTGCTTGTCTTAACAATGGTTAACTTCCAATGCTGAATGGAGTGTGGGTGAAATGATAGCTTCTGTACAGATGCCACCTTCTTCCCATTCCTACATAGCTAAATCAAGTCCCTTCATGAAGATAGTTACTACAGAGCATTAGTAAAGAACCTCTACAAAGAAAACATTCCCTGCAGGCCTTGCTATCAAAGTCCGTGCCCAGATCCTATGGTTGGTGTATCTGTTGTCCTTGAAGCTCACAGTTTGTAAGTCTTTTATATCGAGAAGAGACAGCCAGGATGGTAAGTTTTGGATTAATACTTTACCTTGACTATTCTTTTCCCTATCCTTCTTAAATAAGAATAATGGTTACTACCTTAAAATACGTGGAGGGGGAATGAAGGATATCAAAAAGGAAGTAGAAAACAAAACTGATTTCTTTATTTTGGGCTGCAATAAGTTCTTTAACACTTAAGTTTTTTTTAAGCTGTTAAAGCAGGATATCTTGTGTCTGTAGTAATTTGTGTTCTTAAATTTGTGTCTATGTGTGATTGTATTATGCTTCTAGTATAGCCTGGATTCAAATGTAATAGCTGTTTTTTCCCCCAGAGAAGACCTTTGCTGAGGTAAAAGTATGTAGCTAGTCTAATACTGGAGTTACTAGGACTAGATTTCAGCCCAAGAAGCATTACGCTTATATCAAAATGTTATTTTGCAAAAAGTGACAATGTCAAAAGGGTATTGTTTTTATCCCATTATCAGATTTTTACTATTAACTGCATGTTTGCAATCTGACAAAAACAACCAAACCAGTAGAGCACTACTTTTTAAATGACAAGATCTTAAGTTTCTTTTTCAGCATTGTTAGCATTTCCAGGATAAATGTTTAACTTCTGGCTGTCAGTAAATTCATCTTAAGTGCTTTTTTTGCAGTACTAGTGTGATGTAAATATGGCGCCTTACTCACTAGGCTGCATATTTTATAGCTGAGTATGTACTTGCTGTATCTGAAGTTAGTGAGAAAATGAAAATGATGATTTTCAATTTGCCAACTCATTGCCTTTGTTGTAAATAAGCAATTAAAGATTTTATTTAAACTGTTCACCTTCTATCAATTTGATTTACTACTACAGTAACTTAAGAGTATGAATGACACGTGACTACAACTGTCCTCAAGGAAGAGGAGGATCTTAAGTAGAACTGCTACAAGAGTTTGTGCTTTCACTATTTTATGGCTTGTTCTGTACAGGGAATTCTTGTTTGGGCTTATGAAGAATCAGAATCTACTTATCCATGCTTGATTCCACCTATCACCTTATGCATGTAATAGCTTTGCTCTGAAAGGAAACAACTCACACAGGTTCACATGTTGGGACTCAGTGCCCACTGTAGCCACTACCAGAAATAACCTGGTTTCCTGCACATATACAGGTGAAAAGGGGTGGGGGTTAGCAGTAGTATCTGAGGGAGCAGGGCTGCTGGAAGCTGAGTAGCTACCAGGTTCTAGCTCTTCAAAAACCTCACTCTGACGAAATTTTTTTAATACTTGAAGTTATGTCTGTATGGTGTAAAACTTCAGTAAGGTACAGAAGGGACCTGGATAGGAAAACAGCTATTTAAGTGTCTTGGTTGCTTCTTTTGGAGTATTTCTGGAAAGCTACCAAGTTATTTTATTATTATTCAGTTACTCTATTTGCACAATATAATATTCCTGCTTATTTGGTTTTTTTTCTGGGAGAAAAGTTATTTTTTTAATTGTAGTAGCTTATAGGATCATACCTTTCCCTAAAGACTGCTACTGAATTTAAAAAATAGAAATCTTGCAATGATATCTACCCTGTCTTTTGAAAACCACTACCACAGTATTCTACAGCACAACCTATCAGGATTATATAAAAAGTTCATTTGCAAATAGTTCATTTTTCTCTTAATCATATTACTCCTCTGTTGTTTTTATCTCCTTCCCAAGGTCTTAATTCAAAATTCTTAAGGATTGCTCTTGCCTTACTCAAGGAGACTAGAATGTCTTTCATTTGTCTTGAAGTCATTTTGGTTTCATCTTCATTACTAAAATCTTAATAACTACACCTAGCCCACTCTGTAAGGTTTTTATCAGAGGTCTTCCTGCACAAGAAACCTAAACACTTCTCTATAAAACTGCACTCTGGTGAAATTACCATGCACCTGCCATGTTTAGTTGTGTCAGACTAACTTAAAATTTTATGGGTCATGGTTTTGTGTTTAAGTAGCACTTTTTTTTAATGGAATATCAAAAGCCTCTGGCCTACTATAATTCACTTGCATTTTGTTATGCACTGTACCCCTTGGGTAAAGGACAGTATCCAGTCCCTTTATCTTCAGAAAAGAAGTTTGTTTGGAAAAAAATAAAATGGAGATGTTTCCTCCACCCTTCCAAAAGGAGCTTTATTACAGCAATTTAACAGGTGCAGGTTCAGCTGAGGCTGGGACAACGCCAGCTCTAACAGTCCCTGAAGTTAAACTGGGTGACCTTGATAGAAATAAATAGAAATTGATAGATAGAAATAAGTTAAACTTATCTGAAACGTTTGACCTAATGAAGAGTATATAATGACTTTAGCAGACCCTGAACTTCTAGAACAATCATTCGTGGATGGCTCTTTATACAGGCTGCTGTTAAAGATCACAAAATTGCCTCTTCTCCATTGAACAGGCAGCACAGTAAAAAGCAGCTTAGCTACAGAAAAATCTTGCTAACAGTCTTCCTCCTCTCTACAGCGGTAGAGTCAGTGCTGAGTTCAAAGCTTTTATTAGTCTTCCACTTGGACATAAATTTAATAGAAGGAACTGGTTACCTGCATTATCCCAAGATGTAATGCTGTCGAAGACAGTCAGGAGTACTGCAGTGATGGATGTATTTTATACAGCTTTCATACGAACAAGTTCATGCCCACTGTATTTCCAGAAGAAAGTCTCTGGGGGATTCTAAAAAGTTTACCAGTTTTACCTTCCATTATATAGCTTGAGTTACCCAACAGCACTCCTTTACAGCTTTTTAGAATGGTCTGTGTGCAGCACTGACTTGTGATACTGCAGCTGGAATGCTGTTCAGTCCTCCCACAAGGCTCACATCTCAATACATTGACGGAGGAGGCTTTGGCAGCTGAGAAGTGGAACCACAGTCTGAGGAACAAGGACTCCGTCCCAAACAGCCACAGCTGTTTATTTCTGGTACAGGCATCTGGATGCTTTTTTTCCTCACTACAGCAGACCTGGCAGCAGAAGTCTGTCCCACTACAGGAGCGAGCAATCAGGTTTGTGCTGCAGTGAAGACAATACCTCCTCTAACTTGCTTACAGTGCTAAATTTTACTTAGCCTAAGTATCTGTTATTAAAGCAACAAAACAGCCTTTTTGATCAGTAAGTAAAATTTAGACTTTAATACAAAGTAACAGCAGTGTTGTTATGAACAGTTTATGCATAGGTGATTAAGCACACATCACTTCACACAGGACATTCTTCACCTTTTAACTGTAATGCTGATGTTGCTTTTATGGTGCTGGACATCAAGTACAAGTTCATCTCCAGCCCGAACTGGGATGGGCTCATCCAGAACAACTGCAGCTTGTTTCCAGTGTGAGGACTCATCAGATGTGTTCAAGCAATGCTCTTCATCCAGATGGATGTGATACCAGAAGGGAATGGCAGTGACTCGGCCAGACTCACAAATCTGTATCTAAAAATGTTTAAAATAATAATCTGTTATACTATGTTCTTGTCCTAGTTTGGACAAATTTGGAGGAGAATATCCTCTGATAGAAGTCAGGTCACAACCACCCCTCCCCCCAGGTTCGGGAAAAAACTTCCTCAAAGGAAAGTGAAAGAGATAACAAGTTATTTATTTAACAAACACAAAGGTGGGGAATAATAATGCTAAATAATGAGATCCCTCTCTCTGTGGAGAGAAAACCCGAGAAGATTTCAGAGATCCTCTGTAGGTGCAGTCTCTCTCCTCCTTGGAGCTGGTCGGCGAGGGGCCACCCTCCCGGGCCTCCGGGAAAAATTCTCCTGATGTGTTCAGATGTTATTGAAACAGTCCAGAAGAGAAGAAATGAACAAAAAAAAACCCCCAAAAATCCTAGGAAACCGAAATTCAACCCTCCGTCTCTCGCTGGGAGAAAAAAGAGCTGAAAAAAAAACCAAGGGTACCGCCGAAACAGAGGAACGTATCTCCGTGTCCTTGAAACAACTGCTTTGAAACGTTTTTTGTTTTCTGTCCTTCTCAGGCTCAGTTTAAAGACACAGAAAAGATTGGTGGGCATAGGGTAGCGATAGGGGATACACGTTATAAAGTCACCCCAAGACAGTTCTTTGAAAAGGAAGTAGTTTAAACCATTTCAATCCTTTTCAGAGACAGCTGCAGGCATGCAGGCACCCTGTACAGAAATGTTCAGCCCAGAGGAGCAGTTAAATGCACTTTGGGCCCCAGAACTCACCTTCACTTCTCTGCTAGGGCTGTTCAGCAGAGGGTTCATGAGATCCAGCCTTAAGAGCTCTGCTGGCTTGCTCAAGGGTACACAGGGTAACGTGGAGAGATCCAAATACACACGAACAGGTACCTAAGAGTATAGACCAGAACTTCAGGCAGCAACAGCCATTACAAAGTGAAAAGGTAGAAAACTTAATCATAACACAAAAGCTGCCAGCAATTACTGTGATGCCTGTCAGAGATAGACAAAAATGCAAAATACAGCCCTCTAATCCCTTTTGAAACATTGGAATACAAATGACTGGGACAAAACTTCCACCCCACTTCTAAAAAAAACATCACCCATTTTAGTTTACATCAAGGTCCCTGTGTAGTCACAAAAACCTCTCTTGATAATTTCAACACAGTGTTTTCTTACAGTTTACACCAAATATAAACAGCTGCAGCTTTGAAACCATGGCTGGAAGCCACCCACCAGCTTCCTACCTTGAACTGGTTGATAAAAGGGGCTATATTAAACCCCAGAGTTGGTTCTGTTCCTTGAACAGCACTCTCCAGCAACAGAGACTCTGATTCTACAAGCATCCCATATACCAACACATACTGTGGGAAAATCTTCCCTCCACTGTGAAGTAAACACCTGTAAAATGAGAGAGATTACACCTGTGAAGCTGATCAATCAACAGCAATGAAAGAACAGTAACTACATTTGAGAAAGGCACACTAGTTCTTCCTCTGAAGTCCAGTGCTCCTAAGCATAACGTGCCATCACCAAGCATGAAGGTTAACAGAGAAGTTTCCCTAGGCCCACAAAAGGGGATAAATCCATTTCACACTTAGTTACCCATTTGTATTATTTTACTTCTCCTGCTCTGCCTTCTTTCCCACTCCTCCTGCTGTGAGGAACAGCTAGCTTTGCTGCTGCCTCCCTGGCTGTTCTAACACCACGTGTTTGTCTTCTAGCAGGACCAGTTTGTTCTGACAACCGTTTGACATGTACACAAATCTGGGCTTTTCTAACCTTGCACTAAAAGATGCCTTGGTTATTATTTGCTATCCTGCAAACTTCTGACAAACCAAGGAATATGATCATCCATTCATATTCCTGCATAAAAAAAAAAAATCAAAGAAATCTGAGACCGTGAAACCTTGATTTTTTTAAAGAAAATATAATGTATACAATGGTCATGCCAGAAACACTGGGAGGTTCAATCCAAGGGAAAAAACCTTTCTCTACAAAAGCAGCATAACAGTAATTCTATAGTTACAAGGAATATGCTCAAAATTTTTCAGGTAATTACAGATTCCTAGAAATAATTTTGCCCTTTTATACTGTACCTGGATATTGCAGCCTTTTCCATCACTTCCTGCTGGATTAAACCTGATGTCTCTATAACATCCAAGATAATAATACTCCACAATTTGTCTGATTTGGGTCTCTGTAGCACCACACATTCTTCTTCTAAGTGGCTGAGCCAAAACTCTAATGTTTCCTTGGGGAAGTGGTTTGCTTCTGCAATGACATGAAGTGCTGCCTGATGCTGTTCTTTCTCAACAGAACTGTAGGCTCTAACTGGTCCAAGCTTGCCAGCTATAATTGGCAGGATGGAGAAGCCTTCAGATACATCTAAAATGTACAAAGCATCAGGATCTGCATCTAGAGAGCTCTTGTTTTGATCCTCTTGGAGGTTTATCCCACTGCCATGTCCATCAACGTCCATAGAGTGCAAGTCCTTACTTGGATTTAATGACAGCAGCACTTTGCTCACGGCAGCTTTAAAGCATTCGTGGTAGGGTACGTCATTGAGCAGGGCTATTTCTGTGGATTCCAGCACACACACTGGAGCGTTGCCATCCTGTTTGGTGCTTGTCTGAAGTCCAGCCAGAGCATTACATAATTCAGCCTCATTGCCCAAACTCAGCGTGTCGTCTCTGTCACTGAAATCCATCCCACACTCTGAAGGCAAAGAAGAAATCTTCTGGATCTTCAAGTAGCAGTCTTGGCAGCAAACTTCCATCATCACAGTATCTCCAGTCTTCACAGAATAATCTTGGCAAAAGAGCATAAAAAGAGTCGTGTCAGTTACTTTACAGACACACCACCGAAGAGCCATACAGTGCTTAAGACAAACAAACAAACAAACCAACCCACGCACCGCATCTCATTTGTTCGTATCTGTGCCACAATATGAGGACATAAAACCATTCAAGTGTGTCCAGAGCAGGGTGACCAAGATAGAGAAAGGCCTCAGGGGCAAGACTTATGGAGAGCAGCTGAGGGCACTTGTTTTGTTCAGCCTGGAGAAGAGCAGGCTGAGGGGAGATCTCATAACAGTTGAAAACCCCCTCAAGGGGGAGGGGAAGGTGCTGATCTTTCTCTGAGACAGCACATGAAGAAATGGAATGAAGCTGCATCAGGGAAGTTCAGATTGGACATTAAGAGAAGTTTCTTCACCCACAGGACTATCAGGCCTGCAACAGGTTTCCCAGGGTAGCAGTCACAGCACCAAGCCTGACAGGATTCAAGGAGCACCTCGAAAATGCTCTTAGTCAGGTGATTTAATTTTAGGTAGTCCTGTGAGAAGCAGGAAACTGGACTCTATGATCCTTATGGGTCCCTTCCAGCTTGAGATATTCTAAGATTCTAGGAAACAGGAAAATAAAAAGTGGGTGAATAGAGTAGACGCTGCTAAAAATGACACTGCCAATGCCTGTACGTGGAGAGTATTCAAGCTGAGTCCCACATGGGGCAAGGGGAAGGTAGGAATATTTAGTCTTGGTTTTGTGGCAGTAGCAGCTAGCAATTCCTACCTCACCTTGCCCCCGCCCCCCAAGTCACATGTTCACCAAGTGAGCCAGTCAGTAGCCCTGCTTTTTGGAGGTGCTCCACAATGCATTAAATTCAGTATAGAAAAAAACCCCAACTTATTGAAAAGTATTCTCCCAGATCTCATCTGCTTCACAGCAGAGTCCCATGAACAAGCCCTGATGCAGGGACTGTGCACTACAGACCAGAAACATGATCAGGAACCACCTCACAGCTACTTGCTGTTGAACTTCTAATGCTATTTAGACTTCTTAGTCTCTGAAATAAGCTAACTTATCAAAATGAAAAAACAATCCCAAAATGAAACCAAGTTAATGTACCACAACAAGCAAACCCACAGGACGTACCGAGGAGGCCCTGCACAGGATACACTGCCTGTTCCCAGCAAGTTTCCTCGCTGGGACTTGTAGATAGAGAGTGCTCATCATCAAGCTGCAGTACAAACCACACCACAATAGCATCCAGTATTCCTCCTTCAGTGACTGGCAGGCTGAGCTTCCAGGGCTTTCTAGCTGCCAGGCTTTTCAGCTCCTGACCAAAGCAGAAAGAGGAAAAATGGCGGAAGAGTTTATGTCCATAAATAAAAATTTGGTTTTATTAAACTAAATCATCCAGAATTTCTGCACCAATCCATGAGGGCACCAAACAAAAACTTGCAGTTACCAAGCCTCTACAATACCAATTATCATCATCAGTATTCATTAGCATAGGAACTGTCTTCCCATGTGCAAGAGCCATTTCCCACCTGGACAACCTGCATCCATGAGCAATAGAAGCAAACACGCCTACATCTAAGAACACACACATTTAAACCCACTGAAAACTGCAAGAAAGACTTCAGACTTGCAGGGCTTGCCTTACGAGAAGGAATAAAAACAGCCAGTCTTTTGAGCTGGACTCAAGCCAATGCTTAGGCACATATTTCACTTAAAACCTGTGTTAAATCAGTTCTAGAAATACTGTGTGCAAGCACTGAATTTGCTCAAACACAGGCTTGCAAAATCATTATAAAACCAGGAAGTCAAACACCTTTGAGGGTGTTTTATCTGCTATCTGGGATATAGGCCTTGTGTAAAAACTCAGGCATGTACAATTTCACTACTGGGAAGACCTTACGGTCTACCCTAAAGGGATCATTTATAAATTCTCCAATACTCCTGAAAAGTTTTGAATATGTAACAGGAATTAACTTTCTTTCCATGTATAATTAATTTTTCTCAGGAATTACCTTTTGCTACCAACATTCACAAGTGTAAAAGGACCAGCACTAATGTTTTAGTTCCGGCATAAACCAATTAACACGAGGCCAAGCACAAGGGACCAAAGGTTCTCTCAGTCACAATAATTCTGCTTAGTAATAGCCCTTCCAAAACATGTATCAATTTCCTGATCCGCTTATGTCAACACTTGTCCTCTTTAAGTTTCTATCTTAAAATATACATGGCAAAAGAAAAGTTCATGTCCCACTCTGAGGACACGAATATCTGTCACATGCTGGATTTTTTATTTTTCCCACTTCATTCTGTGTTCTCCAAGAGCTTGTCTATCCCCCTTCTCATAACTGAGAGATGGCTGAACAATGGGCAAGTTAAAATTACTGGATGTTAAGAAAGTTCACAGTAAGCCCTCACTGCTCTTCAACAGAAGTGCTTTGCTGCCAGTCATCTTTGTGGTACCTCCTCAACTAGCGAGGAAAAGAGTAGTAAGTTGAAGCTTTGCTAGCAGCAAGCCCCGTGAAACAAGACAGCAAGAGCACAAGCATGCATCTGGTTCTTGGTTTCTGGGAAGCTGGGAGAGGTACAGAAGTGTATTAAATATTAAAACTATTCTTTATGATTATTCCTCAAAAGCAGGGGGCCCAAGGTTCTCATCCAGTGTGTTCTAGTAACTGCAGTGTTACATTGCTGTCACTTAAAAACCCATCTGAAGGCTTATTTCAGCTTTCCCTGCTCTCTGCCATGCTGCTTAACCCATATTTATTCCTCACATTTGCCACTTTATAAACCTTCTTCTATTATTTATGCCAATTACAGATTTAAACAGCCATAGCACATCAGGATGGCAATTTATCAAGTAGTCCTGTTAAAGACAGAGCAAAGGAAATAAAGCAATGGCACAGGAATAGGCAGTAAAACCCCAAAATGATGCTATGCCACACATCCTCTGGAGAAAAAGATAACTTGCAGTAAAAGTAGTAAATGGCACTACAAACAGAAGGAAAACCTACAGAAAGAATGCAGTTATCGAGTTTCCTATGTCTTGATCCACAATTTCTCACATACTCCACACCACGACTTCTCATGAAGGATTAGAAAGAGCCAAAATCTGCAACTGTTGGCAAAAGCACAGTTCCTTTAGGGCCTGAAAGTGAGACTGAGCTTTAATTACTGGCTGCAGAGGTAAACACTTCCCCTGCCAGTGGCACTGATCTGCTGCCAGCAAACATGCACACAGGTAGCACCTGGCTGGGTGCAAGTGCCTGCAGCCTGTAATTAAAGCCACACCTCATTCCCTTGCCTGGGAGGGACTGAGCTGCTGCTGCTAATAACAGCAGTAATAAAGTCATCACCATAAAGCAGCTGCTTTTTAAAAATTATTATTATTATTAGTGAATTTTGACTTATTATTTCTCTGATCTGTACTGATGTCTTTGAAGTCTCCTGCAACTCAGTTTGAGAAACACTGCTGTACTGTATTTTAAGCCTTCTTCTCAGTTCTGCCAGTTTAGGTCTGGATAGTTAGCACAAGCAGAATAAATGCAACAGCCCTCTACTTCTTTGAAATAGGACTTTAGAAAATAGGTCTTAGAAATTACCTTACTAGTGTTAAGTGATTTCTTATCTGAATTTCTGTCCTTAGTAGGTAATTCTGATACTGCTTTTAAGTTTAGGAGGATTTTTTCTTATTACAGTAGGAACAAAGACAATTTTTTTCTTATTTTTAGCTGCATTGATTGAAAATCCAGGTGTGGCCATGACAAAACACACAAACCCCCCAAAACAAACAAACAAACAAACAAACCAAAACAAAAAAACCAACCAAACAAAAAAAATCCATGCTGAAAGTAACCTACCAGTGTTTGGAACTGCCACAGTTGCCCAGTGACAAAGTAACAACAAACAGTAGCCAAGGATTCCCAACCACATCAGTGATTCATAACAGTGACATTTCTTCCTTTTTACTTATGATACCTTAACATTTTGTGACAGGAACACTCCATTAGTCTAACTGAAACTTCAAAGGAGCAGTTCTGAAACATGATTTAAAGAATAACACTGTTCTTTACTCTTTAAAATTATCTTTACATGTTTGCCAGCAGGCAGATGCTTAAGAACAGACATCTCTCAGATGAGAGCAATAGTTCCTTATTGATGCTGGAAGCAGAAGCAACGTTAGGTCACAGAGATTGCTCCCAACAGTATACTGAAGAGCCTTGTCTTATTTCATTTTTAATCTCAGGATGTCAGATAAGCCAACTAGGAAAAGCTATTGATTCAGAAACTGCAACTCCTGGCCAAGCAGCAGTCAAGAATAATTTCATTTATGTAACAGAATCTATTTTAAGCTCTGACTCAATGCTAGCTCCTCACCACAGGTCAATGAGCAAGAAGCACACCAGAGATCAGATGCATCAACTTTTTAGCAAGCTCAGCTGCAGGGGGCTGAGCTCCTTGCCTTCCAGTTCAGGCCTATTTAGCATACACATACAAATGTATTTTGTGTTAAATACACAAAATAATGCTACTAGATTTTAGAATGCCCTATTACAGAAATACCCTAAGATACAAAGGAGCTGAAGCGTGGAATCAAATGGTTGAATAGGATAATTTCTTCATCTCCTCTTTTATACTTATCCATCAACGTTTACATGTTTATGCCAGATGGAAAATACAGCCTTTCTCCTGTCTTCAAGAGTTTCTTGAAGACTGACTTTACAGGAATAAAACTAAGTCAACTCCACAACTGTATAAATCATGATGGGTCTACCACATCTTTCCTCCCCCTCCCTATACTGAGGCTGGCAGCTGTTTGATCTTACGGTGAGGTAGTTTATATAGTTCCCTAACTATGCCCAACAAACAAAAAAACCCATCTTCAAAAAAATCACAGACTGTCATCTGATGAACCACATCACCACACAACCAGACAAGCATCAAAACCAGCAGAGGATTTCAGTGCAGCCCTGCCAACTTTGCACTTCTGAAGTTGAACCCAAAAACAAAGAAGATATGAGACTCTCATTAGTCATAGTAGGATTACTTATGAAGGATGTAGGAAAAATCATTACCTGCAGATCATTGAAATCTACTGTCATGACTTGACAGGGTTCTGTGAGGGCTCTGTAACCCCCAGGAATACGACTGAGCTTCTCGGTGGTGTAGGGCTCCACAGTTTCCTCTGAGCCAGCAGCAGCATACGTGGGACTGAAGAACTGCACTGAATTTGACAAGCACACACCAGCAACTTCTTTCATTCCCACTCTGAGAGTAAAGGAAAACAGAGGAGAAATGAAATTCCAAGTAATTTGACCAAAATCCTAAAGGAAATTCTCCCTAGGCTGACTAATTATTTTTAAATATACAGTGTTAGAATAGAGAAGCTAAAAAACACTAAAACAGTTCTGTGGGGTTTTTGTCATGTTCAGAGCAGCTCTAAAGTGCATAAAATGCACCTCACTTTCAAGAATCAGAACTGAATGCTGTCACCAGAAACTAAGACAAAGCCCAATACATGTTAAGAATTTCATTACATCCTAGGAAAAAAACCCCAATACCAATCAGAGCACAAGCAATGAAGCATAACTTGAAATTGCTGAAAGAATGGGACAGAATACAAAGCAGAAGATCAGATCAGACACAGAGAGATGGCTGTGATATGCAAGATTATCAACAATTGGACTGAAAGGGAATTCCCTCTCTCAGCAAGATGAATCAGTGTTTGATGATAAATTCAACACACTTTTAAATGTACTTCAGGAGAAAAACCTCATTTATTAATTCAGTTCTGGGCTCCACATCTACTTCTAACCACTCAAAAGAAAAAAAATTAAAGCACGAGGAAAAGCTCAAAGAAAAGTTATATTAATTGTACAAGGCAGAAACTGTGCTAGATGATATAAAAATCATGAGAAAAGATATATTTCCACACTGCTATTTCATTAGGCCTCCTGCTCAGAAAAAAACATCCAACCCCCAAAGTTTTCCTGTAGATTGTGATAACACTTGAGGAAACGTGAAGGCATGCACATGAGAATAATTCAAAGAGATCTGCATAGTTTTAAATCTGAGAACATGCAAGTGTTTTACATAAAAACAGGACTTGTTAAAATAGTCTTAAATATTCTTACTGGAGCAAAAAGGGATCTCAAACTATAAAGGCAAGAAATTTAAAAGTGGCTTTTTTTTTTCCTACAGCATATAATTAATTTCAGTCCTGCTAGTCACCCGACCTTAAACTATTAAAATGGAACGTCAATTCAACAATCCAAAGGTAAAAGCAAATTAACTTTCATTCTATTTAAATTTTGTAAGGAACGGCCAATGCCCTGTTTTAATGCAAAACCTTTTCTAATTGATGAATAATTAAATTTTAAAAGAAATTATTCTGTGACCATCTACCACGGGAACTTCTGTCTCTTGCTGGCCACTTTCCAGGTCTACTGCATTAGAAAAATCAGTGACGCAGCCTGGCTGCTTTTCATCCAGCGCACTGGAGCTCCTCTAAAAGTTAGTATTTTCTCTAATCCACAACAATATTAATCCTAAACAAAATACATCTCAGACAGAAACTGTCTCCATACAATGATATTGTTCTAAAAGATGAGAATAAATATGAAAGTACTGGATACACAGTCAGAACTGGTCTCAGCAAAAAACCCTACTGTATGCCAATTCAGAATTGGGCAAAGGACATTCAAACAGATAATGACATCTGAGGTAATCAATACTTAGGCTTTACATAATCCTGGAAGGGTTAGTTTCCAGAAGAGAGGTATGGAGCAGATTACAAAGAGGGTAAAATGAGGATAAAGGCCAAGCATTAATCCACAAATCTCCAATTCAGAAATTGAGAAGTAATTTTACTACGAAGGAATTAAATTTCTTTAGCATGTGTTAGAGGCAGGTATTTCAGCGTAACTGCATGATTAAGGGGTCCAGAAAATCTGAACTTCAAAGGGGTAGGGAGGTGGGACAAAAAAAAAAGCCTGGAAAAGGGGTAGGGAGGGTAAGAGCAGAAATCTTTTTGGTTAAACAGATAATCATAAGAGCACAGTAAATGAGAAATGGTCAATCAAAACAACCAGTCTCTTCCCAAATAAAAAATATGGGTTCAAGCTGTGCTAGAGTTTAAACACACCTGTGATGTCTACGTATCTCTTTGCATTCCACTGCCATCCCAAATATTGTAGCACTTGCAGGAATAACTCTGCCATAGTCTCCAGCACAGATGTCTTGGTTTTTAGGCTGTGAGAACATGAACAACAACATGCAATGAGACGGTAGCCTATTTCTACCATTACTGAAAAGCCTAAGTTACATATTAGTGAGCCATTCAAGTGACAGTCAAAACATCAGTAAGTTCTTAGTGACTGGTAAAGTCACTGGTCTTTGACATTCTGTTGACCATTGAGGGAGTTTTTTTAATACAGTGTTTTAAAATAACCAGGCATCAGCTTTACTTTTCAGTCTACTACTTCCTCTGTGTAACTCTAATAGTGTTTTTCAATCTGCATTTTGTTAAGAGTATACTGAAACATTCGAAGACTTTTCCTTTATGCATCATTCCTGTACTTAACACTAGAGGTCATCAGTTTCAAGTCAATACAACACAAAAGCTTTCAGCCAGCTAAAACTTTTTTTTTTTTTAACGAGCTGGAATCAAGGCAAGGACAAAATAAAGAGAAGCCCTTCTATTTTATAAGATGTAACAGAGATTAAGCTATGTAAGACTCCTTGTCATATTACTCTGCTTAATGTACTAGCAAAACCACAAAATACACAAAGTAAAATCTGAGATCCAGTGGAATTGCTCAGTCTTCCAAAAAGGTTCAAATCAGAAAAAAGAAATCAATTTATTTACCTAACTATAATTGAGTGTTCCCTAGTGTTACAATGAGAAATAATTCTACTGTAACTCAGCATTTTCTGCTTTGACTGACTGACATGCCTTTCTGCTACTAGTTGGTATCTCAAAATGACTGGGTTGTTATCAAACTTGCAGGAGGTTGTTACCAAACTTGCAGGAAAGCAGTGTGTTAAAAAACCACATAAACTCTTTTGGTGTTACTTACAAAGATGCGGGACAAGAAAAATTTAAAATAAATGAATGAACAGTGATGCAGACTGAACCATCTGTGATGATGGAAGGTTACATGAGGGAAACATGCTTTGCAAATAAATACCTGTTTACTCAGAACAGAGAGGTCACAGAAGTACAATGTATGTTCTGCCTCACTGCCACTCACCAAAATCAAATTCATGAAACAAGCCCAGATCACTCATTTTTAGCATACCAAAAGGAATGAAATATTTACAAGACAACTGTTTCTCATTCCCATATGCCTGGAATGTGTGCACATGCACAGGTACCCACATCACCTACCTTTGGTTGTAAAAGCAGATGTTCCCAAGCATGTATCAAGCTCTCCACAATTCCTTCTCCAAATAAGCCAGCATCAACTGTTTCTGTGACAACCAAGGAAACTCTAGACAAGAAAAAAAACACCATGAAATAGAATGTATAACAAACACTCCTGTCAACAATCATTCTTTTAAAGAAAAAACCCCACCATACCAATATGAGCTCAGAACAAAACTTTTACCAGCATTCTGGAGTTTCAGTACATACGTGCAATTTAATTCTTCCAAAAAATTATGTGTTTTGAATTGTTGTTAGAAGTTATTGAAGATGCAGATAGAAGAGAGCAAATATTGAGCAAGAATTTACTGTAAAGCTTCTTGCTCAGCATTTATAAATAAATTGTGTGGAAAGAATCGAGCCAAAACAAGAAGATGTTTCAGCCTGGGCACACAGCCAATGATACTGCAGAATATGTATTTTGTGCAAAGTATGTATTCATGCATGTGTATAAAAAGGAATTAAAACCCCCAAAACTATAATCAAAGCACAATAAAATTCCTACACAGACTAACAACCCTAAAATCTTAAATCCTCTGGAATTAAACCAAAAAGCATACAGCATAATCAGAGAAGACACTTCCAGAACAGCAGTAATTTATTTATTAATAGTTGACATCTAGTAACTCATTACATACACTAAAGGGATGCATATGTTACTGTAGCTCAGCCAATGCAATTAGACAAGGCTTGATTGGCCTAAACCAGGAGCTTCATCATTTGAGATCATGAGCCTGCATCATCACCAGACACTTTACTAAATGTTAGTAACTCCATCCTATTCGAAGGCTGCAGAAGTGAGCCAGAAGATGTTGAAAGTATAAAAGTGTGTTAAAATTATTTTTATGACATAATAATCTGATTTTTTTCCTGTTGCTGCAGTGTAATTACACATGCCGCAAAGCTCCTACCATCAAAGAATTAAACTCTTTAATTTACAACATCGTTGATCTACCACAGAAATTAGGATGGTCTGAAGAATATGTTGTCATTTCTGCTCTTTAAACACATAAAAGAGACAGAGAACCTTCCCACATTATGAGTAATATGACAACAGTGTTATTTCCTGTTTAGGTCACAAGGCATTTCCTATTTTCTTGAAATTAAGAGCAAACTCAAAATACTATCATACGAGCAACAACGTACCTTTCAGGTATGTCCTTTGGGATTTCTATATCAAGTGACTTCAAATGCAGAAGTTTGATCTCTCTTTCCATATTATTTGCTGCCACCACATCACAGGCAAGTTCATACATGGTTTTGGATAATTCGCAGGCATAGACAAAAGATGCTCCCGCCTTTTTTGCAAACATACTGGAAAACAAGAATCAGGGGTTTTCCCCTCCTCCACATCTGCTTCATATTTCTACCCGTTCAAGTCTAAAACTCATCATTAAATGAACTGGTATCTCTTGTGGGAACACTGATATTGCACAAGTTGATATCTTCTTGATACGTTATCAACAAAAAAAACCACCACAGTTAGCGTAAGGGCACTCCCCCAGCTATGCTGA
Source organism: Struthidea cinerea (assembly GCA_013397865.1). Taxonomy (NCBI): domain Eukaryota; kingdom Metazoa; phylum Chordata; class Aves; order Passeriformes; family Corcoracidae; genus Struthidea; species Struthidea cinerea. Next base: position 724,879 of record VZTI01005470.1, on the reverse strand, counting down.
ATCCACTCTTTACAGTCAATATTTGAAAACAGGACAAATAACATTACAACTTCAAAACCACTGTGAGTTACTCAATTTATACAGCACTTACTGACATAAAAAGCATCTGCAACAAATAATGAAAAAAGGTTCAAAAAATACTACTAACTCACTAACCTCCAGACTCACTGGCTTTTGCAAGCTTTGTTTGCTTTCTTAAGTTTTGTCTCCATTAAAGGAAAAAAGTAGTTATTTTTGCCACTTTCAGCTGGATTTTGTCAGGCAACCAATACTTTTCTATCAAATTCATGTGAAATGTGCATTGTGGCATACCTCAAAATTCCTGTTCCCGTTCCAATATCCAGGACAGATTTGCTCCCTGAGTGGACAGCATTCTCAATGGCCTTGAGGTAGGTGAGGTTCCTCTTGGAATCGTTGAGCATGATGAAGTGCCAGCGCTCCACCAGCCAGTTTGCAACACGGTAAAAATTCTCCTTGGCATCGGCGAAGTTGGGGTTGAGCTTCACTGCTTTATGAAAATACCCAGCTGCTTCATCTCTGAAGCCCATTCTAAGAGCAAAAATGACAAACAAATGGAAAGTATGCATGCAGCTGTGAACATGTGAGGGTCTGTAAAGAGGTCGTATGTCAGCTAAAAGACAATAGAAATATTTTGCCTGAGTTAGAAAGATTATCTTTAGAAAACACTGGCATTACTTTATGAAAAAAAATTATTTATAGCTGTACATCAAGTCACCGTAAAACACAAAGCCAGGTCAGAAATACCATTGTGTGCACCAACCTTCATCCACTACTGCATCCTTTGACAAAGTAAAACAGGTTTTATTTACAAGAACTCACTGCAACAACATGACAGCAGCAGCTCTGCAATTCAGTCTCACAGATAATCAACTCAAGAGAATGCTATAAACCCCAAAACTGTTTTACTCTTTTTACCTGGAACATTCTGCAAAACCACAAAATTTTGAGTTGCCAGCTTTTGCATTAAATGCCAGTTTTGAAAAAAAAAAATGGAAAGAAGCCAAAAAGAAACCCAATTATGAATTTGAATCAAGTTTCTATGATACTGACAGCATAATCTCAAATCAGCCAGCACTGCAAAAAGCCCCAAATCTATCAAATATACATACACATTTTAATACAATGCTCAGTGAAGTGTTCCTTCAAAACAAAGAAATCACAAAAAGCAAACCTAACTAAAACCACCTGGATTACAATCTATGATTTCAGTCTTAAAATTCCAGCCTTAGAAGACCTGAGCAACAACAAAACATGGCGGCTTTTTTTTTTTTTTTCTTTTTCACTTTTGTTGTGATTAACAACATTTATTTCAGCAATGCCTACTCTTTTTAAGCTATTTTAGACAAGCAGATTTGAATGTGCTTGTATTTACAACATGAACCTTACAAAAACTGCATATACATCACTACAAACCTGAAGAGATGTTCTCCCATACTGTTACAGATCACTTCATCATTGGGATACAGTTCAAGTGCTTGTTCATAGCAGTTAAACAGATCTTGAATCCGTGCCAGTGAATCCAGTTCTTCTGCCCATTTAAAGAGAGTAAACTGAAATGTTTCCTAGAAAATAAACATAGACCACTGAGGTGCTGGGAGTTACCAGAAGTAGGGAACTGAGCCCTGAAAGCATCTAGAGGTGTCCTGACATACACCTGGGCACCCACACAGGAGGATCAGCACCCAGCAGTGTTTACTAAAAGCCTGCATGTATATTAATGCATGCTCCAGGACTAACAAGGCCCTGTTTCTAATAAATGTGATTGACACACATAGACTAGAAGATTGTATGAACTCCCTTCATATAAGCATACAGAGCTTATTAAAGAAGTCATTTGCCATCCCAATTATTACTGATTTTCCAATTTTGTCTTCAAAATAAAAGCAGAAATTTGCTACATGCAACAAATCACAACTACAAAACATGTCACAAAGACCTCAAGAGAATCACAATAAATAAAATTTCAAGTAATTCAAAGAGCACTTACTTTGACAGTAGTTTTTAACTCGGGAGCTAGATTTAGTACCAGGAGATAATGAGCATATGCAGTTCCAAAATCCTGGTTCTCCAGGCAATGCCGAGCACTCTGCAAAGATCTGGAAACCAATTCCCGTCTGCTGGCGTCCCGACCACCCCTGTGGTTACTGTGAAGTTTGGCATTGGAGTTGGGCATTGTGAAGGATGTTAATACTCACTTATTCTTAAAAAAAAAAAAAAAGAAAAATAAAAAGAGTCACACATACTATATACTGTAGGCCAAAACGTTTGTACACAAAGTTGACAGATCAAAAAACATTTTAGTTTTCACTGGCATCTAGTAAAGACATCTTTTCTCCCAGCAAGTCCTAAAGATTTAAAAACATCTCATCTTTATGCCACTGATAATTTCATCAGCTCTGAGTGTTCACCACTCAAAAGTCAAGTGTGCACATCTAGGTTAAACCAGGTCCTGGAAACAAGATTACATTTCTGGCTTTGTAAAATTTATTTTCGTAAGAAACATTTTAGCATGTTTCTGACCAAATAGTTGTGCACACTGGAAGTTCATGAACTCATAAATTTCACAATCAACCACAAAATCTGCAGGTTAAACTTTTTCTCCTTGAACAACAACATCTTCATAAAGCAAAGCCTCACAGAAAGAGCTAATGAGTTCGCAGTGTACTTTACACAAGGTACCGCGGCTATTTTTTCCTTTAAGACAACATTAAAAAGAGTGACCAGAACCAACACGTACATTTTTATACCTGCCTGGGTTACCGCTGTAACTTTTAAAGGTACTCAGCTGAGCAGGACTTCAGTAGGTCCAGATATGTCCCAATGCTGAAGAACACGAAGGTTTCGTGGAGAGGGACTGCAAGAAACACAGTACCAATCACTTTTTTTTTTTTCCTGTTTCCTTAAAAATTAAATAAAATAAATAAAACGCAGACCAAAGCTCGGCCGCGCAAGCGCGCCCCGGCAGCGCCCACAGGGACTCGCACAGCCAGGGAGGCCCCACCGCTCGCATGGGGGGCCGGGGCACGGCGGCCGAGGGGCCGCACGGCTCCAGGCGCTGCACCACGAGGGGCTGCCCCGGGAAGCTGGGGGGAGGCGCGGGCTTTCCCTTGCTCCGGGGCATCACCTACTCCAGGGCCATCCATCCCCTGCTCCAGGGCCGTCCGTCAGGGGCCGTGCGCGGAGCGGCGCTCCCATGCTGCCGCCATGCCGGTGCCGGGCCGAAGCCATGGCGCAGGCGCCGGGCGGGAGCGAACGCTGAGGGGTAAAGGTGTTTTCATTCCCCGCGTCCTTTCTCCGCCCGCATCCAACCCTTTGGAAGCTGGCGGGGCAGCTCGTGCTAGCGCAGGGCTGCAGAAGGGCTCCGCAGCAAGGCTCGATGCCGTCCCCTGCCGCTCCGTGCTGTTGGGGGCTGCTCCGCTAGCACGAAAGAAGCACCACCTTAAATGCTGCCCAGCGCTGTGCAGACACTGCCCCCCTCCAGTGCCCTGCAGTCACGGTGCTCCTGACGCTTAATTTTAACTCCCCTCTTGGTAAGTCCCGAGAACCTCACATAAGGACACCACAGGCTTTAAGTCAGAAACAAGCTTTTCTTGGATTTTTGCCTGACAGCTCTGCTCGGCAGCAGCAGATTGCGAGGAGCAAAATTGAGAGCATTGCTTCACCTCTCAAACTCCTTATCCTGCTCCCTCCCATGCCTGTGACACCACCTACCTTCTCTGTGGAGCTGTCTGCTCCGGGGAACAGCCCCATTCAGAGTCCCGGAGTGCAGATCTAAAAAGGCAGAGTTCATTTGGTCATGACCTACTTCTGGGACAGGAACAGGCCGTGGCACTGTTTACTAATTATGAAGTGTTTGGAAGCTGCTCATCTTTATTTGTCCGTTTTAAAGCATGAATGCAGCTCTTCCACGCTTTTACAGCTGTGGATATTGTGTGTGCATTCCCGTTTTGGAAACAAATGAGCGTTGTGTAAAAATGCCAGGCCAGCATTTTGAACAAGATGAAAAGAGCACGTATGGAGTGGGAACATGAGTCTAAATGGAGCACTGTAGCAGCTGAACTGTAATCCACAGTGAAATTCATTATTGCTCAATAACATTATAAGAGGGGGGAAGTCTACAAACATTTTGAGACAAGTGACCCCAAAAAAATTCAGAAAAGGAAACCTGAATGACACGATAATCAAATTCTGATAGAGGAAAGTCGTGCTAGAAAAAACATAAAATAACTGGTAAAACCAGCACTTGGGCTGGATAAAGTTCATGAGGATGTGCAAGTATCAGTATCAAAAAGTATCAAATACTTCATATAAGGACCGAGATCCAAAGGAGGATATAATACCTTATTAAACAACTGGTACCAACAAGCCTTCATTCAGTTTTGAAAGAAAACTTTAAATTAGTAGCAGGGAACAACCTTCTCTGACTATGGCTTAATTATGCTCTCCAGCTAGAGGATGATAGTATGAGGCAAAGAAAATGTCAGCAGCTGTGGGATATCAGGAGAGAGAATGAGAGAGAGAGACAGACAAAACCCAATGCTATTATCACCTGTGTCACCTATCAGTGAGGTGTGACAAGAGCTGGACTGTACCAAATCACTGTAATGAACAATTATCTCTGGCACTCCATGGTTCTCCAAACTAAGTCAACTGTATTTTTTGTCAGAGCAAATAAATGCTAGTAGATAGCATAAATGCTTTATAGTGCCTATTTTAAGCATAAATGAAGTAGTACTGTGTGCTAATTTGATCCATCTGTGAAGGGAGATTACTAAAATATGGCAGTGTAAAATCCTTGGAATTCACAGGAGTCCATTCATTTCAAAGGCTGGGGAGGATATTCGTTAATTTCATACTCACAGCTTTTTGATGGAACAATTCAGGGAAAAAAAAATGGCCACAGAATACATTGTTTTGTAACACTGACAAAGCAGACAGCTGCTTCCTAAAATAATTTTTTGGGTGAAGTTTGTGCTGTAAAGAAGTACCAAAAAGGAATGCCCATCTTATCAGACATATACATAATTGCCTTAATAATCATCAACATGGTTGACAGTCGAATAAATAATGTTGGTCTGCATCGTGGGTGGTTGCAGACCAGTCTGTTTATGTATGAACTCTTGATGGATGAGAGGAGAGGGAGCATGCAGCCTAGAGGTATCTCACATATGCATAAGACCCCTAAGATCTTGCAAGCCAACCGTGATGACACAGTCATAAGCAAAATGGGAGTTAGAAGGAAACTCCCAAACCCTCTATTAAATCCATGACAGGACTAACAGAGGCAAAAGTGCTTAGACAAGAAAAGAAATTATAATTCCTTGGAAGGCTGCTGTTGCTAATGATGTTTTCAACAACACAGCTGTGTGTTGGAAATGGTGGGAGCTGGTATCAACGCTCTGTAACAAAATGTCAGTAAAACTGAAAGTTAAATTTACTAATTTCTAACCCATCTCTCTCCTTAACATGCAGCCTGGAGACACAATCAGCCACACATCAGAATATCATCTTCTGTAAAAATCAGAATGGTAATCTGAAAGGAACATAAGGAAGGTAAAATGGAACAAAACATATGATATGCTGGTGTATGCCTGTTGTATAAAATGACTTGAAGAGAGTATTTGCTGAAGCCACACTTGCAGTGAATGTCAAAGGAAAATAACCAAAGCAAAGATAAATACACAGTTTATGGGCAGGATATTGCTAGAGCGTCACACAGTCAATCTATGTCATAGTCTGTTAAAAGAGGCTACAAGAAGGCTGAAAATTTGATGAGCTTGAGTAGGGAGTGGCAGAAAACAGATTTTACTGATGTAAAGCCACTTTGAGCCTTCATTAGTGGTAAAAGGGCAACTCCTTTTATTGCTCATTAGATAGGTAATTGTCGTGCATAAATTAACGGGTTATTATTTCTCCTCAGTTTTCCATCTTTTGTTTTACATCACAATTATTCTGTTTCAGAGTCTGACAGTATTTTGAATGGGTGGGTCAGGTTTAGGAAACGAAATATTTAATAATTGTGGTGCTAGGAACCCACTATGTTGTTTGGATTAACTGGATAAACAGTGTAGAATATCAACTTAGTACTGAATTTGCTTTCTTGTTTTATTATATAAATAGAAATTGACTCTCTTTATTCTGGGAAAAAAATGTGTTATTTTTATGTATGCATTTCTGTTGGACTGACTGCTCTTTTTAGCTGCAACTAGAAAGGAATAAATTTTCACTTCACATGATTGAGGCAGGTAGACCAATTTCCCCTAATGGGCCTGTCATGGTAGGACAAATCTAAATTATAGACCTGATGGGGTTTTTTGCCAGCTAAAAAACCCCAGGACTAAGATAAACATGTAATTTTTTTTTTTTATTTGAGTGCAAGCAACTCCACACAAAGCATGGGATCCCACTACTTTGCAACATTTCAGTGGAATAGAGAAATTACAGTAATTATAAACAAGCATGAAAAATATTATTCTAACTTTAACTGAAACAACTACAGGACAAAATAAACAAACTGTTAATGGAAGGGATATCTACTCTTGAAATGCTGCTCCAGTAATCTAAACAGAGATAAGGATTGTTTGTTATTTTTTTAAGGTAGTTTTCTTGTTTGCAGTTCTTTTTAAACTGATTTTTGAGTAGCATAGAAACTTCTCAGCTAAGTAATACTAGAAAATAAGTATCAGCAGATAATGTTATCTAGCAGTTGGAACACTTGGCTGAAAAACTGAATGTTCAGGATCAGCTCTCAATAGCCCCTCCTGGTCGGCTGTGATTGCAGGCAAATCATCTGCACTTTTAGGTAGCATCTCATTTGGAGAGGCCACACTCATTTTCAGACTGCTTTCAGAAACTACACTTACTCATGAGCCTTCATGTCAAGCCCCTTCTCCCCGCCCCTTTCTTTACATAATTATGTTTTCTTATCATCCTTATCTACACGAACAATGAAGACATTATCTTGGCCTTTGATCATCGTGAAATTCTGTGTTTACTCACTTGAGCTCTGTGACTGCTGTCAGATGGGTAACACACATCCTCAGTCTGGTTTCTGAAGCAAACTCTCAAATGGACAGTTATTAAAAAGACCCAAATGTTTGCAAAATTGAATACTACCCAATACACTGCTCTATGAACAGGAGTAATTAAAAATGAGATTTGTGAAGTGCCCATCTATTTCCATACTTGACTTCTGCAGGTCAGTGCATGGGGTCATACAGAAAAAGGTTGGTAGTTATACCACCAAGTTATCTTCATCTCAGACATGCAGTTTAGGCTTAACTGTGGGTCCAACAATAATACATTTAATGAATACCAAAGCTCATTGCTTCAAAGGGGGAGGGAACTAACACTCAATTTGCCAACATACATAAAAAAAAAATAGATTGAATTTACTACCAAAGAAGATACTTGTGACTAAAATATATACCCCTCCCATCATCTGAGAAAGTCCCACCAAAGCACTCTGAATTGCACTACTATCAAACCATTGAAACCATGGAATTATAGCTACATTACAAATACAAATATAACTATAAGCCTTTTCTGGCTTCTTCATGAATTTCCTAACATTCTTAACTAAAACAATTCAGAATTGAATGGTCTTCTCAAGGTCTTGCTCTTGCCCCAGACTTGTTCACGAGACTGTATTAGTTTATTGAATGAAGACATAAAGGTGGGTCTTTATCTAGTTTACTGAGTATTTCACATGCAGACGCAAGTGGGACAGGGGAAGGTGAGCAATGCCAGCCTTCTCAGCTGGCAGACCACCACCACCATAGCCAATTTTGGATCAAGCAGCCCATAGGCTGTCTGTGCATCCTCCCTCTGAGAGCCTGCTCAGCCCCTTCCTAAAGCCCACATATGTTTCCATGAGGTGGAGGGAGCCCAGTGGCTGGTATAATCATAGAACCATAGAATATGCTGAGGTGGAACGGACCCATCAGAATCATTGAGTCCAACTCTAGCCCTACACAGGACATCTTAAGAATCCCACCATGTGCCTGAGAGTGTTGTCCAAATGCTTCTTGAGCTCTGTCAGGCTTGGGGCTATGACCACTTCCCTGAGATGCCTGTTCAAGTGCCCAACAACCCTCTGGGTGAAAAACCTTTTCCTGATCTCCAACTGAAACCACCTCTGAGTCGGCTTCATGCCGTTTTCTCAAGTCCTGTCGCTGGGTGCCACAGAGATCAGTGTCTGCCCCTCCTCTTCTCCTCACGAACAAGTTGAACCACCGCCATGAGGTCTCCCCTCAGTCTACTCTAGGCTGAACAGACCAAATGACCTCAGCCACTCCTCATACAGCTTCACCTCAAGGCCCTTCACCATCCTCGTGGCCCTCCTTTGGATGCTCTCTAATAGTTTAATAACTTTCTTGTGTTGTGGCACCCAAAACTGCCCCCAGCACTTGAGGTGAGGCCGCCCCAGGGCAGAGCAGAGCGGGACAATCCCCTCCCTTGCCCGGCTGGCGATGCTGTGCCTGATGCCCCCAGGACACAGCTGGCCCTCCTGGCTGCCAGGGCACTGCTGACTTACATTCAACTTTCCCTCGACCAGGACCCCCATGTCCCTTTGCACAGCGCTGCCTTCCCATTCCCCAGGCTATACATACATCCAGGGTTGTCCCACCGCAGGTGCAGAATCCTGCACTTGCCCCTCACGCGGTTGGTGACTGCCCATCTCTAGCTTGCCGAGGTGTCTCTGCGGAGTAGAGGGCTCTCTGTAGTAGCAGTACCTGCCCACGTTCCCCGCTCGGGGACGCCCGCAGCGCCCCAGGCGGGCTGCCTTGCCCGGGGACCGAGAGCACCGGCGCGGCCCCAACGCCCCGCCCAGTGCCGCTGCCGCCACGGGGAGCTCGGAAGGGGCGGGCGCCGGGCTCTGCCCGCCCCGCTCGGGCGTGTCCTGGCGGGGCTGCCGGGAGGGCGGCTCCGCTGAGCTCGGCTCGCCTTTGCCCGTGCCCAGCCGTGCGCGGGGGGAGCTGCCGCTCCGTCTTTGTGGCCGCGGCTGCGAAAGGCGGCGGTGCTGCGGTTCGCGGGGAGCCGAGCCCCGGCGCGGCAGCGGCAGCCATGGGGCTGCAGCCCCTGGAGTTCAGCGACTGCTACCTGGACAGCCCCTGGTTTAGGGAGCGAGTGAGAGCGCATGAGGCCGAGCTGGAGAAGACCAATAAGTTTATCAAGGAGTTGCTGAAGGATGGGAAGAACCTGATCGCCGCGACCAAGAGTGAGTGGTGGGGAGCGGGAGGAGCTGCGGAGGCGGCTGCCCGGCGCCGGGAGGTTTGAGCCGGCGGCGCTCGCCTTTGTGGCACAGAGCTTTGCACTGGCGTTCTCCAGCCTCTCCCTTGGGTTCCCCATCAGCCGCTTGGAGACGCAGGTCCTCTCCAGCGCTTCTCCGCAGAGCAGTATAAGGGATAAACGCTGTGGCAGCGCCGGGTGGCTCCTGTTGCATCTGCCCCGTTCCTGGGCCGCGCCTGGCTTCTGTGTTCGGCCGTGCCGAGCCCGGAGCCGGCTGCCCTGTGAAAAGCGCCGGGAGGACTCGGTCCCAGGTGTTACCGGTGCGCTGCAAGCCGAGCGGCTGTGAATCGCCTACCTGCCCATAACCCTGTCGTGTCTGTGCGTTTGCAGCCTGTGGAGAGGCTGCTGGAAAATACCTCTGTCAAAAGAAGTGTGCTCAGGAATTATTAGACTTAGTTTTGTGCTGACAGGGCTGGTTACCAGTTCTATGCTTTTGGCCTCCTGAAATGGGATAGCGTTTTGTTAATTTTGCGTTTACTCGTTGAGTATATACGTAGTGTATATAAATAGTTAGCTATAATGTGTTTTACGTCGGAATCATGTTTTTTTTTGCCTCGAATGACCACGTTCATGCATGTTCTTAGTGTAGTATTGTCATAATGTAATTTTTTCCATTAACTTCAGACACAGTTTTGTAGTCCCCTAAATATTTAGTAGGATGATCTGCTATACTAATTATGCAAATAAAACACTAATACGGTGCTCTGGCACTGTGTTCTCGGAAGTGTACAGTGTACCTCTGGTGTGGTAAACTTCTGAAGCCAGGAAACCATGCTGTCAGGTTGTTTCCATTAAACTGATGGGGATTTGGCCAGTGATCAGTGTAGCTGCCTGGATATGGTGAAATTTTTAGAAACAGAATTAACTCATTTCTGTAAGTAAAGAAACGTTGTTTTCTGGTTTTGTCTCTGGTAGAAAATGCCATATCAAATTTCACTTATCTGTTACTGTTATTCTTTGGCTAGTTAACATTCAGTTACTGCAAATCGTGATCTTAGAGGATTATTCAAAATCTATGACTTGAAGTGTCTGTATAAATCATCTTAACTTGGAGTGTAACGTAAAAAAGTGTCCCTGAAATTGGATAAGAACAATAGAGGGAAATCATTCCACCTCTCTTCCTCAAGCATCTAGACAGTATTTTGGCAACTGTCCCAAACCCTCAGTTGCTCATGTATGGTTATGTATACAAAACTTAATTTGAAAGTGTGGAGCTGGCTGTGGTGAGGAAAGCCCTAATTCAAATGAGTGTCCAGTCCACATCTGTGTGTCCACAACACACCAGAGGCCTGTGTGGTAAATTGGCTTTGTGTGCAGTGCTCAGGGTGCTTTGCTGTGTGTGGTGGAAGCCAGGTGTGCTGGCCAGAGTCACCTGGCCTGAGAGTGCTTGATGAAATACTTAGGGCTAGCCCATGAGAGCTGTTTAGATAAGCTATCTGAGATCCTGCCTGGTGTTCAGGTCTAAGCAATGCCTTCCTTCCTGAGATGACACTCAGAAGGTTTATTCTTGAGTTCAGTTGCTGTACCTTATTCTAACAAACAACTTCAGCATACTTGTTTGAAAAGTACAAACAGGTTAGACCCTTTCTTCCACATTTCAGGTTTCTGCAGTTGTCTTTCCTCTTTAGAGTGCCCTGAGTGACAGGTTTGCAGCTGAGTTGCCTTACTCTGGTGCTCATGAAGGAGTGCCACTATTCAACAGACGTTTAAAGATAAATTGAGTTAGAGGAATCATGAGAAGTTAAAACCCACTAAAACCCCAGTGGTTAGGGCATTGGTCCTCCTTGTGTTTTCAGAAGAAAACATTATCATCTAAATTCTTTGAGGAATCTGATTCATTTGCTGTCAGGAAACCAGATGGAATTAGTATTTGTTCCAAAAACCAAGCTTGAGAAGTGGTCTAGACACACAATGGTCTATTCATTTCTATCCAAACTGCATTTTCTGCACAAAGATAGGCTCACTGCAATTTTGAGAATGTGATAATGAAGCAGGGTGTAGTGAGCTTAGATGGCTGCCTCTTAGACAACAGTTGCTGACAATTTTTAGAAAATGGGTTTAGTCTTTTGAGCAAAAAATGTCAATAATAGCGAAAATCTTTCTCTTACTAGAACCAGGTGAAATACGAGATTTTCATCTGGTGTAATTGATATATGCGAGTGTAATAAGCTGCTCTGATGGGTCTGTAAAATAGAAAATGTAGTAGGTGCACTACTGTTCTTGAATTTCTGGGTAATGTGTAATTCGTGGGACTGCAATAGAGACCGCCAGCATTTCCCTCCCTTAGCAATTTCCTTATTTTGCTTGTAAAGCTGACAACAAACGTTGTGGGGATTCTTTGGGTGTGAATAACTGATGCAATTGAATAGATCCCACTTCCTGCCTGACAGACAGCCTTGTAAGTGACTTTGATGCTGCCTGCACTGGGTTACATCTTGACAGGTGAAAGCAGATACTGCTACCACTCCCTCTAATTCACAGGAACCATCAGTGTCTTGCCGGGCACAACAGTAACATGATGTGGATCTTCTCATTGGCTCCTTTCCATTTGTCTCCTCAGTTGTATGGGATTGTATTTTTCACCTAAAACTCAGAAGAATTTGTTTTTATTAGTACAGGACTATACTGCTTAAAAAAGAGAACAAACAAAAAAAAAGAATTTACAATTTTGAAATTGTTGAATCTCCAGAGTAAAGCATACTTCAAGTCTATCTTTGCACTTAAAGTTTCAGTAGTTTCAAGAATGTGATAGAAAGATAAACAAGAGTGACTCAAAGCTGTCTGTTTCCTGTGAAAGGTTTTGAATCACCGAGTTTCCTAGTTCAAGCTAAATACTGGGAGGATGAATAAACAATAGGTGGCTCTTCCTTTTTTTTATGACAGTTAAATATGTTTAAAAGGAGTACAAAACCATTTTTTCCCTACTGTTACTGATCAGTAAATACAAGTGGTATAAACATATGCTTTTAAAAATAGAAATGCAATATTTCTCAGGGGATTCCAGTTCAGTTAAACAGGTTAGGATCAATCAATATAGTTTATAAATAACTTCTGGATGGAGATGGTTGTGTTTCAGTGCATTTCAAGCTGCCTGATCAGAGAATCCTTATTCTGAATCATTAAAGGGGCTTAAGAAGTTTAGTTCTGAGCTCTTAAAAATCTGCAGTGTAATTTGTTGGAAGCTAAAGAATACACTGGATAAATACTATATATTTGTTCTGAATTTTTAATGCCTATGTTGGTCCAACTCTTGGTCTCTTTACAAGAGTGAGATTTTTTGGGGGTTTTTGAAGATATTTTTTGAAGGCTTTTTTTTTGCATACCTGCAGCAGGAGCTGCCACTGCTTATAGGACACCAGGGTGGAGTAGGAAGAGTCAGCAGGAGTATAGGTTTTGGCACTGGGCATCTCACAGGGGCTTTGCAAAGGATACTTGTGAGTGCATGCTCACAGCTGTTCCATGTGCCTGAAGGCAGAGCCTCCCCATTCTTGGATTTAGGCTCAAATCGGAGCAGAATTCTGTTTGGGTCAACTTCAGTGACTTTGTAATGGGCTGGTGAAGACAGAAGTGGATGTTTTTGGTGCAGTGGGCATCCTGGCTAACCAGTGCAGCTCAGTATACTCAGCGACTGGTTTTTATTGCTATTTTCATTTTGGTTTTACAGAAGAGTTATTTCTTGCACTCTTCCAGACAGAATACGAAATGGGATCCAGATTTATTTTATGCCTAGAAAGAGTTTGTTGGAATATACGGAGTTACTGATGAGTCTGTGTTGTAACAAAGATGGCTGAAGAACCTAACCCAGTCCCAGGTCCCAGTCTGATGTCTGAGTTGTCCAAACCCATATTCTTTTTCTTGGCCAGTTCTCTTGGTGTGTGGTGGTGGTTGACCTTTCAGACATCGGTCTAGGTTAGGTTTTGGCCTTACCTGGTATATTTATTATTATGTGAATGTAAAGGCTGTGGTAATCCACATAATAACACCACATAAAATCCTCTCAGACCACTTGAGCTGTGGTGCATTTTTTTCTTAAGCACTATTTGTCTATTTTTTAAAGGTTTCCTTAGTATAATTTGCAGTTATGAAACCATGTGTAATGTGTGCCAGCTTTCAAAGTCTTAGGAGTTTTCTGCAACAAAAACGTTCTACTGACATTCCAGTACATGTCAAAGAAGATAAAACCACTAATAGAGGGCTTATTAGTAACTTCCAGAGAAGAAATGGACATTCACTAAAGGTTTAGGTAGAATCCAAAGATTGAGTAAAAACTTAATGCCATTCTTACTTAATGGGGAAGGGGAGAATATTGCAAGAGGGTCTCAGCTGAACTTATGTGCAGAGTTTCCTAAATCAACTGTGCTTAGTTAGGGCTCTATATTTGATTAATTTGCCTTGAATTCAGTGAGACCTCTGAATGAATAAATCTTTACATTTAGCATTTTAGAAAGCTATTTTATTTTTCAATTAGTAACTCAAATCCAAGCTTTATTTCTATTGTAGGGCGTGCTTTAAGTGTGATAACAATGAGCAAATCAATGCTGTATGTGAACGCTCTGAGATTTAAATTTGAAATATACTCTACTGGAGTCAAGTTAGATAAAAAATACTGCGAAGGCAGTATTGCAAAGGCTACTGAGCTGTATGTACCTTTAAAAAACCCCAGCTTTCTATTGGAATTGTTTCCATTATTGAGCTCGTTAGTAATCTAAGGCAAACAGGTACTTTGGGGCCCATCTGATAGAGCTTTCCCTTAAGAAAGAGCTGCTGATAATAACGTAATAGAATGTTGCTTTTCCCTTCCCTTCAAGATAATTGCCACAGCTGGGGCCTAATTAACTATGACAGCACTTTATTTTTTTTTTTTCTTCTTGCAGATAAAGTTGCTTCTGTACAAGGACCAGGGAAATGCTTATTCTTAAGAAAGTGCTCTAAAGAACATTTGTTTAGCTCCACCCCAAGTAGAGCATTCGTTACTGTGTCAGTGGCTATAAAAAGTGTTAGACTCATTCTGTGGAGGATGCCAGTTTGTCAGCTTGAATCTCGTCTCTTCAGCTTGAATTACTAGTTAGCTCCGTTACTGTCTTTGTCCTGTAGATGTTCCACTGTTCATTTTTTTTTTCTGCATTAAAAGCAGTGTTGTGCTAGTGAACTTTTGTGGGATCAGAAAATACGAAATTTCACTAATGTGTATGGATTTTCTCAGTTCTGAAGGAAGTGACAAGCTTGTTAAATGAAGCGATTTTGTCTTTTAATCATTTCGGGAAAATGTGTCATTTTTCAGCTTTAGATAAAATGTGTGAATGGTCATTAAAGAGAGCATCACTGATAAGTGTAATTGTCAGCCTTCAGGACAAAACCAACAGAAATAAGTTTACAATTTTTAGAGAAGTTGTCTGGTAGATCATATTGAGAAGGTTTATTTCCCTGATTTTTTTTTTTTTTTTTTAATGTCAAGACTTTTAGTAATTTTAGAATTATATGGAATCTCAGTTTATCTTAAGGAGGTGCAAAAAAGAGTGGATTTGCCCTACACGCTGTGAAGTGCCAACACCTGCTTGCAATTAAGTGAAGAAAAATAGGCCCACTGCTAAGGCTGTAGGTGTATGCTGTTCCTAAATTTATCCTGTGCTTGCCAGCTCTGTATTGCAAAAATGTTGCAAATTTTAGCAAGAGGAGCTTATGACACTGGTAACACTTCTCAAAAAAATAGTCTAAAATAACTTGATAACAGTTTTATTGAGGCAGAATGTTTTTCCAAGGGGGCAGGAAGGAGAGTGCTATGGTATATATGATATTTTTTTGGGAAGTAGCAAACAGGGCTGGGTGCTCTGCCCTTGCTTTAGACAGGGAGCACGTGGAAACATGTTTGGAATGGCACTGAAGAGCTGCATCCCGGTACTTGTCTCCTCCCTCACAGCTGTTTTGTAACATTACATAATTAATGTATGAAGTTTACATTGACTGTAGCGCTTTTGTTTTACAATGCCAACTTCAGTCACTACTGCAACACTTAGCACATTAACCTAAAAACCAGGGGCTTGGCTGCTTTAGGGAGAGAGTTCACAGTGTGCAAATCTTGGCAATATGCTTAATGTTTTGATAGTGTGGGTTGTGGCTTCTTGAGATAATTTTTGTGATTTCCTTATGTCTGATGGGGCTTCCTTTTGTGTCTAATGCCACTTTGCTGAGTTTTGAGACCAGATTTACTGTTGTTCTGTGACAGTTGTCTTTCAGATGTTACAATATGCTCAGTGTTTTAGCTATTCTTTAAAAGTCCTCAAGTTTCTGAGTTGGCTAATTAAGAAACTTGGAGCAGTTGAATGCTTTCTGGAACATCTGATGAATGTAAAATATATGATCAAATAAACTTGGGTACATATTGGCAGAATAGTTTAAGAAACTACTGTTCAGGGAATTTAACATCGCTGGTGGTTGCTGCCACCCACTGTAGTTGTCAGTCTTAATCATCACCCAGAATCTGCCTCGTTGCTACATCAAACCCATCTTCCTTGCCGAGTTTAAACTCGGCCATCAGTTTTGCAATGAGTTGAAGCAGGCACTTGTGCTCCATCCCAGCAGCTCCTGTGGAGGTTGTTTTTCCTCTGGGTGTGACTTTGATAGAGGGCAGTAATTTATGAAGCCCCATATCTGGGATAGATGTGTGCCTTCTGTCCAAAGCACGTGTTTCGGTATCTCACTGGGAAATAAGATACTGGAAATGGAAGTCTGTGGCCTGGTTTGCACTGTCCTCCAATTCTTTTTCTAAAGAGATATTTTTGGCGATTTGCAACAGACAATCTCAATGTCATGTTGTTTTTCCATACCTGCTTGTAATTATGGATAGAGCTTCTTGCAGATACCATGCTCTTTGTCTTTTACTCCTTCTGCCCTGTTTTTGTTTCCTCCCTTTGTTGTTCTTTTCCATCCTGTGTGTTTGCTCATCTTTCAGGATAAAAATAGAGAGAAAACATCCAGGCCCTCAGAAGCTGTGTGGCCATCACAGGCCAAGGCCAAATCAGAAGTTCCTGTAAATCATTCATGTTAGGCTTGTCCTCTGTGGGATAGGAGCACTGTCAGGGGAAAAATAATCTACAGGGATGGAAAATCACAGTGTTGTTAACCAGATTGTGGTTTTACTACAGCCCAGACCTTTGAATAAACCTCCTGTTGTTGCCTCTTTGAATGAGAGGACTGGGCAGGTGAAGCTCGGTAGGTAGGTCAGAGAGGGGCTTTGTCTCTCAGTAGATCTGGCTGTTACAGCTTCCCTGGGTCCTTGTCAGCTTTTGTATGTGCACCTGGCTGGTTGGGACTGCGCGTCCTTGAAGAGGAAAAACAATGCTTTGTTTAATTTGGCAGGGAATATTGAGTATCCAGGATGAAACTGAGCAGGGCTGTGTACCAGAGCTGGGCCTTGAAGGACATTGTACTGTGTGCGGTGTCTGGGAATGGGTTCTCAGCCGCTTTGTTGCTGGTGAATGGTTTTTAGCTTTGAAACATGTCCATTTCCTCCATTAGGCTGGTGCACTGGGGCTTAGAAATAATGATTGAATTAATGGGGAGGAGTATGAAGTTTGTCACTCATCAAGTGTTTAAGCCTTAAGAAAAATCAGATTGTGATGTATCAAATCTCAAAAACTGGGTTGTTTTCCCAAGCAGAGAGAGAGCATCTTATTTTTGTTTGGTTTAATCTGTGATTTTGTCAGTCATTACAGTTTCTTGCTTTGAAAAATATTAATAATATTTGAATGTAGGTATTTTGAAACAACAGAAAGAAAGGAAACCTGTAGCAGTTTTAAGTGAAAATGTAATTGCTTAGGATGTGCTTCTTCAAAAGACATGCTGCTATCTTGCAAACAGGTGGAGGGAGCATGTTGCCAGGTCACGGAGGACCTGACACAAACTTGTCAAAATATCATTTTGACAGTGGGTCACAGTTCTTAGAAATCTGTCGTGGGGCTGAGCTTGCAGGTTATGTGGATTAACAGTGAGTGCTGCATAGTGCCAGCCTTTGAAACACATAGGCGCTCTGAGAGCAAGGCAGTGTAACTTGTCCATACCTTTTTCCTGTTGAAATATCAGGTTGTAAGCTCTCTCTGTGGGAGAGGCCTGGACCAACTGACAAACTCAGTCACGAGTCAAAGGACTGTTTCTCCAAAGCTTTTGTCTGTTCAACTCCTCAGCTGGCAAGCTCTTCAGGAACAAAGCTGACTTTGTCCAGTCTGCTCTCAAACGCTTGCTCTGTGGTAATATTACTGTTCTTTTATTGTGCTTCATTTTATGCTTTCAGTCATTTCAAAATGCACAGTTTCAAATTTCTGTTGTGCCTCTTCCTAGCTGTTCCCTTGTTCCAGGGGATTCAGCATCTTTGCTTAAAAAAAAAAAAAATCAAGCTACCTGGAATTACTGCCTTTTTTTCAGAAGTTTCATGGCTTAATCCCAGCCGACAACCAAGAATCACACAGCCACTTGCTCACTCCCCCAGCCAGTGGGACTGGGGAGAAAATTGGAAGGGTAAAAGCCAGAAAACTCCTGGGTTGAGATAAACACAGTTCAACATGGAAAGCAAAAGCGATGCACATAAATGCAGCAAAACAAGGAATTAATTCCCTGCTTCCCATGGGCAGGCAGGTGTTCAGTCATTTCCAGGAGAGCAGGGCCCCATCATATGTAAAGGTTACTTGGGAAGACAAATGCCGTTACTGCAAACATTCCCCCACTTCCTCCTTCTTCACCCTACTTTATATACTGAGCATGGCATCATAGGGTATGGAAATTCCTGCTTATCAAACCTGATTTCTTTTTATGACAAGGTAACACACCTAGCTGATCAAGGGAAGCCAGCTGATGTAATCTTTTTGGATTTCAGTAAAGCTCTGGATACTGTCTCTCACAGGATCCTTCTGGACTGTATAAACACAGCATGCAGTGGGAGAGCAGCTGGCTCACAGGTTGGGCACAAAGGGTTGTAGTGAATAGGGTGACATCTGACTGGAGACCTGTTACTAGTGGGGTTCCACAGGGCTCCATCCTTGGCCCTGTGCTCTTCAACATCTTCATTAATAACTTGGATGCAGGACTGGAAGGGATACTATGCAAGTTGACAGATGATGCAAAACTGGGAGGAGCTGTTGACTCCTTGAAGGCAGGGAGGCCCTTCGGAGAGACCTCGACAAAATAGAAGGGTGGGCTATTACCAACCATATGAAGTGCAGCCAGGGAAGGTGCCATGTTCTGCACCTGGGATGGGGCAACCTTGGATGTGCATACAGACTGGGAATGAGAGGCTGGAGAGCAGCACTGTGCGAAGGGACCTGGAGGCCCCGGTTGATGGGCACATGAACATGAGTCAGCAGTGCCCTGGCAGCCAGGAGGGCCAGCTGTGTCCTGGGGGCATCAGGCACAGCATTGCCAGCCAGGCAAGGGAGGGGTTTGTCCCGCTCTGCTCTGCACTGGGG